>CM031239.1:523473650-524073650 GCA_018340775.1 Taxus wallichiana var. yunnanensis
TCATCATGTCTAATATATGACAAGTCTTTTCAACAAAGTCGGGAACAAAGCGCCTGAGAAAGTTCACCTTTCCGAAGAAAGAGTGGGCGTCGGTCTTGCTTGTAGGTAAAGTAAGGCTCTGAATAGCCTTAACTCTTTCGGTATCTATCTTTGTTCCTTCTTTGCTAACAACATGTCCTAGCAAATTTCCTTCTGTGACTCCAAAAACAAACTTTTTCGGGTTCAGGGAAATCCCATGTTCTCAGCATCTAGCCAATACTTTCTCCAAATGATCACAATGATCATTTCATTGTTTAGAGAACACAGTTAAGTCATCCAGATAAACCACAATGACCTTCCCCATCATACCTTTGAATGCAAGGTCCATGGCCCGCTGAAAAGTGGCACCAGCATTGGTCAGGCCAAAAGGCATCCTGCTGTAGGCAAACATGCCCCAGGGGGTAGTGAATGCTGTTTTAAATTGGTCTTCAGGTGAGACTTCAATCTGATTGTAGCCTGAAAAACCATCAAGCATGGACAACATTTCTGATCCAGTTACCGCTTGTAGAACTTGATCCATTATAGGAAGTGGGTAGTTGTCCTTTAAGGATGCCTGATTCAGGTTTCGAAAATCTACGCATATGCGTATTTCACCATTTTTCTTGCACACTGGCACAATGTTTGCTACCCAAGTACTGTGATGGATAGGAAAAATGATTCTCGCATCTAGCATTTTTTGAATTTCAGCCTGGATAGTACCTGAGATCTTAGGGTTATAATGCCTCTACTTTTAGCAAAAGGGTTTGACATCCTCTTTCAATAGGATGTCATGTTGGACATCCTTTGGCTTAAAAGACTTTAGATTGGCATAGGACCATGCCAATACATCCATGTATTTCTTCAGCAGTTTGAAAAACTTCTGCTTCTCTTCAGGTGTGCAACATTTTCCGATGTTCACAAACTGCGGATGTTCTACCAAACCTAAATTAACCGGTTCGGTTTCTGGAGAGGAGCCAGTATCATCTCGCCTTTTCTTTTTTACAAAACAGTCATTCTTGTCGAACAACCACTCTAAAGAAACCAGGCCTTTTGGAATTTTATTTCCTTTGAGCTGACATATGCCGTCATTCCCCGTTTTGACTGGTAACTAATTCACGGCACATAGAAGTGGATCCTTCAAAGTGAAGTTCCCTAAAATTTTCCGCCTTTTGTAGAAAGGCCATGAGTTGATTATCATCGTTGAATACTTGCCAATGCTGAGAATTGTCCGACACACTTGGGCGGAAAACCACCTCAATGGTGTATTTATCTATTTTTAAACACGGGTGAGGAGCATGAGGGAAGCTGAAACGGCTAAGGAATTGGCCATGTCATTCGAGCTCTTGCAATGGATTCTATTGAAAAAGCGTCAAATTCTTTGATGTTGTCCCATACCGCATTGCGGTAATGCATGAGCCTCTCATTCTTCACTTGATATATCCTTTTAACTTGATTCATGACTAGCTCTGCATCTCCTTGTACTTTCAGATTTTTGATCCCTCTTTCCTTTGCGGCTTGCATGCCAAGTAGTAGAGATTCATACTCAGTAGTATTATTTGTGTTGAAAAACTGCAACTTGAAAGAGAGAGGAATAACCTCCCCTTCAGGAGATATTAGCATGGCTCCGGCGCCACATCCACTAGTTGCACAGCTGCCATCAAACTACAAAGTCCAGATCTTATTAAGATCTTCTTCTTGGACGAGAACAACCATTTTGTCAGACTCGGTAGACAAGAAATAGTTCCCCATTCCTGATGATTCGAAAATAATTTGGGCTTTGGGGTCCTTAGAGTTAGTAACCAAGTACTTCTTTTGTGATTCTAGCTCCAATGTCTGCATTACACCTTTGACAAGGATTCTAGCCTTAGACAAATCCATATGAATCTCCCCACCAACTTCACTACAAAAGCTTCTTCCCAAAGAAAATTTCTAGGTTGGAATGTCGAAATGAGGACGGTCATCTTTACTATTTTCTCCGGGAATGCCGTGAAACATGAATCTGTGCGTCTTTGATTTGACCAATCAACAGAACTTGCTTGGTTTCCAAGGAATAACATCTGCCAAAAGGCTTGGTAAGGGTGAGGCCTAGAGCATGGGTGACTTTGGCCAGCATGACGTTATCAGAAGCTCCAGAATCAATTATGTAGTTACTTAACTTGTGGCCATTGATTAGGAGGGAGAGATAGAAAGGTTCTATCTTGCCTGATGTAGATGTTGAGGCAACATTTATGCGGGATGCAGGAGGAGTGGAAAGGATTCCTTTTAGGGAGATCTGGGGAGATATGACAACTTGGCTTTGAATATACTTGGTCAACCTTACAAGCTGTTCAGGGTTTGACTGAAGATACTGGCTTCAGACATTTGGATCTTAGTCTTTTTAGCATGATCTATGATGTCAAACGTGGCCAAGGGTTGCATTGGTGAAGGAATGAGTCCTTCACTTCACGATGGTAGGGTAGGATTACTGGTCTTCATGGAAATAGAAGAAGGTTGATTTGGAGGAGAGATGGGGGGAAAATATTTCTTTGTAAAAGACTTAACAGGGGGTTGAGTAGGAAGAGGATTACCTCTTTTAGCAATGGTTGGAGGTGTGTTTGACACGGCCTTCTCTTTCCGCACATTGGCAGCGACCTCTGCTTCTTTTCCTTGTGAGCGGGTAAAAACAACATATGATTATCCACTTACATACCCTGTGTACCCTCTTCTTCATCGGATTCTTCCTCGTCAAATTCCATATACCCAATAGTAGAGTCGCCAGTCGGTTCACCGACATCTTGATCATCTTCTCCTTGAGACGAAGGTTCTTCATAATTTTGCTCCTCTTCTTCGATTTCGACTAAAGCGTTGACCGGAGGAGCCTCAAGCGCCAACCGCGCAGCACTGCAGCAATCGTGGCCTTTGTGGAACATTGTTGGAAACAAAATTCCTCCGTGGGATATCCTGGTATGAGGAACTGGGGGAAGCTTGGGCTAACTGCTTCTTTAATGCGAGTAAGTCATTCGCCATCTTTTGAAATGCCGGATCAGACAAAGTAGTGGGAGAAGGGCCCAAAGATTTAGGCTTGGATGATTCCCTTTTTAATTCACCAGATATTAGCAAATTATCTTCAATTCGGATGGCAGCGGCCTGGGTGAGAATCAAGGTAGCTACTTGTTCTTGCAGGAGTAAGAAACTTACTTTTGAGCTCATAGCGTTCACAAAGAAACACTTCTGATTTTCCGGTGTTGGAAGCATGGCAACAGGCACACGGTTGATTAATGCATTGAACCTGGCGATAAAATCACGCATGGTCTCATTGGCCTCCTTCTTTAGGTGAGTGATCTATGATAACAATGCAAATGCATCTTCCGAAGGCTTGTACCTGTCTTCAAAAGCATCCCGCAAGGTGGCCCAACTGGTAATAGATCCGGCCGGCAAATGCTGAAACCATTCTGCTGCGGGCCCTTGTAAAGTTTCCAGAAAAAGGTGAACCGACACATCTTCATGGGTCACATCCAGGATACTGCATGACATGATGAATGCAGATATGTGTGAATCCATGCTTTGATTTCTGCTCCCATCAAATTTTAGAAAATTCTTTCGGTTTCCATGTGGGAGTGCATGAACAGGATGTGGCAAGGCCAGGGGACCCATAGCATTTCCCCATGGTACCGCCATCTGGACGGGTGGAAAAAGAACACGGGCTAGAAGTAGTTCTCGCTGAGTAGCAAGGCACTACAAAGGGATGTGGAGGCTCCTTGTGAAAACCGGTTCTTTCGTGGAGGTGAGGTGCTTCTGGCTGACCGATCAGCTGAACTTAGTGATGAAAAGCGCACCGGTGTTATACTGAAGTTGTGCCTTTGAAGAAGATCAAAAGTAGGATTGACTTCTCCACGAGCTCTCCTGCTATGAGTAAATGGTTCACCTGCCAGTGTACCTTCCCGATCTGCAATATGGTGAGCAGATTTAAAAACTCTTTTTGGTTGTACTTGCTGATTTTATGATTTTCCTGACAAAAATCAGCAGCATGTACTTTTCTGAATATTTAATTTTATCCTCTTCAAAACCGATTGCGGTTTAATGAAAAAGAACAACGAGGATAAAATGATGGTGAAGCTTAGTAAGCTGATTTTCAGATCTAGAGTTGACTTTTCAAAGAGTTTGAAAATTTTGGTAAACTGTCAAAAACTCAGATCTACGGAAAAATACAGATTTTTATAAAAACTCAGCGAACTAAAGATCTCCAACTAGGCCAGATCTATGGATCTCAGAAGAAAATTTTCAATTTGGGTTACTTTTGCAAAAATTTTGGATTTTGAACAAAAGTTAAAATTTGCAAACAGGTAGTGATTTTTCTGATTTTTACTGATTTTCTATCATACCACCATCATAGATCTGATAGATCTATTTGATCCCCAGAGTCACCAAAAACTGTTGGTTTGAAAATCTGTCTCTTGGGTAGATCTATGGATAAACGAGCCAACAGTGTGCAGGGCATAGCCCCTCTTTGAGTCAAACAAAGTGAAAACCGGTTTATTGCTATTTTACCAGCAGGAATCTGTGCAAGTCTCACAATATTCTGCCTTCGGGGGTTTGGGATCTCATCCCAGTAGGGGTGTTTCCAACTGAAAAGAAAGGAATGAAAGAGAGGATGAAGAAAGATCAGGTCCGAAGGGAGAAAAGAAATGAATTCCAAAGCAGAAAGGTCAGAGGGTTTATGTTTTGGGATTGGTAGTAAACTGAGCCAAACCTACTTGCATAAACAAATAAAGCAATACTAATGAATAAATGACAAAAAAGTAGAGATAGATCCAACAGAATAAACGCATAGATCTGACATAAGAAAGATCAGATGCCCATAACACACATATTCAACACAAAGTCTTAATATTTGTATTAATATTTTCTTCTGTTACAAAAAGTACAAAGCCTTTTCTTCTCACTTCTATTTTTCATCTAAAAGATATCCACCTCCGAATACAACAAGTATTCAAGTATATATAGAAGGAGAGAAGAAAAGAAGACAAAAGCAAACCAACCACTTAATTACAAAAATATCTTACAATAGATTACAAAGTCATGTGTTGACTTTTGACAACTTTGGTGGATGACATCATCTCATGGTGCAACATGGATGATGTCATCATTTGTGTCAACACACTTTAGCTAATTTACAAGGAGAAAGTTGGGAAGAAAGAAACTATTCGTCGTCGTCCCGCGGCTGGAAGGGGGTATCCTGCTTTTGCTGTTGCTCGAGAGACGAGATGTGGAACTGGGCACGGTACTCCATGAACTTGCTGATCATGGGTTGAAGTTGATCCTAGGAAGGATCCTTGTGTCGATCACTGATAGCTTCGCAAGTCTCCCACTCATCTATGAGCTTTTCTGGGAGTTTGGAATAATCATTTTCCACCTCTATCAGGTACCCAATGAAGTCACGACATGCCAACAGGTTGTTGATGGATTCGGCGTCGAACGTGACCTCTGGTCCCAGCCCTTGTGAAATGATCTCCTTGAAGATCTGAATAGTTTCCTCAACCTTTCTTAAGGTGAAAGAAGAAGTGAGCAAGCCTGGAGACATTCTTAGGACAATCTATTCCATTTGATGCATTGCATCTAGGGCTTCCTCCTTTACTTTGTCGATCTTCTCCAGGACGAACTCCAGCTGATCAACCCGATAATCTAGAGTAGAAAGGATTTTGTTGAGGGCTCTGGGGTGTCCAAAGATGCCGAACTTGACCAAGATCTTTGACTGAACAGTCGAGCATTTTTGAAAGGTCTCGTGCTGCATCCTGGCATGATCCAACTCTTCGGAGATGGGTCCTGCTATCGCCTGGAGTTCTCTGTTTGTCCGATTGATATTCTGATATAACCGGTGAACTTAGCGATTACTCCCTCACTTTCCTTGAGGATTTGGCTCCTCCAGGTGGAAACTGCCATGCCCTGCTTGCTGATTTTGGCATATTCATTGATTTTATCCTGACTCAGAGGCTCAGGAGTTTCAGCGGTAGTTGTAGGAGGCGCACTGCCCATTTTCTGCAAGGCGTGGAGAAGATGTTTATTTTGCTCCTTTAATAGCCTTTTCTCTTCCTTTGCTTCCTGGAGCTTTTTGCAAAGAGCATCAACTGCAGATAGGGCCTCTCCTTGCAGGCTTTCTGAAGATGTCCCCATTGTGACTTGAGTCACTGTGTAATCTGTCGAAGACAGATCCTTTTTATCCTTTAAGGGATTGGGGTATGCAATCTCCATTACTCTCTCCCCTGATGCACTATGAGAGAAGCGGGTTATAGGTTTTTGCTTCTTGGCCCCTTTTGATGGGATGATGGAGAAGTCCATTGGTGTGATGGGAACTTTCCTCTTTTGTTGACTCAGGTGCTGGGAGATCCATGCTGGACTTATGGGAGAAGGACCAGAAATAGAAAAGGGAGTAATTGCGCAGAGTAGAAGGAAAAACGTGGAGACACTTGGAGGCGGCATTGGGAGGGAAGCCGAGGAAGTGCTCATGGGAGGAAGGGATACTGTAGGGGAGGTAGACATGGGAATGGAAGGGAGCTGAGAGATGAGGGAAGAAATGGTGGGGGACAGCTCCGTGAGAGAAGAGAAGATGGATGATGAAGAAGGGGGAACAGTAGAAGATGGGGAGAGAGACAACCAAAGGGATGGTTGCTTGGGTCACTCGAGGAGGGGAAGGAGGAGAAGGAGAAGGGACAGAAGGGACCTCAATAGTTATAGTTGTGGCAACATCCTGAGTGGATGTGCCTATCGGAACATCTTCCGCTACTTCTTCTTCTAAGCTTTCGGGATTACAACCCGTTCTTGTGAAGCAGAAGGAGGACTTTCAGGAGCTTCCTCTTGGGTGGAGCTTGACTCACCCTCTTTGCCTTTCCCCTTGCCCTTTGGTAGCTGTTTTGCCCGAGGAGGTGTGTTGCCCAACGGAGATGTAGTGAAATCAACTCCGAGGTAGATGAGACCATTCATTCTGCACCAATGCTCTGTTCTTTCGCAGAGTTTCCTTGACCCTTTCCTCTATGTCTTGAGGAGCTTTATTTCTGTCAATCATGGCGAAAGGCCAATCGTCCCCATTTGTGTCAAGATATACCTGATCAACTTCTTGATCAGCAGTTTGATAACCTTTTGGGACGATGGCCACACCGTACTGGATGATTTCAGCTAAGGCCAAGCGGGAATGATCCTTCCTTCTGAGCTCGACCTCATGATATAGGTCGATATAAATATCCTCGATCTGAGGGATGTGGATCGGATCGAGTTTGGCCCTAGGGAGACAATTCCTTGGGTCAAAATTGGGCCTTGTTGGGAAGTTATGCTTTAGATTTAGCAGCTCCAGTTCTACAAACATATCCTTCGCCTTGTGGTGAGAGAGACAAGTATACCTGCCCACTGTGAGGGGGAAAGGAGTTCCACCCTTCTTTCTCTTGAGGCACTTTTCATGGTAGGTGATAAGTTGTCTTGATAGCTCTAACAGGATCAACTTGGGGCCGGCATATCTCGGCAGTTTGGTTGGTTCCCCCAAGAAGTTAACTACCCTCAGATAAGTGAAGGTGGGGAATTGAGTGAACAAGGCCCCCCATTTCTCTATGGCTATGATGATGCTCTTGGTCGTACGACCGTGAGTCATGTTTGGCCTCAAAAGGTAGACGATGCCGTAGAAGAAGGCATCGTTGATCTTTGTAAACTAGGGATACTATTTTCCAACTTTAGTTCTGGATAGTATTCATATATTTTAACTTGGGGCCAAACCCCGCACCACATCAAAGCTGGATAATCCCTTTCTGAGGCTGCGGCATAAACTACGTAGGAGTTCATATAGAACCTCCCCATTGTGGTAAGTTGTTGGAGCTGCTCAGATATGGTGCTGCTTATGATCTCCGCCCACTCAAAGCATTGATCTGGCACATTTTTGTTCATTGTTTCTAAGTATCTCAGCATCCATTTGTGAAAGTAGTGGGCATCAGGAAGCCCAAATACTCTACTCAGGAACGTGATTGTATCACTGAGTTCCTCTGAAAAGTCACTGCGATGAATGACCTGTGGCCATCGGGTCACCACCTTTTTGTTCTTCAGGTATACTTCATTCATCAACTGCATACACTGATCCTCATTGTCATCCCAAGCCTTGACGCAATCTTCCTGGCTTATGGCCACAAAGTGCCGGTGGTGAGGAATGCCGAGCATTATTTCAAAGTGTCGGGTAGTGAGGTTGATTATGACCTCGCCCTTCTCATTATGGACACATCTTGTATCTTTGTTGTAGCAGCGGGCTACTACCATCATGAACTCATTGTTCACGGCACTAACTGGGATCCCTCCAGCAAAATGCAGCCCACTGCCCATCAGTTTGTCCATCCATGGACTTCCTGTGACCTTCCGGGTTCTGGCCCAGAAATCCTCCATATCAATGTGACCAAGTTCTGAGTCTCTGATATCTAGGTCACACTCTGCCTGGGATTCGGGCATCCTGACCCTCTGATATTTGTACTTCATTTCTTCTTCTGTGAGCTTGGCTTTGCCCTTAGATTTGGTAGGTCTCTTGCTTGATGTTGACATATGTAACTCTGAACTCAGTTGCTGATCTACAAGAAGAAGAAGTGAAACCCAACGCAAGAAAGTCATATTAGCTATTTGATCTTCCATTAAAGCGTTAACAGAAGAAAGAGTTAGTGATTTTAAGGCCTCAGGGCGTAGGGTGCATGAATACTGCGGAGTTACTGGAGGCTAAATAGCATGGCACACAAAAAAGAGGTGCTGCAAGGGACAAATCAGTGCCAAAGGGTGCAGGGCGCATCAATACTGTAGATGACATTTTTTTGTTGTAAGTGGGAGTGCTCTTGAGCCATATATATGTATTTAACATGCATTGATATTCTTCATGTTACACAGGAACAGGATGTGCCAGTGGCATATATAATTTTTATGTTACATATAACTTTGGTGCACCAAAGGGTGCGTATATGGCTTGTGTGACATATGCATTATGTGGGCATGGGCGCGAGAGAGGGATTGCATAACATTATGTTGTTGTAATAAGGGATGCGCTGCGCTTAACAGTTTATACTTGGCACATCTAAATTTGATGTTGCATAGATGTAGGGTGCGCCATGGCGCAAGGTTTTGCAATGTTACATATGAGTTTGGGAAAGCGGGTGCAACAAGCAAGGAAGTGCACCTTGAGGGCAGCAATGCTCCTTATGCACAGGCATGGTGGATGCGCCATTGGCGCGACTGTATATCATGTTGCAGGGGTGGCGGATGCGCCAAAAGAGGAAACAATACAATCTTATTTTTAAGCTTTGATTCCTTTCCTGAGGGGTTTACATGTGGTTAAGCTTCTTTTGCAGGGTTCCTTTGGGTGATGAAGAAGCTAAAATAAAGAGTTTCAAGCAATCTCTTTACAAGACAGTCCTCTTTACCAGTAGATCTGGAAAGAGGGGGAAGTGCATGGGGAAGGATAGATAAAACAGCAAGGGGGAGGGTTCCATGGTTTCACAGCTCTTTTAATCTAATCCCCACAAACAAAAAGCCAAAACCAAAATACAAAACACAAGAGCAATAGGGACCTCTTACCAGGAATATATAATGTGAGAGGTGTGAAACTGGGTCCACGACGTGATTTGATAATGACAGGTGCGCTGACAGGTACAGAGGGAAGAGAATAATCACGTGATTTTTGTCTGATGAAAATGACAGGGCAGATGTGCCTATATATAGGCAAGGTGGTAATAAATGCGCCAACCACTTTTTCAAGTGGCGCGCCAAAACGCCTGTCGACAACGGAAAGATGCACCCTTTGGCGCATCAAAACACCTGCTAACATGAAGTTATGTGCGCCTTTGGCACACCAAAAGTGTTGTCAACATAGAAATATGTGCACCTTGGTGCACCAAAATGTGGTCTTATAAAATTATCGTTGACACGAAGGCGCATGCACTCGGTGCATGCGAGAAAGGCGCAACATAGTGAGGTGCACCAAAAGGTGTGTTGACACTTCAAACCATATGCCAAAGGATTTAAAGGGGGCATGAACACTTTATGTTGCATAGACATTACGTGCGTCTGACCAAAAAAGACCAAAAATGGCTAAGTTCGGAAAACTAGATTTCCCAGAAGGGATTTTGCAACGTTCCGAACGCAAGGAGTCCCTGACGAGGGACCGGAACAAAATTTTGGTAGGGTTATCTATAAAATTTCCCTTGCCAATTTTACAGGATAACGAGTCCCTACACGGATGGTGTCGGTTAGGAAACCACCATCGGTTCCCTATAAATGACCTCCCCCAACCAAAAATAGGGGCTGGAATCCATTTGTAAGGGAGAGACAAGTGAGAAGGAGAAAAGAGTTTGCGAGAGAAGAGCATTGAGTCCAAGACTCTAAGCGATCAACGAGATCACTGTCACACTCATCCAAGCATTGGCAAAGTCGAGAGGATAGCTTCATCACTCATGGCCCTTGCCGCAGCCCCTGTGACCAGTGACTCTGGATGTCTCAAAGAATGTGAGCCGCATATGGTGATAATCGGCCCCGTACCATCTAGTACATCCCGATAGTAGCGGGCCTCTGCTCTCTCATCCATGTATCGGGCCCGTGCCACCATGGCTGGAAAAAGAACACGGGCTAGAAGGGCGAGTTATGGCGATGAGCGTGAGGCACTACAAAGTGATGTAGACGTTCCTGATGAGAGATGCTTCCTTCATGGAGGTGAGACACTCCTAGATAACCGGTCAGTTGAACTTAGTGATGAGAAGAGAGCTAGTGTTATACTGAAGTTGTTCCTTTGAAGAAGGTCAAAGGTAAGATCGACTTCTCCACGAGCTCTCCTGCTATGAGTAAATGGTTCACCTGCCAGTGTACCTTCCAGATCTATAATTTTTGGAACGGATTTAAGAACTCTTTTTGGCTGTACCTGCTGATTTTCTAATTATTCTGACAAAAATCAGCAGCATGTACTTTTCTTAATATTTAAATTTTATCCTCCTCTTAAAAACCGATTGCGGTTTATTTGTTTGATTAACAAGGATAAAATGATGGTAAAACTTAGTAAGCTGATTTTCAGATCTAGAGTTGACTTTTTAAAGAGTTTGAAAATCCTAGTAAAGCTGTCGAGAAACTCAGATCTGTGGAAAAACACGGCTGTTTGTAAAAAATCAGTGAACTAAAGATCTCTATCTAGCCCAGATCTATGGATCTCTGAAGAAAATTTTCAGTTTGGGTCACTTTTGCAAAAATTTTGGGTTTTAAGCAAAAGTTCAGATTTGCAAACAAGTAATGATTTTTCTGATTTTCACTAATTTTTAAACACACCACCATCATAGATCTGATAGATCTATTCGATCCCCAGTGGAGTCACCAAAAAATGTTGGTTTGAAAATCTGTCACATGGACAAATCTATGGACAGACAAGCCAATAGTGTGCAGGGCATAGCCCCTCTTTGAGTCAACAAAGTGGCGGTTTATTGCTATTCTACTAGCAGGAATCTTGTGCAAGTCCCATAATATTCTGCCTTTAGGGGTTGGGATCTCATCCCAATAGAGGTATTTCCAACTGTAAAAGAAGGGAAATAAATGGAGTGGGAAGATAGGAAATATCTTAAGGGAGAAAAGAAATGAATTCCAAAGCAGAAAGGTCAGAAGGTATATGATTTGGGTTGGTAGTATACAGAGCCGAACCTACTTTGCATAGACAAATAAAGAAATACTGATGAATAAATTACAACAAAGTAGAAGTAGATTCAACAGAATGATCACACAGATCTAACATAAGAAAGGTCTGATGTAAAACACATGTATTCAAAGCACAAAGTCTAAATATTGTATTAATATTCATTTCTATTACAAAAAGTTCAAAATCTTTTCTTCCTACTCCTATTTCTTATCTGAAAAATATCCACACTTGAATACAACAAGTATTCAAGTATTTATAGAAGAAGAGAAGAAGAGAAGGCAAAAACGAACCAACCACCTAATTAAAAAATATCTTTCAAAATATCTCAAAGTTATTTGTTGACTTTTGAAAACTTTGTGGATGACATCATCCCATGGTGCAACATGGATGATGTCATCATTTGTGTCAACATACTTTAGATATTTACAAGGAGAAGGTCGGGAAGAAAGAGATTATTCATCGTCATCCCATGGCTGAAAGGGGGTATCCTGCTTTTTGCTGCTCAGGTGACGAGATGTGGAACTGGGCACGGTACTCCATGAACTTGGTGATCATGGGTTGAAGTTGATCCCTGTGAAGGATCCTTGTGTCGATCACTGATAGCTTGCAAGTCTCCCGCTCGTCTATGAGATTTACGTGAGTTTGGAATATTCTTTTTCCACGTCTATCAGGTACCCAATGAAGTCACGACAGGCCAGCAGGTTATTGATGGATTCAGCGTCGAAAGTGACCTTTGGTCCTAGCCCTTATGAAATGATCTCCTTGAAGATCCGAATAGTTTCCTCTACCTTTCTTATGACGAAAGGAGTGAGCAAGCCCAAAGACATTCTAAGGACAATTTTCTCCATTTGATGCATTGCATCTAGGGCTTCCTCCTTTATCTTGTCAATCTTCTCTAGGACGAACTCCAGTTGATCAACCTGATAATCCAGAATAGAAAGGATTTTGTTGAGGGCTCTGGGGTGTCCAAAGACATCGAACTTGACCAGATCTTCGACTGAACAGTTGAGCATTTTCTGAAAGGTCTCATGCTGCATCTTGGCATGGTCTAGCTCTTCAGAGATGGGTCCTGCTATCGCTTGGAGCTCTCTGTTCGCCCAATTGATATTCTTATATAATCTGGTGAACTTGGCGATCACTCCCTCACTCTCTTTGGGGATTTGGCTCCTCTAGGCGGAAACTGCCATACCTTTCTTAGTGATTTTGGCATATTCATTAATCTTGTCCTGGCTCAAAGGCTCAGGAGATTTGGCAGCAGTTGTAGGAGGTACACTGCATATCTTCTCGCAAGGCATGGAGGAGATGTTTATTTTGTTCCTTTAACAGCCTGTTTTCCTCCTTTGCTTCTGGAGCTTCTTGCAAAGGGCATCAACTATAGATAAGGCCTCTCCTTGAAAGATTTGAAGATGTCCAAATTGTGTCTTGGGGTCACTTTGTATAATCTGTTAAGACAGATCCTTTTTATCCTTTAAAGGATTGGGGTAAGCTATCTCCATTACTCTCTCTCCTGACGCACTCTGAGAGAAGTGGGTTAAAGGCTTTTCTTCTTGGTCCCCTTTGATGGGATGACGGAGAAGTCCATCGGTGCGATGGGAACTTTCCTCTTTTGTTGGCTCAAGTGCTAAGAGATCCATGTTGGACTTATGGGAGAGGGACGGAAATAGAAAAGGGAGCAGCTGCAGTAGTAGAAGGAAAATGTGTGGAGACACTTGGAGGCGGCATTGAGAGGGAGGCCAAGAAAGTGCTCACGGGAGGAAGAGATACTACAGGGGAGGTAGACATGGGAATGGAAGGGAGCTGAGAGATGAGGAAAGAAATGGTGGGGGACAACGCCGCAAGAGGAGAGAAGATGGATGATGAGGAAGGTGGAACAGCAGAAGACGGGGGAGAGGATACGACCAAAGGAATGGTCACTTGGGTCACTCAAGGAGGGGAAGGAGGAGAGGGAGAAGAGATAGAAGGGACCTCAATAGTTGTAGTAGTGGCAACATCCTAAGTGGATGTGCCCATCGGAACATCCTCGGCCGCTTCTTTCTCTGGAGAAGCCAGAGTTATAACTTGTTCTTGTGCGGCGGAAGGGGGACTCTCAGGAGTCTTTTCTTGGGTAGAGCTGGACTCGCCCTCCTTGTCTTTACCTTTGCTCCTTGGTAGATGTTTTGGTCTGGAAGGTGCATTGCCCAATGGAGAAGTGGTGAAATCAACCCCGAGGTAGATGAGACCATTCATCCTGCACAAGTGCTCTGTTCTTTGCAGAGTTTCTTTGACCCTTTCTTCTATCATCTGAGGCGCTTTGGTTCTATCAATGACAGCGAATGGCCAGTCATCCCCACCCGTGTCAAGATATACCTGATCAACTTCTTGATCAGTAGTTTGATAACCTTTTGGGATGATGGCTACACCGTACTAGATGATTTCAGCCAAGGCTAAGTGGGAATGGTCTTTCCTCCTGAGCTCGACCTCATGATACAGGTTGATATAAATATCCTCGATCTGTGGAATGTGGATCGGATCGAGTTTGGCCCTGGGTAGACAATTCCTTGGGTCAAAAGTGGGCCTTGCCGAGAAGTTGTGCTTTAGATTTAGCAGCTCCAGCTCTGCAAACATCTCCCGTGCTTTGTGGTGAGAGAGACAAGTGTACCTACCCACTATGAGGGGGAAAGGAGTTCCACCCTTCTTTCTCTTCAAGCACTTCTCGTGATAGGTTATGAGCTGTCTTGATAGCTCCAATAGGATCAACTTGGGGCCAGCATATATTGGAAATTTGGTTGGTTCCCCCAAGAAGTTAGCTGCCCTCAGATAAGTGAAGGTGGGGAATTGAGTGAATAAGGGCCCCCATTTCTCTGTTGCTGCAACAATGCTCTTGGTCGTATGACCTTGAGTCATGTTTGGCCTCAAAAGGCAGACGATGCCATAGAAGAAGACGTCATTAATCTTTGTAAACCGGGGATACTATTTTCAGCTTGATTACTGGATAGTATTAATATATTTTGACTTGGGGCCAAACCCGCACCGCATTAATGCTTGGATAATCTCTTTCGAGGCCGCAACATAAACTACATAGGAGTTTATGTAGAACCTCACCGTTGTGGTAAGTTGTTGGATCTGCTCGGATATAGTATCGCTTATGATCTCGCCCACGAAGCGTTGATATGGCACATTCTTGTTCATCGTCTCGGGTATCTAAGAATCTATTTATGAAAGTAGTGGGCATCGGGAAGCCCAAATACTCTACTCGGGAATGTGATAGTATCACTGAGTTCCTCCGAGAAATCTCTACGATGAATGACTTGTGGCCATCTAGTCACCACCTTCTTGTTTTTTAGGTATACCTCATTCATTAATTACATACACCGATCTTCATTATCTTCCCAAGCCTTGGTGCAATTTTCTTGGCTAACGGCCACAAAGTGCCAGTGGTGAGGAATGCTAAACATTATTTCTAAGTTAGGGTAGTGAAGTTTATCATGACCTCGCCTTTCTCATTCTGGACACACCTTGTGTCTTTTTTGTAAAGATAAGCTACTACCATCATGAACTCGTTGTTCACAGCACTGACCGGGATCCCTCCAGCAAAATGCAGGCCACTTCCTACCAGTTTTTCCATCCACGGACTTCCTGTGACCCTTCTGGTTCTGGCCCAGAAGTCCTCCATATCGATATGACCAAGTTCTGAGTCTCTTATGTCTAGGTCACACTCTGCCTGGGATTCGGGCATCCTGACCCTCTGATATTTGTACTTCATTTCTTCCTCTGTAAGCTTGGCTTTTCCCTTAGACTTGGTAGGCCTCTTGCTTGATGTAGACATATGTAGTCCTGAACTTAGTTGTTGATCTGTAAGAAGAAGAAGTGAAACCCAACACGGAGAGAGTCATGTTAGCTGATTGATCTCCCATTAAAGTATTGACAGAAGGAAGAGTTAGCAATTTTAAGGCATCAGGGCGCAGGGCGCATGAACACTGCAGGCTACAGGGCTAAATAGTGTGGCACACAGAAAAATGGTGTTACAAGGGACAAATCAGCGCCAAAGGGCGCAAGGCGCATGGATACTGCAGATGAAATTTTTGTTGTTGCAAGCGGGAGTGCGCTGCGCCACTTATGCGTGTTTTATACCGGGCACATGGATTTTTCATGTTACACAGGGGACAGGATGCGCCATAGGTGCATATATTTTTCATGTTACACGGGGATTTGGTGTGCCAAAGGCACACAAGTTTAGCATGTGTAACATAGACCTCAGGTGTGAAAAAGGGGAACTTGGCGCGGCGCATGGGAGGTCTGCATGACATGATGTTGGTGTAATAGGGGATGCACCCGCACCTTTGAACACATTTTTACACTCGGTGCAAGTAACGCCAGTGTTGCATGGGTGCAGGGTGTGCCTATGGCGCAGGTTTTGATATGCGACATGGGAGTTGGGTGTGCCCAAGGGTGTAAATTTATTACGTGCAGAATATGACATTTTTGTTGCAGTGATACGGAAGGAGCATGCGTCCATACGGAGACTAGTTTTCACAAAGCGCAGAGAGCTCATGTGCTATAATTAAAGCCGGTGCGCCATAGGCGTGACTATGCTTCTTGTTACAAGGGTTGCGCATGTGCCAAGGGAAAACGTAGTTTTTGAAAAGCGGTTCTTCTTCCCTTTTGACATATCACGATTTTTAGGCTTACTTCACATTGCTTCAAGTGGTGAAGGGGGGAGGAAGGAAGGAGGTTTTGGCTTTTTGCTTTCGGGGCAGAGTTATCCTAACCAGCAGATCTGGAAAAAGGATGGGAATGGATTGGGAGGGAAAAACAGAAAGCAAGAGGAGCTTCATGGTTCTCAGATCTATTTTATCCTACCACTCAATCGACAAAAACAACAAAGAAACCAAAACACGAGAAAAATGAGGACCACTTACCCAAAATATATAGAATGCGAGAGGTGAAATGGGGTCCATGAATGTGACATGAGGATGAAAAGCATGCTTGTGGTGCGAGAGGAAAAAGATCAATCACGTGTTTTCTGATTGGTGATAATGACAAGCGGATGCGCCTATATATAGGCAAAGGCGTAATAAATGTGCCAACCACTTTTTGAAGTGGCGCATCAAAACACCTGTCGATATGGAAAAACTTGTGCCTTGTGGCACACTAAGATGTGTGTTAACACGTTGTTATGTGCGCCTTTGGCACATAAAAAGTGCTATCAACATGGAAATACATGCCCATGGTGCACCAAAATGTGGCGCAACAAAAATATTGTTGACACGAAGGCACATGCACCTTGGCACATGCAAGAAAGGCGCAACATGGTGAGGTGCAACAAAATGTGTGTCGACACACCAAAGGGTGCACCAAAGGATATGAAGGGGGCGCAGATTTATTACGTGTTACAAAAAAAAAATAGGTGCGCCCAACCCAAAAATACCAAAAATGGGTAAGTCCAGGAAAACTAGATTTCCGGGAAAGGGTTTTTACGCCCGTTCGAGCGAGAGGTCCACGATAAGGGACCAGAATTTTTTTGGTATGGTTACCCATAAAATTACCCTTGCTAATTTTATGGGATAACAGCTAGCTCTTTCTGGGGACTATCTCTGAATGGAAATCAGGGGTAGAGAATCCCAGATCCACACGTGCCTATCCATTGGGTACAAAGTCAAAAACAAGGGCGACCGCAAAAGGAAACACACAACCAACAAAAGAAAACACACGACAAAAACAAACACACAACTGAAGCAAACTGTATAAAGAAGAGAGCAAGCTCTACTTCCTGAAGATTTTCAGATGTTGCCCGCTATAGGGAAGCAGGAGTCCAGTTCCATCCGGATACGAGAGATAGAAGCTATTCTCTCCGTTGAGTTGTTTGATCTTGAAAGGTCCCCTCCATAGGGAATCAAATTTTCGTGCATGCCCTTTGGCTCTCTTCGTTTGTCCCATAAAAGGATGAGGTCTCCCACCTGGTACTCTCTTTGCTTAGCTTTTTTATCGAACAATCTCTTGACCTGATTCTGATGTTCGGTGATCCTGTCGACCACTCTTACTCTCTTTTCTTTGAGCTCTGCTAGATACATGATCCTCTTTTCAAGGGAATTTTGGAAAGTCTCATCTTTGATTTCTCGGGCCAAGCGTAGAGTAGGGAGTTCCACAGAAATGGGAAGCTCGGCATCGGTGCCATATAACACTTGAAAAGGTGACATGCCGAGAGACCTCTTGGGAGTGATGCGGTCCGCCCACAAAGTGTTGTATAATGACTTGTGCCACATTCGTTGATTCTCATCCACTAGCTTTCGTATGATGATTACTAAGTTTTTATTATTGGATTCTACCTGACCATTTCCCTGAGGGTAATAATCTGAGGCGTGAGCCAGAGTTATTCCGTATTCATAGAAAAATCCAACAACTTCTCGTGAGGAGAAGTTGGAAGTGTTATCAGCAACAATCTTGTTTGGAATGCCAAACTTGACAATGATATTTTCTTTGATGAAATGGCAAACAACCTCGGAAGTGGCATGTTTGACAGGTATGGCTTCTACCCATTTTGTGAAATAATCTGTTACTGTCAAGACATAACTATGTCCGACACTCGATTGGGGATTGAGTGCACCAATAAAATCCATTCCCCACTGCTTTAATGGTTTGTCGACAATGACTGGCCTGAGGGGAAAAGTAGCCAACTTGGGCTTGCAGAAAAACTGCTGGCAAGGTTCACACTTTGCTACCCAGTTGGCTGTGTCTTGGAAAAGCCTCGGCTAATAGTACCTGGCCTAGATGATCTTGTGTGTTGTCACGGAAGAGGAGAAATGGCCCCCACAAGCTGAATTATGAAAACTCTCAAGTAACTTCACTTGCTGTGGCTTGTCAACACATCGCAAGAAGATGCCATCTATTCCGCGTTTGTATAAACCGTCATCCCAGATGATATATCTGGCTGCTCTGAGATTTATAGCACACTTATCCTTTGTAGTCAGATGAGCTAGGCATTTGCCATAGGTGAGAAAGAAAGCAATATCGGAATACCACTCATCAGCTGGTTGCGATAAATAGGACCATAGGCGGTGAATCGGGTTTCTCCAGCTAGCTTTGTGCTCCATGGGTGCAATCATCTTTTCTTCCGAAACTTTTGAATCTTGGTTTTCAGCTATAAGTTGACATAGGCCTTTGCCTCTTACTAACTTGGTTGGTTTTATATCCAGATCGTACTCCTGGACTTTTGCAATCCAATTCCCTCGCAAGCTTCCTAACTCCTATTGAGTTAATATTGACTTGACTACCGTGTCAGGGACCAGCACTACTGTATGAGAGTTTAGAATGTAATACCTGAAGTTCTTGACTGCTTTGACCACGGTGAAGGCATGTTTTTCTAACTGAGACATCTTTAATTTGTGAGGCTTGAGAGGAGAGCTCATAAACGCAATGGGGGATTCAACATTTTGAGAATTCTTTTGCATTAGGATGGCCGACACAGTGTGCTCGGATGCATAGCTATACATAATAAAATCTTTGGAGAAATCGGGACATACCAGGACTGGCACGTGAGCGACGGAGGCTTTTATTTCCTCAAACGAATTCTTCCCTTCTTTGCTCCATCGGAAAGTTGGTGACCCTTTCATCATGTCTAATATATGACGATTCTTTTCGGCAAAGTCGGGAACAAAGCGCCTGAGAAAATTTACTTTTCCGAAGAAAGAGTGAACGCCGGTCTTTCTTGTAGGTAAAGTAAGGCTCTGAATAGCCTTAACTCTTTCGAAATCTATCTTTTCCCTTCTTTACTAACAACATGTCCTAGTAATTTTCCTTCTGTGACTCCGAAAACGGACTTCTTCAGATTCAGGGAGATCCCATGCTCTCGGCATCTAATCAATACTTGCTCCAAATGATCACAATGATCATTTCACTATTTGGAGAACACAGTTAAGTCATCTAAGTAGACTACAATGACCTTCCCTATCATACCTTCAACGCGAAGTCCATTGCTTGCTTGGAAAGTGGCACCAAGCATTGAGTCGAGCCAAAAGGCATCCTGCTGTAAGAAAACATACCCCAAGGAGTAGTGAATGTTGTTTTAAATTGGTCTTCAGGTGAGACTTCAATCTGATTGTAGCTTGAAAAACCATCAAGCATGGACAACATTTTGATCCGATTCATCTGCCCGTAACCCGATCCATTATGGGAAGTGGTAGTTTCCTTGAGGATGCTGATTCAAGTTGTGAAAATCTACACATACGCGTATCTCACCATTATTCTTACACACTGGCACAATGTTTGCCACCCAAGTACTGTGATGGATAGGAAAAATGATCCATGCATCCAACATTTTCTGAATTTCAGCCTGGATAGTACCTGAGATCTTAGGGTTATAGTGTCTCTGCTTCTAGTGAAAAGGTTTGACGTCTTCTTTCAACGGGATATCATGTTGGATGTCCTTCAGCTTAAAAGACTTTAAATTGGCATAGGACCATGCCAATACATCCATGTATTTCTTCAGTAGTTTGAAAAACTTCCGCTTCTCTTCAGGTGTGTAACATTTTCCAATGTTCACAAACTGCGGATGTTCTACCGAACCTAAATTGACCGGTTCGATTTCTGGAGAGGAATTAGGATCATCTCACCTTTTCTTTTTAACAAAGAGATCATGCCTGTCAAACAACCACTCTAGGGAGACCAGGCCTTTTGGGATTTTATTTCCTTTGAGCTGGCATATGCTGTCGCTTCCTTTTGATTCTTCATTTTGATCGGTAACTGATTCGTGGCATGTAGAAGTGGATCCTTCAAAATGAAGTTCACTAAAATTTTCTGCCTTTTCTAGAAAGGCAACGAGTTGATTGTCATTGTTGAATACTTGCCAATGCTGAGAATTGTCCGGCACGCTTAGGCGGAAAACCACCTCAATGGTATATTTGTTTGTTTTCAAACCTGGTGAGGAGCACGAGGGATGCTGAAATGGCCAATGAATCGGCCATGTCATTCCGAGCTCTTGGGATGGCTTTTATTGAAAAAGCATCAAACTCTTTGATGCTGTCCCACATCGCGTTGCGGTAATGTCTGAGCCTTTCATTCTTCACTTGGTATATCCTCTAAACTTGATTTATGACCAGCTCTACATCACCTTGTACCTTAAGATTCTTGATCCCTCTTTCCTTCGCGGCTTGCATGCCAAGTAGCAGGGATTCATACTCAGCAAAGGCATTATTTGTGTTGAAAAATTGTAACTTGAAAGAGAGAGGAATAATCTCTTCTTCGGGAGATATAAGAACGGCACCAGCACCACACCCACTAGTTGTGTAGCTGCCATCAAACTGCAAAGTTGAGATCTTGTTAAGATCCCCTTCTTAGATGAGGACATCCATTTTGTCAGACTTGGTAGACAAGAAATAGTTTCCCATCCCGATGATTCGAAGAGAATTTGGGCTTTAGGGTCGTCGGAGTTAGTAATCGAGTACTTCTTTTGCGATTCGAGGCTCTAAAGTTTGCATTACACCATTGACGGGGATCCTAGCCTTAGCAGTCCATATGAATCTCCCCTCCAACTTCACTACAAAAATCCTTCCCAAGTAGAATTCTATAATTTGTTGGAATATCGGCAACAAGGATGGTCATTTTTACCCTTTTCTCCGGGAATGCTGCAAAACACAAATTGTACATCTTTGATTTGACCGATCAGTGGAACTTGCTTGGTTTCAAGGAATAACATCAGCCAAAAGGCTTGGTAAGGGTGAGGCCCAGAGCATGGGTGACTTTTGCCAGCATGACATTATCGGAAGCTCCAGAATCAATTATGCAGTTGCTTAGTTTGTGGCCATTGATTAGGAGGGAGAGGTAGAAAGGTTCTATCTTTCTTGATGTGGAAGTCGAGGCAACATTTATGTGGGATGAAGGAGGGGTGGAAAGGATTCCTTTTGGGGAAACCTGATTAGTTACGATAGCCTGATTTTGGATGTATTCAGTCAACCTTACAAGCTGTTCGGGGTTTGACTTAAGGTACTCGGCTTTAGACATTTGAATCTTGGTCTTTTTAGCGTGGTCAATTATGTCAAACACGGCCAAGGGTTACGTTGATGGAGGAATGAGTCCTTCATTTCACGATGGTAGGGTAAAGTTACTAGTCTTCATGGGAATAGAAGAAGGTTGATTTGAAGGAGAGATGGGAGGAAAAGATTTCTTTGTAAAAGATTTAACAGGGGGTTGAGCAGGAAGAGGATTACCTCTTTTAGCAATAGTTGGGGGCGTGGATGATGCATCCTTATCTTCTCGCACGTTGGCGAGACCTCGCTTCTTTTCCTTGCGAGTGGATAAAAACAACATATGATTGTCTGCCTTGCATATCCAGGTACCTCTTCTTCGTCGATTCTTCCCGATAAAATTCCATATACCCGATAGTAGAGTCGCCAGTCGGTTCACCGACATCTTGATCATCTTCGCCTTGAGATGAAGGTTCTTCATAATTTTCTCTTCTTCTTCGATTTCAGCTAAAGCGTTGACCGGAGGAGCCTCAAGCGCCAACCACGGAGTAGTTGCAAGAAAACGTGGCCTATGCGGGATGCTGTTAGGAGTGAAAGTTATTCGTGGAATATCCTGGTATGAGGAACTGGGGGAAGCTTTGGCTAACTACTTCTTTAATGCGAGCAAGTCATTCACCATCTTTTGAAATGCTGGATCAGACGAAGTAGTGGGAAAAGGGCTCAAAGCTCTAAGCTTGGATGATTCCCTTTTTAATTCACCGAGATATTAGCAAGTTATCTTGATTCGGATGATAGCGGCCTAGGCGAGAATCAAGGTAGATACTTGTTCTTGCGGGAGTAAGAAACTTACTTTTGAGCTCATAGTGTTTACGAAGAAACACTTCTGATTCTCTGGTGTTGGAAGCATGGTAGGTGAAACATGGTTGATCAGTGAATTGAAATGGGTGATGAAGTCACACATAGTTTCATTGGCCTCCTTCTTTAGGTGAGTGATCTTTGACAAGAATGCGACGCGTCTTCAGAAGGCTTATACATGTCTTCAAAAGTAGCCCGCAAGGTGGCCCAACTAGTAATAGATCCGGCTGGCAAATGCTGAAACCATTCTGCTGCGGGCCCTTGCAAAGTTTCTAGAAAAAGGTGAACCAACACATCTTCATGGGTCACATCTAGGATACTGCATGACATGATGAATGCATATATGTGTGAATCCATGCTTTGGTTTCCGCTCCCATCAAATTTGAGAAAATTCTTTTGGTTTCCATGTGGGAGCGCGTGAACAGGATGTGGCAAAGCTAGGGGGCCCATAGCATTTCCCCATGGTACTGCCATCTGGACGGGTGGAAAAAGAACACGGGCTGGAAGCACAGTTCCACTGAGCAGCAAGGCACTACAAAGTGATGTAGACGTTCCTGATGAGAGATGCTTCCTTCGTGGAGGTGAGACACTCCTGGATGACCGGTCAGCTGAACTCAGTGACGAGAAGTGAGCTGGTGTTATACTGAAGTTGTGCCTTTGAAGTAGGTCAAAGGTAAGATCGACTTCTCCACGAGCTCTCCTGCTACGAGTAAATGGTTCACCTGCCAGTGTACCTTCCAGATCTGTAATTTTGGAATGGATTTAAGAACTCTTTTTGGCTAGACCTGTTGATTTTTTGATTCTTTTGTCAAAAATCAGTAGCATGTACTTTTCTGAATATTTAAATTTTATCCCCCTCTTAAAAACCGATTGCGGTTTATTTGTTTGATTAACAAGGATAAAATGATGGTAAAACTTAGTAAGCTGATTTTCAGATCTAGAGTTGACTTTTTAAAGAGTTTGAAAATTCTAGTAAAGCGTCGGAAACTCATATCTACGGAAAAATACAGCTTTTGTAAAAGCTCAAACAAACTAAAGATCTTTATCTAGCCCAGATCTATGGATCTCTCGAAGAAAATTTTCAGTTTGGGTCACTTTTGAAAAAAATTTGGGTTTTAAGCAAAAGTTGATTTGCAACAGTAATGATTTTCTGATTTTCACCGATTTTTTAAACACACCACCATCATAGATCGATAGATCATTCGATCCCAGTGAGTCACCAAAAACTATTGGTTTGAAAATCTGTCACGTGGACGAGATCTATGGACAAATGAGACAACAGTGTGTAGGGCATAGGCCCTCTTTGAGTCAAAGACAAAGTGAAATTGGTTTATTGTTATTCTACTAGTAGGAATCTTTTGCAAGTCCCACAATATTCTACCTTCGGGGTTTGGGATCTCATCCCAGTAGAGGTATTTACAACTATAAAAGAAGGGAAAGAAACGGAGTGGGAAGATAGGAAAGATCTGAAGGGAGAAAAGAAATGAATTCCAAAGCAGAAAGGTCAGAAGGTCTATGATTTGGGTTGGTAGTATATAGAGCTGAACCTACTTTGCATAGACAAATAAAGCAATACTGATGAATAAATGACAACAAAGTAGAAGTAGATTCAATCAGAATGATCACACAGATCTAACATAAGAAAGGTCTGATGTAAAACACATGTATTCAGCACAAAGTCTAAATATTGTATTAATATTTGTTTCTGTTACAAAAAGTTCAAAATCTTTTCTTCCTACTCCTATTTCTTATCTGAAAAATATCCACACTTGAATACAACAAGTATTCAAGTATTTATAGAAGAAGAGAAGAAGAGAAGGCAAAAACGAACCAACCACTTAATTAAAAAAATATCTTACAAAATATCTCAAAGTTATTTGTTGACTTTTGACAACTTTGTGGATGACATCATCCCATGGTGCAACATGGATGATGTCATCATTTGTGTCAACATACTTTAGATATTTACAAGGAGAAGGTCGGGAAGAAAGAGATTATTCATCATCGTCCCATGGCTGAAAGGGGGTATCCTGCTTTTTCTTGCTTTGCTCAAGTGACGAGATGTGGAACTAGGCACGGTACTCCATGAACTTGGTGATCATGGGTTGAAGTTGATCCTGGAAGGATCCTTGTGTCGATCACTGATAGCTTCATGCAAGTCTCCCGCTCGTCTATGAGATTTTCTGGGTGTTTGGAATATTCATTTTTCGTGTCTATCAGGTACTCAATGAAGTCACGACAGGCCAGTAGGTTATTGATGGATTCAGCATTGAAAGTGACCTCTGGTCCTAGCCCTTGTGAAACGATCTCCTTGAAGATATGAATAGTTTCCTCTACCTTTCTTATGGTGAAAGAAGAAGTGAGCAAGCCCGGAGACATTCTCAGGACAATTTTCTCCATTTGATGCATTGCATCCAGGGCTTCCTCCTTTATCTTGTCAATCTTCTCTAGGACGAACTCCAGTTGATCAACCCGATAATCCAGAGTAGAAAGGATTTTGTTTAGGGCTCTGGGGTGTCCAAATACATTGAACTTGACCAGATCTTGATGAACAATCGAGCATTTTCTTAAAGGTCTCATGCCGCATCCTGGCATGGTCCAGCTCTTCAGAGATGGGTCTTGCTATTGCCTGGAGCTTTTTGTTCGCCGATTGATATTCTGATATAATCCGGTGAACTTGGTGATCACTCCCTCACTCTCTTTGAGGATTTGGCTCCTCCAGGTGGAAACTGCCATACCTTGCTCACCGATTTTGGCGTATTCATTAATATTTTCTGGCTCAGAGGCTCAGGAGTTTTAGTGAAAGTTTTAGGAGGTGCACTGCCCATCTTCTACAAGGCGTGGAGGAGATGTTTATTTTGTTCCTTTAACAGCCTCTTTTCCTCCTTTTCTTCCTGGAGCTTCTTGCAAAGGGCGTCAACTGCAGATAGGGCCTCTCCTTGAAGGCTTTTTGAAGATGTCCCCATTGTGACTTGGGTCACTATATAATCTGTTGAAGACAAATCCTTTTTATCCTTTAAAGGATTAGGGTAAGCTATTTCTATTAATCTCTCTCCTGACGCACTCTGAGAGAAGCGGGTTAAAGGATTTTGCTTCTTGGTCCCCTTTGATGGGATGACGGAGAAGTCCATCAGTTCGATGGGAACTTTCCTCTTTTGTTGGCTCAGGTGTTGAGAGATCCATGTTGGACTTATGGGAGAGGGGCCGGAAATAGAAAAGGGAGCAGCTGCAGTAGTAGAAGGAAAATGCATGGAGACACTTAGAGGCGGCATTAAGAGGGAGGCCGAGGAAGTGCTCACGGGAGGAAGAGATACTGTAGGGGAGGTAGACATGGGAATGGAAGGGAGCTAAGAAATGAGGAAAGAAATGGTGGGGGACAGCTCCAAGAGGAGAGAAGATGGATGATGAGGAAGGTGGAACAACAGAAGACGGGGAGAGGATATGACCAAAGGAATGGTCACTTGGGTCACTCGAGGAGGGGAAGGAGGAGAGGGAGAAGAGATAGAAGGGACCTCAATAGTTGCAGTAGTGGCAACATCCTGAGTGGATGTGCCCATCAGAACATCCTCGGCCGCTTCTTTCTCTAGAGAAGCCAGAGTTATAACTTGTTCTTGTGCGGCGGAAGGGGGACTCTCAGGAGTCTTTTCTTGGGCAGAGCTTGACTCGCCCTCCTTGTCTTTACCTTTGCTCCTTGGCAGATGTTTCAGTCTGGAAGGTGCGTTGCCCAATGGAGAAGTGGTGAAATCAACCCCGAGGTAGATGAGACCATTCATCCTGCACCAGTGCTCTGTTCTTCGCAGAGTTTCTTTGACCCTTTCTTCTATCGTCTAAGGTGCTTTGGTTCTATTAATGATAACAAACGGCCAGTCGTCCCCACCCATGTCAAGATATACCTGATCAACTTCTTGATTAGTAGTTTGATAACCTTTTGGGATGATGGCTACACCGTATTGGATGATTTCAGCCAAGGCTAAGCGGGAATGGTCTTTCCTCCTGAGCTCGACCTCATGATACAGGTCGATATAAATATCCTCGATCTGTGGAATGTGGATCGCATCGAGTTTGGCCCTAGGTAGAAAATTCCTTGGGTCAAATGTGGGCCTTGCCGGGAAGTTGTGCTTTATATTTAGCAGCTCCAGCTCTGCAAACATCTCCCATGCTTTGTGGTGAGAGAGACAGGTGTACCTACCCACTGTGAGGGGAAAAGGAGTTCCACCCTTCTTTCTCTTCAAGCACTTCTCGTGATAGGTTATGAGCTATCTTGATAGCTCCAATAGGATCAGCTTGGGGCTAGCATATCTTGGAAATTTGGTTGGTTCCCCTAAGAAGTTGGCTGCCCTCAGATAAGTGAAGGTGGGGAATTGAGTGAACAAGGCCCCCCATTTCTCTATTGCTGCAACAATGCTCTTGGTCGTATGACCGTGAGTCATGTTTGGCCTCAAAAGGCAGATGATGTTGTAGAAGAAGGCGTCATTAATATTTTTAAACTGGGGGATACTATTTTGGGTATCTCCAGTGTATCTAAGCATCCATTTATGAAAGTAGTGGGCATCAGGAAGCCCAAATACTCTGCTTAGGAACGTGATAGTATCATTGAGTTCCTCTGAGAAATCGCTACGATGAATGACTTGTGGCCATCTGGTCACCACCTTCTTGTTTTTCAGGTATACCTCATTCATTAATTACATACACTGATCTTCATTATCTTCCCAAGCCTTGGTGCAATCTTCTTGGCTTACGGCCACAAAGTGCCGGTGGTGAGGAATGCCAAGCATTATTTCGAAGTGCCGGGTAGTGAGGTTGATCACGACCTCGCCTTTCTCATTCTAGACACACCTTGTGTCTTTGTTGTAGTAGCGGGCTACTACCATCATGAACTCATTGTTCACAGCACTGACCGGGATCCCTCCAGCAAAATGTAGGCCATTGCCTACTAGTTTGTCCATCCACGGACTTCCTGTGACCCTTTTGGTTCTGGCCCAGAAGTCCTCCATATCGATATGACCAAGTTCTGAGTCTCTTATGTCCAGTCACGATCTGCTGGGATTCGGACATCGACCCTCCAATATTTTTACTTCATTTCTTCCTCTGTAAGCTTGGCTTTGCCCTTAGACTTGGTAGGCCTCTTGCTTGATGTAGACATATGTAGTCCGAACTTAGTTGTTGATCTATAGGAAGAAGAAGCGAAACCCAATGCAGGAGAGTCATGTTAGCTGATTGATCTCCCATTAAAGTATTGACAGAAGGAAGAGTTAGCAATTTTAAGGCATCAGGGCATAGGGCGCATGAACACTGCAGGCTGTAGGGCTAAATAGTGTGGCACACAGAAAAATGGTGTTACTGAGGACAAATCGGCCAAAGGGCACAAGGAGCATGGTTCTGCAGATGAAATTTTTGTTGTTGCAAGCGGGAGTGCACTGCGCCACTTATGCATGTTTTATACCGGGCGCATGGATTTTTCATGTTGCACGGGGACAGGATGCACCATAGGCGCATATATTTTTCATGTTACATGGGGATTTGGTGCACCAAAGGCGCGCAAGTTTAGCATGTGTAACATAGACCTCAAGTGTGAAAAAGGGAACTTGGTGCGGCACATGGGAGGTCTGCATGACATGATGTTGGTGTAATAGGGGATGCGCTGCGCTTTTGAACATAGTTTTACACTCCGCGCAAGTAATGCCGGTGTTGCATGGGTGCAGGGTGCACTATGGCATAGGTTTTTGATATGCGACATGGGAGTTGGGTGCGCCCAAGGGTGCAAATTTATTACGTGCAGCATATGACATTTTTGTTGCAGCGATAAGGAAAGAGCTGTGTCCATACGGAGACTAGTTTTCACAAAGCGCAGAGAGCTCATGTGCTACAATTAAAGCCGGTGCACCATAGGCATGACTGTGCTTCTTGTTACAAGGGTTGCGTGTGTGCCAAGGGAAAACGTAGTTTTGGAAAGCGGTTCTTCTTCCCTTCTGACAGATCACGATTTTTAGGCTTACTTCACATTGCTTCAAGTGGTGAAGGGGCGGGCAGGAAGGAAGGAGATTTTGGCTTTTTGCTTTTGGGGCAGAGTTATCCTAACCAACAGATCTGGAAAAAGGATGGGAACAGATTGGGAGGGAAAAATAGGAAAGCAGGAGGAGCTTCATGGTTCTCAGATCTATTTTATCCTACCACTCAATCAGACAAACAACAGAAAAACCAAAACATGAGAAAAACGAGGACCACTTACCCAGAATATATAGAATGCGAGAGGTGAAACAGGGTCCACAAATGTGACACAAGGACGACAGGCATGCTGATAGGTGCAGAGGAAAAAGATCAATCACGTGTTTTTTGACTGGTGATAATGACAGGGCGGATGCGCCTATATATAGGCAAAGGCGTAATAAATGCGCCAACCACTTTTTGAAGTGGTACATCAAAACACCTGTCGACATGGCAAAAATTGCGCCCTGCGGCACACCAAGATGTGTGTTAACACGTTGTTATGTGCACCTTTGGCACATAAAAAGTGCTATCAACATGGAAATACGTGCGCCCATGCCACACGAAAACGTGGCGCAACAAATATGTTGTTGACATGAAGGCGCATGCGCCTTGGCGCATGCAAGAAAGGCGCAACATGGTGAGGCGCAAAAAAATGTGTGTCGACACACCAAAGGGTGTGCCAAAGGATATGAAGGGCGCAGATTTATTACGTGTTACACAAACAATAGGTGCACCCAACCCAAAAAGACAAAAATGACTAAGTCGAAAAACCATATTTCCGAGAAAGGGTTTTGCAACGCGTTACGAGCGTGGGAGGGTCCCTAACAAGGACCGAACAAAATTTACAGTATGGTTACCCGTAAAATTACCCTTGCCAATTTTACGAGATAACATGCCTGTGCCTAAACAGGGATCTAGACCTAAGGCTATGCCCGTGCTCGTCCTCGTACTTGTCCCGTGCTGCAGGCCATTGCCCCTGTAGCACTCCGATCACGTGCTGCGTGCAGAGCAAGCTACCCCTGTAATAACTACACCTAACCCAAGAGATGGTCCCTCTCCACTATAACAGCTGCCAAATCTGGTTGTGTGGGTTGTGCTCTCATGGCTGCCCTCTGCCCTGCCCACCAAACCAAAAATGAACTTGTAACTCCGGCGTCGTCCACCGTATCATCGGCCGGTCTCTCTGCTACCCAGACTGGGTCAAATGGCTGCGGTACAGGTAGTGGTGCCTCTACATCCTCCCTCCGATACTGTGGGAAGGGAGGTGGCTCATCCTACCATAGGCCCAACTGTCATCGTACCCTCTCTAGGGGAATCCACTCATACTCCCCGGGTCTCTATCCAGCTATCCAGAAGATGTACTGGATCCATCGCAGCTGTGCTCGGGCTCCTCCACGGGGTTGATGGCCTCTGTATGGCCTCCATATAATATCTAGTGCGGTCAGGCCCTCTAACATATGCCTGTAATACGTGACATCTCGCCCTGCGATAACTACTCGTGGCTGGCCCATGACCCCCAACCACCTCTGAAACCCATACCTATAAACTTCCTGTGGCCCTGGCTGCTGGGGCAACCCTACAGGTCGTAAACACATGATATGCTCATAGGCCCAAAGCAGTGTAACAAGAATGTTGAACATATCCCAAATCACCTCATACGGTGATAGCCCCAGAGCTCTTTGTATAGCTGCACCAAATACACCGGTGCCCATGCATAGTAGGTGTGCTCCTCCACCATCTCATGTAATACTCCCATCAGAGCCCATGGGAAGCGGCCTCCCTTTGAGTCAGGGAGGGCGAAGTAGGTGATACCAATCATCATCAGCACACCCAGTGGCATTTGTGTCTCCTGTCGATGCGCACGATACATATCGTCATAGTAGATCTCGTACTATGGTACATAATCAATGGGGCTACATCCCCGAATACCTGCAGGATGCTATCCATTGTTGTCTCAGCATCCACCTAGAATACCACCTCACCTATGATCGGCAGTCTCAGGATGTGATACACATCCTCTAGCATGACTATCATCTCTCCAGTAGGGAGATGGAAGACATTGGTTGTCGGATCCCATCTCTCAATGAGGGCAACCATCAAGCTATGGTCCCTATCCATAGCCCTATACCTCTAGACTCCGCCAAGTCCAACCTCCCGCATCACTTCCCACTGTGCTGCGGACACATGTGGCCACATCCATCCCCAGTAGAGGTGGCATCCGATATTACATCGTCAGTTATTGGTGTGCCTGCAAAAATAACCCACTCCATCAGGCCTACCCTTTACAAAACAACTACCTTAACCCTCTATACTCACTCACCCACCCAATCAGAACCCGACTCTATAAACACATCTACACCCACCTACCTTACCCTATACATCTATAAATTCCTCTCTCTTATGGTCCTCTAAATATCCTACCCACTCCAATAAAACCTAAACCACCTCATCTCCCTCAACATCAATAACCCCACCCTACAAACATCTACAATATCCCATTTACCTATTCCACACCCTACCAACCACCCCACTCATACTCCACCCACTCTACTCGCCCTCTAACCATACCTCCACCAATTTAACCCTCCTAATTCATACACAACCCATAACCTATCTTACCCAACCCGGCCTCCAACCACCCTGATTAGCCCCCACCCCAATAACCTTTCCTAGCAACAAGACATGCTCCCCTTCACCCCACAAATCTATCCTACCGCCTACAACAAACCAACACAACAAATTTCACACCCTTTCCTCCTACCCATGGTGACCAATACCGGTCACCCGACTGCCATTGGTCGCCCACCACTTGTCTATACTCGAATTTTATGCACCAACGTTGGTCGACACATGACCGATGCCGGTCTCTATAACAACTATTCTATACAACTTTCATTTGTGACCAATGTCGTCGCCTAGTGACCGACATCGATCACTGTGGGATTTCGGGGCCGGACCAAAAATGGCCCCCAAATCCCCTTTTTTTCTATTTTTACCCATCTACCTAGCCCAATTGCCTAAAAACTTACCCACCCTGCCGTTTTGACTTACCTAACATATCTACCCACTCCATTTTACGATTTACCTTCATTTATTCATTATTTTACCAAATTTTAGATTTCTACCCCAAAACCCACATCCTAGCTAAATTCATCAACTTCACACAAATAGGGATTTAGAGCTCACCTGGTTTACTACACGTTGTCATGGTGGGATAGTTGGTGGTGGTCCAGCTCCTCCAAAGACCTCCCGCTCCTCCAGGTGTGCCATAGCTCCAAATCTCCTCAGGGTCCTCAACCAATAAAACTCTTCCTCCTGATCTCTGGGGCCTACCAATAATTCACTCCCCCACTCAACTAGTGCCAACTCAGCCCACAAACTCAACCCAATCAATTCAAAACTCAGACAAGAAAAAGGTTGGCACTCAAATTGACAATGTGAAAATGACATGCCGTATTTTTTCTTTTTATAGGTTTTGACCTCTAACCGATATCGGTTAGGGCGCACCCTAGAAAACCAATATCGGTCTCCTAACCGATACCGGTCACCACTAACCGATATCGGTTACCTACCTAATTTACCCTAACTCCTGCCCTTATCCACCGAACTCTATTTTTCACCACATCACCTACCCCGACCTTTGCTAAATAGCCTTATTTTGAATTCATTGGCCCGACCCAAGGCCGCAACCAACCAATCGGCCCAACCCAAGGCCACAACCACCCAATTGGCCTGACCCAAGGCCGCAACCACCCAATCGGCCCGACCCAAGGCCGCAACCAACCAATCGGCCCGAACCAAGGTCGCAACCAACCAATCGACCCGACCCAAGGCCGCAACCAACCAATCCCCGACCTAAGGCCGCAACCACCCAATTGGCCCAACCCAAGGCCGCAATCAATCAATTAGCCCAACCCAAGGCTACAACCAACCAATCGGCCCAACCCAAGGCCACAACCACCCAATCGGCCCAACCCAAGGCCGCAATCAATCAATTGGCCCGACCCAAGGCCACAACCAACCAATCGGCCCAACCCAAGGCCGCACCTACCCAATCGGCCCAACCCAAGGTTGCACCCACCCAATTGGCCCAACCCAAGGCTGCCATCAACCAATCGGCCCGACCCACACTGCAACTAACCAATCGGCCCGACCCAAAGCCACAACCAAGCAATCGGCCCGACCCACGGCCGCCCAACCAATCGGCCCGACCTAAGGCCACACTAATCAAGTACCTCGATCAAGGCCCACAAATTATGATTCTATCCACTCATCATGTTGATGTTTGTTCAATCAAGCTTACCTGTTCATGTTTTAGCATGACTAGGATACTTGAATTGATCAATTGACCAGCTTTGCCCTGCACCGAGACCATGATGTTTATCTCAACCAAACCCACCATTTTAGCATGGCGAACATGCCTAAACGCGTTCCGGTACCTTACCCGTTATATCCTGGAGCTACTTTCCATGCCTTGGATACTAGGATTATATCAGCCTTGTTTGGATAAACTATCAAACTTTGCCTATGAATTGCTTGTTCACTCTTCAAAACATGTACCCTGGTCACACTACTACATTTTAATGTGCGTCGGCTTCCTTGAACTTACCCCACCATCTTACCAGCATCTCACCATCATTTACCCTTTATCAACCCTATCCCTGATTTCATGTCGCCTCAATCTGTGATAGACTTGAGGGGGATTACCTATACCCTTAACTGGGGCAACCACTTTTTATTATTGTTAGTGCAGCTTTACAAGACAAGCTACATGACAACAAGGGGCAAATGTAGACACCAAATTTGGGTCTTACGACTCCCTGTACCCCGTATCTCATCCCACAACCTAACCCTACCTCACCACCTAAAACTTACACACTTAATTATTTATTAATTACCTTATAATTAATAAATCCACATCTCCAACCCTGCCACCTCACCTCGCCACCTCACTATGACCTAGCCCTAACCCTAAACTAACTTAATTAAGACCTATGACTTGGTCCGCACCCACACCCATGACTCATCACCCCTAACCCACATCAAAACGAACCTAATAATGACTTGACCAAGCCCACAACCTGACCCTCTTGGGAGAAAGGAGAAAAAGTTGGCTATTTTACTAAAAATAGCCAACTTTGACCTAACCGATGTCGGTCCCTACTGCAGCAGGCGTCGGTTAGAAACCGCCATCGTTCTCAGTAAATGACCTCCCCCAACCAAAAAAAGGGGCCCGAATCCATTTGCAAGGGAGAGACAAGTGAGAAGGAGAAAAGAGTTTGCAGAGAAGAGCATTGAGTCCAAGACTGTAACTGATCAACGAGATCACTGTCACACTCATCCAAGCATTGGGAGAGTCAGAGGATAGCTTCATCAGCTCACTTTTGATTGTCGGATCATCCCACTTGAGCTTTTCCTTTGTCACCACATTCCTCGGACCTGTATCCTCATCAGAAAGTAGTAAGTAGTATCTTGTATGCTTCTAGGCTCCACTTCGTGAACTTTTGATTGATAGTAATTATAAACTCACCCCTGGATCTAACACCCGGCAAGCACCCTGCACCTAACCTTCATTCATCCATCCCTATATTGCCCAGAAGATAGCTTTCTCACTCTCTGAGTCTTCTCCATTGCCTTACTATTCCCCCTAACCATCTACCAACCTTAAAAACCCCATAACCATCCTATAATCAACCTCTACCCAGAAGCCCCTGAATCACTGCCCCTACCGATATCGGTTATCCCCTACCGGTAGCGGTTTTATAACCGTGGTCGGTTATCCAGTGACCAGCATCATCACTGTGACTTATACCAAAACCAACCTTTCACCTATTTATCTCCTAACAACCTCAGATCCAGCCTGGTCTATCCCTATAACTTGATCTGAACGTATCAATAACCAGTGACCAAACAAACAGAATGACGTTTTATTATTGGTAGTTTAGTCTCTATTGCTTTTAGTAACGAGGTACCTAAATCGTGATTTCGCAATAGCTTCTTTATTATCATTTGTAATAATTTATATTAAAAGGGAACTAACCACCTTCGAAAGGAAGTTTAATATTTCTTGGGCCCAAGGCAGTTCCCTTACTTATTGTCTAACTAAAATCTGGTGGTCTTGCATTCTTATCTACAGGTAGTCCTTCCCAGAAAAAAATGAGTTCTTCACAATCGGTTTGATCTCTCTACGGTATGCGCACACCCTCCCAACACTCAATAGGTATTCCTCCTAACCCTAACCCCTTATTTGTTTCTCAAGAGAATGAAAGGATAGAAGCAACTCTATTCTAGAACTAGAAATTCTGTGTGAAACACACGTCTTTCCCTACTACACAACTCTTTTCTAAGATCCTGATAGTATTGACTTGTTCATCAGATGAATGGATACATCCTATGAGAGAATCGAAGGGACTATCATTAGTGGGATAAATATAAGTGGAAGTCCTATAGTCATTGGAAGTTTGTTTGTGATTTGGATTCCTTTTCTTTTTATCCGCATGGTTAGGAAAGGGCTCTTTGAAGATACCCATTTTCTCATTTGGACCTTGTCCTAAGTCAGGGGGAGAATCTATGGTGATTTTACCCTCTTCAATGAGGTCTTGTATGTAATGGCATAGTCTCAAGCACCTATCTGTCTTGTGCCCTTTAACACGGTGGAAGTCACAATACTCATGCTCTTTGAACCAAATGGGTTTTGGAGAATTTTCTAGGTATGGTATCGTTACGGTTGGGTACTCCACCATGTTTACGTTATCTAACTATTTTAGTATGATAGATAGGGATTCTATTAATGGCGTGAACTCATGTTTGGTGGGTGCCTTGGGACGAGGTCCTTGTGAGAGCTTTAAAAGTGGACCATTCTGCATGGCTTGGAATCTCTTGGATTCCAGTAATGCCATCTCCAATGACATGTTTGTTCTTGTTGAATAACTTCAATTTATCTAAGGATTTTGCTTCATGTTTGTCTTTGACAACTGGTTTTAGTGTTCCCTTTGCAATGAGGGCCTTTTCAATTTGACTTCCCTTCTCTATGATTTCTTTGAAGTAAGAGCCATAGTGCATTTATAAATGGAAGGCTATCTTTGGGTTTAAGTTAGGCACAAATATGCTTACTAGCTACTTTTCTGGAAAGGCACAAGGGAAATGACTTGCCAACCCTCGCCATCATTGTAAAAATCTTGTAAATGTCTCGTTGGGATTCTATTTTGCATTGCAGAGGTCGTTCATTGTGATATCATTTTCCATGTTATAGGAATAATGTCATATAAAGTTTTCTACTAACACAAAGCCACGTTGTAATGGAGGACTTGGGTATGCTATAAAAACATTCCAAGCCTAGTGCCCCTAGGATATGAGGGAAGAGTCATATTAAGAAGTTATCACTGTATGCGACCTCTTAGCAAGCCATATAAAAGTCTTTTATGTGATCACGAGGATCACTTTTGCTTTTATATTTATCAAATTTTGGAATAGTAAAGTTCTTTGGGAAGGGTTGTCATAACATTTCCTTATCAAAGGGGTAAGTACATAGTTATTCTTACAAATATTTCCTACTATGTCTTATGTTTCCCTCTTATAGTGCAAGAAGCGTGTCTTTCATTGATTGTAATTCATGTTTAATGATTTATTCTTTGGTAGGAAACATTGGTATTTTCACCTTAGCCACTTTAAAGGTCGTCACTATATGGATCAAAGTGGAACTTTTTATTTTTCATTTTGATTTTGTCTTTGTATATGTTCCTACCAAGAGCCTAAGTTTGTTAATTTTTGGCTCAGTTTCAGGATCTAGTTTTTAACAATCTCTTCTTCAATTAAAGGATCCTTTTCCTCATTCAAATTGGGCGGTAGTGAGGCTTTGCACTCAATATTCACTTTACGTGAAGCTTTATAATAAGGTCAAGATGGATCACTAAGTGGCTTGGATGGGTCTCCTTCAATGGTGTTATGATGTTTCCCAAAAGTAGAAGCATACCCTACGTCAAAGGGGTTATCCATGTCTAAGAGGGACCTTCATTCTTCTATTTTATGATTAATGGCCTTGGTTTCTTCTTCATGTTCCTATAAAAGCTTGACTCCTAACTCTAAGACTCTTTTGAGTACTTGATCTCTGTTATAATAAAGAAGCTCGTCAAACCAACCTAGGTCTAATTGATGTTGTTCTTTAGAAGAATTAAATTCTTCTCTGCTATTATCAATCAACATATCTCGTGTCCTTGACCGTGAAAAGAGAGCTGCTAAGTTGTTATTAAACAAGAATTATTCAAAAGTATTTTCTCCTAAGTCATGATCATTTGGTTTGGACACCATCTTTATGATTCTAGGCATCACTAGTCAAAGTTATATGAGGTTTCATCTAAATGTGCTTTGAATTTTTCATGAAACCTAGGTGTATGTTTGTCTAATTTGCTCGATGTGATGCTGCAATAACCTAGTGTGTTCTAGAAGTAATGTTATGCGAGTCATTTTTATGATTAAAAAAAAATCAAATGAAACGATCACTCATATTTCCATTTTGCTAAGTTTATACCCTAACTATGATTCCGGTGAAGGGTCCAAAGCATATAGTGATAATATTGTATCAATACATAGGTCAAGTTAGAATTATAACAAGGCATAAATATTAAAGTGGTAATTGACACAATCTCTCAACGAGGTATAATAAAACTAGTTTGAATGCCAATGAAAGCTAAGTATTCGAAAAAATGGAAGTTGTAAGTATGTATAGCGTAATAACACTATCCTGATACATTAACCGAGCAAGCAAGGTGTTAGTATCAAGATGACGTTATTTCAGTATATATAAGGCAATATCGATACCCTAAAAAGACTTAGATGATGTTAGAAATGAAACAAAGTATGAGTATAACAAGAAGTTGTTAGTTGCATGAGCAACATAACTGCACAATAAAGGGACTTATATCAAGTTCTCAAGAAATTGAAAACATGACATAAGTACCAAAATTGTGTGACTAGAATGCGAGTAAAAAAACTATCAACCTAAGGAGAGATAAATGATGAACTAAAATTGTAGAAATGAAGATGATCCTAAAATCAAGATCAAAGGACTATCAAAGAAACAAAAATATACTTGTGCACTTTATAAATTTAACAACCTAACCATAAACATGGATGGTTGTAAATGGATAAAAAAGTGACGAGTACTATCTTTGATAAAACACATGAGGTATGCTTCCTTCTCACTCCAAATGGGTAGAGAGGATGCAAGGGTATAGATCAAAAAAGGTGAAAATAAACCGAGTGCCACTTGGGCATAGTTTCACCTCATCCAAAGGTGAGAATGAAACCAAGTTAAGTGGGAAGTTGTTTAATTCCGTGATGAAAGACAATTAGCTCAAACTTACGTGGGCTCTTTTCCTTGTTTGAGAAACAAGGTTCAGACTCCAAGTGAGTTGTCACTTCATGATGACTTGACATGAAAACGGACTAGCAAAGTGGGCTCCAAGACAAAATGGATTCCCTAATAAGATCTCTCAAATAGGTGTCGGAAGTTGTCTAAGACCGATCACGATTTTCCTAAAGAGTTGCACCGATTGATTTGGGAGTATCTTGGCTTTACTTTACACCCTTCTAATACAATGAGTAACTAGTGCATTCATTTGTACCATCACTGGGGTTGTGATATGGAAAAATTTGACTCTAACTTATAATGTGAAATCTAGTCAAGTGGGTAAGTTGAACGCTTCATGTTTCATCCACGAGGTTACTACATAGTGAATTACTTTAGGGTTTATGAAACCACCCCCATTGTTGTAGCTTAAGGTAGTATGCAAAAGGGGTTATGTTCCGATTGAGTGGATAGGGACGTACCCTTTTTGAAACCTACAATACAGTATGAAGTGAAATGGTGTGTTTTTTTATCTTGCTTAACTTAATGTGGTTTTAAGTAGCACACTGTTTGGCAACCTATATGAAAACATGTGTATTAGAAGGTTTTGTTTTGTCTTGGATCTTCTTTTCTTTGACAAGTGTTAGGCCCTACATGCAAGGAGTTAGTAATTTTCCATCAAATAAGAAAGAGATTTTACACGTTGTTTTTTATTCCTAAGATCACCAAAAAGGAGTGAAGGAAGAGCATACAAAATGCGGAAACTCTACTAACACAAGTTTTTATGAAAAATACTTTTAAGTGTTTTGCAAAACGAAACTCATTTTAGAAAAAATTGAATTTTAATCCACTTTAAATATTAAATTGAAGTGTTTTGGAAGTAAAGTAGAAGGTTTTTGAAATTTTTTTAATTCTCAAGATCTCTAAGAAGGTGCGAGGGAAGAGCATACATGTTTCAAAGGACCAATACAAAGAAAAAACATGAACACTCAAATAAGATAGCACAAACATATAATGGAAAGGAAACCCACAAATAACTATTAGAACCCTAAAAAAAGTTAGAAAACCACAAAAATTAGAAAATTCTGGAAATCTATTTTTCAACGGTTTTTTAGTTTTTTGCAATTTTGGAGGTCTGGGACACTTTGGGAGTTTGATGATAGAAGTAATTATAACTAGGAGCACTAAAAATTATATGAACAAATCCAGATCAAACAAAGATACCTGCACACCCTTCAAGGTGTATGCATGTCATTTTAGGCATGTGCACATGGGTATGGTGCCTGCACCCCTCTATGTAAACCTAGTGGGTCTTCAAGGTGCCTGCGCTTAGGGTAAGTGTGTCTGCACCAAAGAATATGTGCCTATGCTAGCGAAGCAAGAAATGGTAAAAACTATGATAGTGTGTGTGTCTAGAAGAGGGGTGCTTGCACCATCAAAGGGTATATGCACCACGGTTTGGGCGTGTGTGCGCTTGGTAATTTTTTTGACAAAGAGCCGAGAATACACAGGATGCTTGTACATGGGTTTGGGTGCCAGCACGCCTAGTGAAAATGACAATTGGAAAGGCATTTGCTCGCTGAAGGGCTTGTGTGTCATGATTTGGGCATGTGTGGCTGCTTTAGGGTACCTGCGCATGGTTTTGGGTGCCTGCACTCCTATGCTAAAAATGACAGTTTGAGTGCACCTATGCTAGTAGAAAGTGTGTGTGCCCCTTCTGAAAAACTACCAAAAACACAGAAAATAAAATTTTAAAAGTGTCAATAGGTTAGAAATTAGCCATTAAATGTATTTTCTAGCATAAAATTAACAAAGAAGCATGAAAATGAGGGTTAACTACATAAAACCTAGCTAAAAATCTCAAGGAAAAATATTTAACCCTACAAAAACATGTAAAAAGTTAGAAACTAAAATAAAAGCTTCAAAATGACCCCATTAATGGAGGATGGACTAAGTGTCCCATCGGGCGTGCCAAATGTGTTCAATGAAAATTTGCAAAAGCCATGGACATGGGGTAAGAATATCTAAAGAAACCCCAAAGGCTCTTAACAAACTAGTCAGTGGACCATCAGATAAGAGATAAACAAGGATTCATCACTTTGCATACATTAATATTGAAAGAAACAAGCAAATCTAACATATTTAGTAATCCTCTACTCTTGAAAGCTTTAAATAAATGAACCTAGTAAGGATCTAAGCAATTAGTTTGTGATTATGAGAATGGGAGCTCACCATTAATGGATTCAAGGCCAATGGTTCTTCCCATTTACTCAATGCTTGGTTTGTAATGTAATGGAAAAGCAATATCTCAATAAAAAATGAAATTTCCTCCAAACCCTAAGCAAAATTCTATAGTTTATGTTAGGAAGAAGGAGAATTCTTAGAAATGAGAGGGGGGTATTGGGGATATTTATAGTTTTCCATTTGGGAAAGTGGAGGAATTTGGTGCATGTGGGACTAAAGGATAAGTCAAAAATTTGATTAGGAGTCAAAGTAAGATTTGACTAGGTTTAGAAGAGGTTAATCATGGTTAGGACTAGTTAAACTAGGTTAGGATAGTTAATCCTGTTTAGAGAGGAATTAGGGTTTTGAGAGAGTTTTGAGAGGTCTAATCAATCCAATGAAATAGATTGATAGTCTAGGAAGCTAGTAGAAGTAGTCTAGAAGGGAATGAGATGATGGTTTAGTCAATAAAAGGCTATATTAACCCCATTAATTAGTTTATAGGAGGAATATGACCAAAAGAATGTCGTAAACGAGAAGGAGAATGGTTAGTGTAATATTAGGAATAATAGTGCTTTGACCAAACTACGGTGTCTACAGTTTTCTTTTAGGGAGTTGTGTGTCGTCACCTTTGAAATTTTGAAAGTTCTTGTAGGAACTTGTTGGTAGATCATGAAGAGGAGGTTCAAGAGTAAGTGGGCTGTATTTATTCCCCATGGAACAATGGGTTGAGGTATTTCTGCTTCATTTGCAATTGTTTCCACTTCATCTTTTACTTCAACAAATTCTTCTTCAAATTCTAGCACTGAAAAAATCTGCAATAGGAATATGAAAAGACATTGTGGAATACAAAAGGTCACTTGCAAGAAATTGACAGTGTAGCCTTCAACAATGGATTTTCATGAACTCTTCTTTTTGTTTTTTTATATTTCATTTTTTTGAAGTTCTAGACCTTGCGATCATATTTTGGGTGTAAATGTTGCCAAGTCTCGCCCCATGTGGGTGCTAAAAGCTGTTGGCGATAAAATTTGTCGGGTGGAAAAACTTGTGGATTTCTTGCTAACACTGCACGGGAATCTATGTACCTCTACTTAAGCGGTACAACTACCGTATATTCATGTGCATGAAAGGGTGAATTTATGTGGTGGCGTTTTCTTGGGGATCTAATAGGACACTCCACTGACCCTACGGCAAAGCTTATAGATACTTACAAGAGAATAATTTTCTAGGAGAGCGGGAAAGGGAGTGAGAATATTAGACAAGAGAAACTAATGTTGCAAGTAGGAAATCAGAGACTTGCATTACACTAGTTGGAAATTACATCACATGCATTGAAATTAAGAGGAAACAATACTACAAACAACAACAAGATGAGGTAAGATTGAGAACTCAAAGTTTCTAAAATATTCTCATAAAAAAGGATAGAAACTCCTTCTTCTTGTATTGGTGCTCAAGTAGAAATTGTACATAGTGTAGGAAATAGAGGAAATTTGAGAATGAGGGGAATGGAAGAATTTGGCTATCTCCTTTGTTCTCTCAAGGTAGAATGCACTCTTGAGCTTACAAAATTAATGACCAACCCCTTGAGATGGGAATGGATTTATAATTTATAGAGTAGACTCGACTCCTCATCTTCTTCATGACCCTCCATATGCCTTATTTCTAACTTTAGACTATTCATATTCCTACAAAATATTTAAGTCCCTTTTATAAAATCAAGGTGACTTAATTTATATTATGTTTCTAAAGTCACTTTTAGGTAATGTTGTCAAAATTTCCCCCAGGGTAAATTTCGATAACATGCATCAGAGTTTTGCAGTTTCAGGCAAGTAGGTTGATCCAGGAAAAATTGTGAAAATCGGCTAAGTCCTAGTCCTAGGAGCAATTGGGACATTTGGGACGTCAAGGCGCGGATCGGCCGAAAAGCCTCCAGGCGGCCCAAATAGCAACAGGGACAAATGGGACAAAAAGACCCGAACCGGCCGGATCGGCCGAAATGAGCACAAACAGTCCGAAACAAAGTGGGACAAATGGGACAAAAAGACCCGAACCGGCCTTAGGATCGGCGAAATAAGCACAAAGCAGTCCAAAACAAAGTGGGACAAATGGGACAAAAGACCCGAACCAGCCGGATCGGCGAAATGAGCACAAACAGTCCGAAACAAAGTGGGACAAATGGGACAAAAAGACCCGAACCGGCCGGATCGGCCGAAATGAGCACAAACAGTCCGAAACAAAGTGGGACAAATGGGACAAAAAGACCCGAACCGGCCGGATCGGCCGAAATGAGCACAAACAGTCCGAAACAAAGTGGGACAAATGGGACAAAAAGATGCGAAGGAGCTGAAAGGGGTGAGAACCAACCAGATCACAACACGTGTCACAAGGAGAAAAAGGTCAAAAAGTCAAAGGGCGAAGTCTCGAGCACTGACCCGAACCAATAAAATTGCGCCACATGTCCCAGCTAGGGCCCACAAGGAAATTTCAAAAGAAAGCCCGCCGAGAGGTGGAGGAGAGAGAGTTGCTCAGTGAATCAGAGCCTGCCACGTGTCGTCCAGGTGGCGAAGCGCGGGAAAATATTTCAAAATCTGTCTTGGTCTGTTCCGTGCCCTAAATCTTCAGATTGTCATATCTTTTGATCCAGAGCTCGGATTTACACGTTCCTTATATCAACGGAAAGCTTGTGAGATTCTCTACACGATTCCAAGGTCAATCTTGCATTTTGGTTCAGTTTGGAGAGAGAAAATCAAGAAACACCTCTGGCACGAAATAACAAGCAGAAGTAATGCTTCAACAACAACTTTAATGCAGTGACAGTAGCCACGTTCACCGCACATTGGCAGCCCACCATTTTGCCAGGATCCGCCACTTCTGCCATGATGAGATGAATTGAATGCAACCTGGAGGTGGTTGGGGTAGATTTGGCTTTCCCTTCTCTCTTTCCTCTCTCATTCTTTCTATATATTGAAAAGAGGAGCTTCTGTTCAAAGGTCGAACATTTTTCTGTTTTGCCTCTCCCTTCTTCTCCTCAGGCGAATTTGTGGAATTCGAACCTCTCATTTGAACTATAATACTATTCTGCCTCATGGAATTCTGTAGTGTATTGTATCAATCTTTGGAGCAAATAATGCATGTCTGTGGATGATTCTCAGCCCTCTCTGTGTTCTTTTTGCATCCTCCTGGTCTTTCACTGCAGGTTTTGTCATCTGTGCATGATCTTATATCACATTCAAATGGTCTGTGTTTACTGGAAAAATAGGTGTTCTTCATTCCTCGGTGCATCACCTCTATTAGCTTAGATTTATTTTATGCATTTTCTTACCTTGTCTCATTGGCAGATTAGATTAGGTTTTGAGAAAACCCTCTGCATATTTCGTGTGCATTTGAACAGAGGAATAGGAACCATCCTTCTCTGGAGAATCCTTCCTCATTTTTTCAAGTCCCACACTTGGAGAAAGGATTCAATGTTATGCAATCACACTGGATGCCAAGTGATCAACCTAGAAACTTGATCTGCATCCAGGGGTGCTGTGATTTTGCATCAACAGTAACTTAAAGGCATATCAAAAATTGTAAACCCCAACAAAGAATTAGAACATTTGAAGGGAGAGAAAAGGAGAAGATGTTGCCCCTAATGAATTCCAATGATCCTCGTTGATGGAAAGCTCTGATGCAACAAAGTTCTAAATGTCCCATTGTGCCAAAACTGCTCTTTGAGTGTGACTTACTATTTTTAGTAAATTCCCAGATGGGAGACTTACTATTTTTAGTAAGAGGTGATTCTTTGCTTCTTCTTGATCATCTTGATGTGATGAAAATCTTCATTCAATCCTATGCACACTGCCTTTGCTTTGACCACTTCTTGGGGTGACTTACTATTTTTAGTAAGCACCCATATAAGGGACTTACTATTTTTAGTAAGTGGTCATTTTCACTATTTTCTACTCTAGATAATCATTCTAGCTTCTTGGAGATCTTCAGTGCACACTACCTTTTCCATAGCCGCTTTTGATGAAGACTTACCAAAAATAGCAAGCATGTGTAGGAAAGCTTACTATTTTTGGAAAGTGGATTTCTAGTGCTCAGTTTGTGATGGAGTATATTTTTAGGATTTGGCTCATTGTCATGGTCATGTCCTCCGAATTTCACTTGATTTTTCTGCTAGAATGATTGGAAATAAATTTTGAAATTTTAACTGACACAGATGTCTTCCAAAAAGAAGCGCCATGGTGGCCATTAATGGAGCTTGAAATTTGTAGGTCTAGTTTTTGTCTCTGTTTGTGATGAAAAACTCTATTGTGATAGGTTTTTCATTTGTAGCTCGTGTGTAAGTTTTTAGCTCGTTTCCATTGTCGGAATGATGGGAAATCCGACGAATGTGAGCAGTACATGAAGTGGGGATTTTGTTGGAAAAAATAATTATAGGCACCATTTGAACTCTCATTTGTTGAATATTTATCACCTTGAAAAATGAGTAAGTTTGTAAAAGATGACATCTTAATACGATTTTTATTTTGTAAGATACAAAGATTTTTCGATCGGGTGACTTCATGGTTATCTGGCAAAATATCTTCATCTTCTCTTGTTTCTTCATCATTTCAATCCACTTTTCTTTGATATTGCTATGTTTTCATGGATTGGATTATTTTTGGGACATGGAATATCTGGTTTGGAGCATAAATGGTGGGTGGGTGTCTGAAAAATCAAGAATAAGGCCATGGCATGGTGAAGAACCTGTGAAGGAGAAATGGGAGGAAATAACAACTAAGTGCGATTTAAATCATTCAAAAAAATCATAGCAAGGGGCTGGGTGCATTTTATCATCCCTGACATCCCTCACCTCAAAGGGACATGAGGGACATCAGTTTCCATGGTGAGAAAGAAGGTGAAACGTGGCAATGATCCGATAGTAGGGAGTGAGTGCTCCAAAATCAACTTTAAAGCACCAGGGGTGGAAGTAGGTCGCACGGGTGACCAAAAATATTTCCTAGAGGGATGGGATATTTTTTAAGGTTTTATGTCCATGAAATATGAGGGACATGAGGGACATCAAATTCCATGGTGGTCTTGGAGCTGACACATGGCGAAGATCCGACGATAGGGAATTTGAGCTCCAAATTGCACTGGGGCTAAAGCGGCAATCCCGATGGTCGCATGGGGTTCAAAAGGTCTAATCAAAGCTGGGAACATTTTTACAAGGTTTATGTATCCAACCATTAGGGAATTTTGGGACATAACATGCCACCAGGATCCTGGAGCTAACACGTGTCCTCCCAAAATTTGGCTAAGTCCTGAACTTGCTCCAAGAGGATAACTTGCGACGATGATAACTTGAGCTCTTGATGGAATTTTTGAGAAAAATTTTATATGATCATGACTGGAAATGGCCTTTTTAATCCAATGGTTTGGGTCTCATGTCTTTATTATTTCATTTTATCCCTAAAAATAGGATTTTTGATTTGGTACTCCACCTATGCATGAGAAAAACTACTTGTAGACCTATTGCACAAAAAGGTTTTGTGAAAGATATGATTTTTCCATCATGTAGGGATTGGAATTGAATATCTTACGATATTTTTATTATCTTGTTACTCCATCTAGAGCTCCCAGAATCACCCTCCAAAGCTTCACAACTTATTTTGGCCTATGTACTGCCTAGGCTTGTGAATCCCCAACCATGATGAAACAGTGCTCCAAATGTTCCTCAAACCTTCCAAAATAACCTTCATGATGTTCCTAGGCATTTTATTTTCTTCCATGCCCACTTTTTGTTTTTGACTTACTCGATGGTGTTGCTCCATCTAGGAAGGCCAGTGATAACCCTTCCTGTGATTGCCCACAATTTACATTTTCAATGAGCTCCTAAAATCCCCTAGGGGACTTATATGACTTTCCTAAATCACCTAGGGGGATGAGATAACATTGGACGGTGGGTCACTAGATTTACTGGGTGGACTTGGTGTGCCTGGGAATGACAAAACATGATTTTTTTCAGCACAGGATATAGTTGTCATTCTTAGAAATTGTCAATTTCCCTGTTGCACATTTACATGACAACACTTCAGACAAAAATAACATTTCGCTCCGATACCAATGATAGGTATTGGAAAATTTGTACACAAATGTTTTTAGATCAAATTAGTATTGATTTCTCTCTATTATTACTCTATTGAAAATTCATGAAGATACATAGACAAATTTATAGGCAATAGATAGCCTAGATTTATGGAGTTAACATCCCATGATTTTATCCTAGAATCATGTAGTTTTTTGAACCTGTAATAACAATCCTTACAATATATTATAATACGTTACAAATAAATTGTAACCATACTAACAAGATATTAATTACCAATGTAAATAATAATTCCTAACTATTGTTCTTATGAGAGAGTTTGATGTGTAGTATGATTATATAACATACTACACATGTTTTCACACCTTTTATGTGTCACCTTTTGCATCCTTTGTAGTAATATTTTCTAGTTTCCTCATGGCATTTTATTATCATATCTTTATGTTCACTCTTGCACCTACTTTCAACACACTCACACCTTCATCATTATCTCCTTAGCACTCCAAATCTTATTACCGATAGTATATCTTCTTCATTGGATTTCCCATGCTTGCAATTACCTCTTAGATGATATTGAACATGGTGGATAGAGTCTTCGATAATATTTGTTACAATGGCATTGACCATGGTCGATGTTATCAAATTAGTATTTTGCCATGTAATTGGCAGAATTGACAATGGTCAATACCATTGAATAAAAAACATACTAATGCATTCAATAGGATATTTATACTAGTTTGTTGAGTTTCTTTTCCTAATCACTTCCATCACACATTCAATATTCTAGTACTCACTAAACCTACTTTAGAGGATTAGAAGGTCTTAAAGTTATTCTTGTTTATCTTCTTCAAGTCTACACTTAGAGCATTTGGTGCTTAGGATCTACAAGAATATGATTTACACTTTCCATGGTCTACCAAGTGTTTGGAGTCACTAAAGTCTTCAATCAAGTTTCTTGCAAGGCCTTATTCTCGGTTATTTGTGGTCTTAAACATAAAATATTTATCATGTGTTGCACCAATAGTGCCTTCACGCATGTAAGTATTTATAACTTCTCTTGTAATTTAATTTCATTTTAGATTTGTATGTTGTGGATGTGTTCTTTCATAGACTAAGATAGGATCTCATATTATTTTCTATTGTATTTTTATCTATTAGTTATTACCTTACAATCCTAGCACAACCTTGCATAACCCTTGATCTTGATTTGCAATATCTTGGACCTCTCTTATAATCCTTGCAACTCTTTCCTTACAACTTATAAGAATATTTATCTCATTAAAATCCTATTTAAAAACTTATTATCATCATATTCAAATTGGGAGATAGTTATGCACAACTACCCTATACTAGGTATAGGATTTGGAACCATATACCTCTTATAGAGTGTGGAATAAAACCTTCTTGGTTTTGTTTGTACATCAAATTATAATATAAGGTGTATGTCTCGAGTGTGGTTTCCTTTTCTATCTTGGTGTATAACATCGTTATATAAAGGAAAAAAGTAATAGTTTTGGACTGCCTTTAATTCATGTTGGGCCCCTAAAATATTGGCTAAGTACAAGAAGGCATGTGGGCGTGCAAGGAGAAAGCACACATGATAGGGTTTTAGGAGGTTTTTAGTAGAACCAGTGGCATGTGCAAGGTAGAGAAAAGGTCTTGGGACTTAGCCATATTTGGCATATCGGGTAGAACACAAGGAAAGTATGACCCGACTGTGCATGCAGAGTGGATAAGGTGTCAGCTTGGCAACTTGGTTCCCATGAAGGAATATACCTTGCGATAGAAGATTCTAGAAGGTCATCATGGCAAAGGATGGAGAGATCACATCTGAAGAAGCATGCTCCCATGGAGGACCACTTGGACACATGGAAAGTGATCTAAAACTTTAGAAAGGCATGATGGTGATTGTAAAAGCTATATATACAAGTCCCTGGGTATAAGAAAAAAAGAGGAGATGGATGCAGAGTTAGAGAATGCAAAGAGGTGAAGCTATGCAGGAATACTATGAGAGATCCATGGGTTAGGTTTAGAGGATTTGTAGGAGTATGTTGTATCAAGGGGATGGGTCTGAACATTTTTCTTTGTACTATGAAGGGCCTAAGTCCAGTTTTGATGCATGACATTGGTCTACACTATCATATGGATCTGTGATTGCCTCAGTTAATGTAATGTGGTTATCAACATACTTAATATGAATATATGTGTGGTTCCATTTTTACTTACATTTGTATGGATCGGTTTTATATATATTTCACATGAGTGGGTGTAAACCCCTATGTATTTCCCTTATGTTATGATTCAGATCTATATTTTGTAATGCTTTTCTTATCTAAATGAATACATTGGTCTAGAAGCCGTTCTGAGCTCTAAGATGAATGTATGTTTCATTTCTAGTCTTTTCATTTAATTTTATGTCATAACTAATTCATTCTCACATAACTCATATAAAGGAGGGGCTTGGTGCCTGCGTGTGCCTCGGGTGAGTGCCCAACTTGATTCTTTGGGTTATAGGTCGGCATGCATGGGATTTCCTTATTCTTTGAGAGGGCATAAAAATGACTACATCTTGGTTCCATTTCCGGGACCTCTTTTCAAAGTTGTTGTGAGAAATGACATGCATATTTGTCTTTGTGATGTGTAATGACAAAGCGCCTAACTCTAGAAAGTGTTGAAACATGGTTCAAGAGCATGAAGGATGAGTTTTCTCAAAGATTCAACACTGGACTTGAGTTCAATGTACGTGGATGGGTAGAAGAGAACCTATACCATGAGCTGTATGAGACATTATTTTACTACTTCCCAGTAGAGCTATATGAATGGCTCTCGGCATATGCATCCAGATCAAGCTGGTTCTATAGATCACATGTGTGGACCCAAGATGACTATCAGAGGCTACAGGATGCAAATCTAACTTGGACATGTGCTATTGATCATTGGTGGAAGGGAGTACTAGCTAGTTACACTTTAGAATATGCCATTTCAACATATTCTTGCCTAGAAGTTGCTGAGTTTGAGTTTTTGAGGGATCCTAGAGGTCATTTTTAGTGTTATTCCTCTGGCTATGAAGATCTTGGTCATTACTTTGAGTTTAGAAGCATTCCCCATGGCCAGCTAAGATACTCTAAGTGTTGGGTGAGGAAGCTAGGGTGGAGGAAGATGGCGGACATTACGGCTGAAAAAGAAAGGGAGGAGAGATGACTCAAGTATAACAAAGCTTGTGAAAGTGAAATGACTAGATAACACAAGGTTGTAAGTGTGATGGATATATGGAGGCAGATGTTGCAAGAGGGTGTTGAAGTTCATGTGGAGGACATGGAGCTTGAGTAGTTTGTACTACCCCATCTCGGTAAGCATGGGAGAGAGACCCTTTCAGCTTCTGATGAGATTTCATCGCACGAGATAAAGGAGAGCCTTCGGTGCGCATCGAACCCACCTAGTGACCAACCCCTGGCGCTTGGTTTTCCAAATCAAAGGAGTATTAATAACCCAGTTGGTATCGATGGGAGTGATTGATTGGCACCTAGGAGATATAATTTTTCATTTGGAACGTCCATGACTACACATACCATTCTAGTGTTTGGAGGAATTTTTAGGTAAAGTACAAGTACGCAAGGTTTAGGCAACATGTCTGGGAGTGGCGTGGGATACACTTCTGGTAGTGGAGCAATCTCGTAGACCATTACCGTGAAGTTTAGTGGGACGTTGGGGACACTAGGCATGACCACTTCAGGCCCATTTCTAGTTACATGAGGATCTGGATGTAGAAATGGTGTATCTAGAGACATAGAACTGATGGATTTGGTGGAGGGAACTATTATCCAATTTTGTGCACATGGAAAATTTAGACAACGGTGTCCTATTTTGACCAAATTATGACATCATTCGTAAGGGCCTATTTCTAGTCATCATAGGATAACATGATTAAAATAATTAATGAATTGTATAGGTGAGCTCACCTAACATGAACAGGGTCAAATCAAAGCCCAACTCGGACTCAACTTAGTTACGAAGCTTGGATAGGGTGCTTAGTGTGTAGCTCGAAGATGGGAAGGGGTTGGCCTTTTTATGAAAACATAACAAGGTGATGTCGATTCTTTCATCAACTCGGTCGAGATGGTGTAGTTAGCTTAGAAGGTAGGTAGCTGTTATCCAAAATGTGCCCCCTGCTCATTTTGTGGCTAACTCCTCTCATTCTTCCCTCTCTTGTTCCTCAGTCACAAAATTTTGCTTTTCAAGCACTCAAAACCTTTTGGAAATGGCACCATTGGATAGATCTCTTTCTCAGCTTTCCAAAAAGGTAAAGTTTTCCTCCTAACTCCATGTATTTTTCAAGTTATGGCTCGGCGGAGTTTTTGTGGGAAATTTTCCGCTAGAAGGCCCACAGCCAATCAGAACTTGCCACGTGTCTAGGCCAAAAATATCAAAGCGACCTGATTTGGCCCTGTTTTTCCCTAAAACTTCAAATCACCATATCTTTCGATCCAGAGCTCGGTTTTTCACGTTATTTATATCAATGGAAAGATGGTGAAATTATCTATAAGATTTAAGGGTCAATTTTGCATTTTGGTGGAGTTTAGAGAGAGAAAATCAAAAACGCTCAGCACGTGGTCATGAGCAGAAATTACATTTCAACCATCGATTTTAATGAAGAATGTCTCACATTCTCTCCCAGCATGGTTAAAAATGTCATGGAATGGGTCTCATCAGTCACCCATGTTGTTTTGATGGCATTTTGGTCAATGGTTGAATCCCTTCCACGTTTTCCCATGTTTCTCTCTCCTGGGCTTGTCCCTTGCACTGTAAAAGCCAGATTTGGCTCATTTTTCAAAGGGTTAAACATTTTTGTGTATGGCAAGCTCCCTTTTTCACATTGGAAGTGATTTTGGTGGAATATCGACCTTTTCTAAGAGTCAGTAACTTTATTTTGCCTCTCGGGTGTTGTAATGCAAGTGATTTTGATGATTAAAATAACAATACTGACCTCGTGATTAGTTTTCATCCTCTGCCTATGTTGTTTGGTTAATTTATGATCCTTCATTACAATTATCAGTTTGTGCATGAGGTTCTTTGTTGCATTTTTATGGATTGTGTCAATCTGCAGAAGTAAAAAATGCTCACCACTCCTTTGGTGCATCACCTATTAGCATTAGTTTTAGCTTTTTTGCATTCTCTATCTCTGTCTCCTTTGGAATTTAGGGTAGGGTTAGGAATATAGACCTCTGCAACTTGTAAGTGATAAATCTGATCAGAGGAGTTGAGGAACCAGCCTCTAATCTGGAGATTCCTTTCCCATTTTACAAGTCCCACACTTGGGGAGAGGATTCAATGTTGTGCAATCACATTGGATGTCTAAAATATCAAACTAGAAATCTGATCAACATCCAGGGGTGCTGCTGATTTGCAACAACAGTTTTGGCACGCCCGGTGGGACCTTAGAGGTCTTCCACTTTATCTTTGTGAGTTGGTGTGTTCTGTTAAAGATTAATCCTTTGGAGGCACTTTCAAAAGCACATCTGGTAAACAACTCATTCTCTAAGTTGTAGACCTATTTTCCATTCATTTCCATCCATTCTTCTTTCCATCATTTTCATTCTTTTCCATTCCATGAAGTTGTGTAATCATGACTTCATTTCCATCATGGAATTCAGATTTACAACAGCAGTTTATCACACCTCCAACATGTTTTACAAATCTTCCAAATCAGCATTTTGATCAAATTCAAAATTAGCATGTCTACCCATATGAGCAGCGGTGCAAAGTCGGTTTGGATATGAAGCATGTCAAACACAAGGGTATGCTGGTTGTGAGGGCAACAAGAAGAAAATGTAGATCCGGGTGGAACAAATACAAAAGATGGAGGTGAAGATGGTGCAATCAAGAGCAACAGCTCAAATGAAAGCTTTTAGAATTGGTTGCAAGACTCCTTATCCATGGGGAGGCCCTTTTCCAAGACACTTCATCCCTCAGGAGAAGCTGGACTTCATGATGAAGATGTTGCCCCAACTTGCACAATGGACAGCAGAAATAGAGGCATATACACTTGGTGTTGAACAACCTTGTCAATGGGTAAGTTCTACACCATCATCTAGTTGTTCTCTTCCCATTACTCAAGCAGCATCATCTCATTTGGAATTTCAAATTCTAAATCCTAGTCAATGCTACCCAGGAGTTAATTCCATTTCTCCATTCCCTAGTCTTCCACCACATCTCAATTCTTCCTTCCCCTTTCCTTCCAAACAGTCATCCCCTCCACAAAAGCTAACAGAAATACCCTCTCCTCCAAAGAAACAAGAGTTTCTACCTCCTCCACCACCACGAAAAATTGCAAAATCAATTGAGTTACAATCCACTTCTCCTCTTGCATTCCCAAATCCATGTTGGGAGGATAAAAATCAGAATTCTAGTCAAGGAAAACAACAACAAAAAGAAAAGCCAAACAAGGATGAAGAAATTTGAAGTCTCAAGAGTTGGGCTCTTAAATTTGGGATGACAAAGATCCCCTTGATGGTTAAGCCTTTAGAAGAGGTTGGAGTTGGAAAACAAGTGGTGGTTAGGACTGAATTTGCTACAGCAGGAGAAGAGCAAAAAGAAGAAGCAGATCAGCAATCAGTTTACTCATAAAGTAGTGTCCATGTTAGCATTCTATTCAAAGAGAATGCTGATTCAATTGAAGTTACACAATCAGCCATGGAGGAAGAAAGCTATGAAGAAGATCCTACAGTCCCAACTTGTCCTCTAGAGCAGTAGATCAAAGAGTTTGACTTAACGAACTTCGTGCTAGAGGAAGAGTTCTATCAAGAACAAGATTGTCTTCAAGTAGTAGAAGAGGGAGAAGCTGCTCCAAATCCAAAAGAAGAGGAGCACATTCTAGTTGTGGAGGAGAAAATTGTAGATCCAAGGGCTTTGAGCGCAAAGTAGGCTATAAGAGAACCTTCAATTCTTCTTTCTACTTCATCTCTCTCGAGTTATAGTAGTGCTAAAGAAGAGTTTGATCCCTCAAACTCAATGTTGGAGGATGAAAGAAACCATGATGATCAAGTTACAGATCAAGAGGATACCATGGAGGAAGTTGAGCATTTGCAGCAGGACAACAATGAGGTAGTTTATCTGTCAGATTTGGAGGATTGTTTTTATGAAGAAGAACCGGTTGAGTTCCTACCATTCTCTCCTTCATCATCCACGTTCCAAACACCTGAGCCTACTATCATGAAGAAGAGCACCCATTTGCAGCAGCCTACATCTTATAGCATCTCTTTGGAACCAAGATTAGAATATTTTAATCTTTCATGTCCTTCATTGGAGGAAGAGAAAGGGCAAAAATGTTCTACCTTTGCTTCTGCACCATCCATTTAAAAGGGTCTACAAGAAAACTCCATTCTTGGAGTTGAAAATCAGGGCAATGGGCATACTCAAAGGACCATACCTTGCCCAATCAGGTATTTGGCTTTATTGGAGCCAAAGGAGAAGTCACAACCAGTCATGCTTGCTTCTAAGCATGAGGATGAGCTACAAGGAACCAAGGATCAGCTGTCATACCTCTCCAATCCAAATGCAGAACAACTAAAAGAGGTATTGAATTTTCCTTCAGCTGATACCTTGATGATTTGGGTGGAAGACCAGCTTCTTGTTGATTTTCCATTCATCCAATCAGCCATGTTCAATGCCAAATTAGTTGCATGGTTGCCAATTTTGAAGAAAGGAAGCTATTTTGCACAACTAGTTGTAAGGTTTGTTTAGCTCACCTTTGTTTCCATTAGGGTAGAGTAGGTAGGTTTGCTTTCAGTAAAAGAAGTGCTTGTGCACACTCTGCATGTTCCATTTTGGAGCATGTATGACCTTTAGTTTTGTACATAGTTTTTGTGGTGCTGGTTTTGCTCTTGCACAGTCCATTTCAGTGGGTTTCCAAGTGGCTCAGAGAGGAGGTTTTCAAAGTTCAGATCAGTTTGCAGGCTACAACTCATGACTCCATGCCCAATGGATGCTTCAGGAAACTGGTAACTTCATCTAGTAGGTAGATGACCCCTCTGAGTCACCAAAATTGTTATCCAAAATGTGCCCCCTGCTCATTTTGTGGCTAACTCCTCTCATTCTTCCCTCTCTTGTGCCTCAGTCACAAAATTTTGCTTTTTAGGCACTCAAAACCTTCTAGAAATGGCACCATTGGATAGAGCTCTTTCTCAGCTTTCCAGAAAGGTAAAGTTTTCCTCCTAACTCCATGTATTTTTCAAGTTATGGCTCGGCGGAGTTTTTGTGGGAAATTTTCCCCTAGAAGGCCCGCAGCCAATCAGAACTCGCCACGTGTCCAGGCCAAAAATATCAAAGCGACCTGATTTGGCCCTGTTTTTCCCTAAAACTTCAAATCACCATATCTTTCGATCCAGAGCTCGGTTTTCACGTTATTTATATCAATGGAAAGATGGTGAAATTATCTACAAGATTCCGGGGTCAATTTTGCATTTTGGTGGAGTTTAGAGAGAGAAAATCAAAAAATGCTTCTGGCACGTGGTCATGAACATAAATGACGTTTCAACCATCGATTTTAATGAAGAATGGCTCACATTCTCTCCCAAAGATGGTTAAAAATGTCATGGAATGGGTCCACGTGGTCGCCCATGTTGTTTTGATGGCATTTTGGTCAATGGTTGAATCCCTTCCACGTTTTCCCGTGTTTCTCTCTCTTGGGCTTGTCCCTTGCACTGTAAAAGCCAGATTTGGCTCATTTTTCAAAGGGTTAAACATTTTTTTGTGTATGGCAAGCTCCCTTTTTCACATTGGAAGTGATTTTGGTGGAATATCGACCTTTTCTAAGAGCTGTAACTTTATTTTGCCTCTCAGGTGTTGTAATGCAAGTGATTTTGATGATTAAAATAACAATACAGCCTCTGTGATTAGTTTTCATCCTCTGCCTATGTTGTTTGGTTAATTTATAATCCTTCATTACAATTATCAGTTTGTGCATGAGGTTCTTTGTTGCTTTTTTATGGATTGTGTCAATTTGCAGAAGTAAAAAATGCTCACCACTCCTTTGGTGCATCACCTATTAGCATTAGTTTTAGCTTTTTGCATTCTCTATCTCTGTCTCCTTTGGAATTTAGGGTAGGGTTAGGAATATAGACCTCTGCAACTTGTAAGTGATAAATCTAACCAGAGGAACTGAGGAACCAGCCTCTAAACTGGAGATTCCTTTCTCATTTTACAAGTCCCACACTTGGGGAAAGGATTCAATGTTGTGCAATCACACTTTGGATGTTTAAAATATCAAACTAGAAATCTGATCAACATCTAGGGGTGCTGCTGATTTGCAACAACAAGTAACTCGGGCTAGGTGGAGTCACTTCAATAAAGAGCCCAACTCGGTAGAGAACAATTCACCAAGGTAGGGGTAGGATGGCTCGGTAGTCACCCAAATGAGCCACTCAACTATTAAATTATTATAAGAGATAGAGCTCAAAAGAACTCAATGAAGACCAAGCTCATAGGACTGAATCAAGGATATCATGAGTGTAATAAAGGATCTCAAAATATTTTATCACGAGGAGATTTGTACCACCCTATAAATGAAATTGAGGTCAGGATTAAATTTCAGAGGCGTCGTAATGTTGAGGTCATAAAATTTGAGCTCACCTTTTAGTTACAACCAAGTTTCCTAATGGCTCAATCAAGTTGTAGTGGATCGGGTGGAATTTTTCAGGTTTGTAGAGATGGATTACGAGTTAGTTCAGGTAAGAATACACACCAAGTTGCTCAGACATTGAAGTTAATTCAACATGGGGTGCATGGGTGAGTACAAGGAAGGAGCTCAGTTGGTGGTCATAACGAATGAGTAGGAGAGTGATATGGCTCAAGTTTGAAGATTGCCTCATAGGAATTGAGCTAAGTTCAGAGCTTCTGTGGGGAAGGATGCAAGCGAGAGGGTAGGACTAATGAGAGGTTAGAGCTCGGTGCAACCTGAAGCTAAGTTTTAAAGCTTGATGAGTTCACGGATAAGTCGAGTTGAGTCAGTGTAAGAGCTCGGTAAAATTACAAGTCAAGTTGACAAAATTTGATGAGGGGGAGTTTTGGGGCCTACGGCCATGATGGAGATAGTGCCATGGCGAGCCAAGATGAAATCTCCATGCGTGGGGGAAAAATTTAGGATGATTTCCAAAGTGGGTTTTCGTTAATGGCAAGCCAAAGCATGAATTCCATGCAAGTAGAGGTTCAGAGATGGCAAGTAAACATAAGATCTCCGCATATGGGGTAAATTCATATCAATTGCCATGGTGGAAATTTTGTAATGGCAAGCCATCATGAAGTTTTTGCATAGAGAAGAGGTCCAGACGATTCATCGAAAACTAGGAAAGGAAGCGGAGAATGTGGGAGGTCTTCCCAGCATGATGTGTTGAACTATTCAAATGCCAAAACATGAGGTAGTTCATTGAAGATTACGAGGTCAAGAGGAAGGATATAATCCTCATATAGGATTTTCAAGCTCGAGTTAAGTCATGTCAAAAACTTCGAGTAAACATTATTTTTGGTGATGAATGGAAGAAGCTCAAAGCTCGTATAACCAAATTAAGCTCATCAAGCTAAATGGAAGGTATCCTAGTTGTGTGGTTTCTAGCTCTGTCACGCGGAGGAAACAACTCTCTCAAGAAAGCTAAGTGTTGAGCCTATTTATAGGACAAACTCACACTCAGAGTGAAATGAGCACGGATGTCAACTAAGTTGCGAGTGAGGTACTATTGGAAGGTCGAGTGAAGAACTTGAGAACACCATGGGAAGGAACATCATGATGGCATGAGGTAAAATTGAAGTCTTCATCCATGCTTTGAGTTGAGAACAACAAAATAAAAAAATGAGGTAGCTTGACTTGGGGAATAACATTTTGATTAAACGGCTCGGTCGATACAGAATGTAAACGTACCATGTGAAGCTAACCATGTAAATCCCAAAAGATGCACAATAATCCTAACTTGGTACATATAGATAAAATAAGATCAACGTGGAGAGTGTGGTGTTGAGGGACCGATCTTCAAGGAGTTGGTTGAGAAAGATGTTTGGAGCCAACTCGGGGGCACAAGGTGATCTCATGGTGATTCAACACTTGTCATAGAAAGACATTGATTTCCATCATTACAGAGGAGCTTGACAAATATGGCTTGATGCTACCGGGCTTGATAAAATCCATGGTTTTGGTGAGCTCACATATAAGACCAAGTTAGGATAGTTTAGGGGCTTGTTTGAATGAATGCATGCTCATAAATTGGGATGGGCTCATTAATCACCTTGTAAGATGAAAGGCAAATCGGGAAATCTCAATCTTGGTGAGTACAGGGGTATTAACTAAACTAACTCATATCAAGACTCATCTAGTGTAGAAAAGTCAGGGATCAAAATCACTCAAGCCAACAGTAGGGTCAGTGGTGAGTTTAGTAAAAATTGAGTTGGCTTAGTACGTTGCAGAAAACTCATGACTTGATGAGAGAATGAAGGGGATCTCAATTTAGTGCATGGAGAGTGGTTGTGGTGGTGGTAAACCAGCTCGGTTAATAGGGAGTGGGAGCTATAATGAACCATTAAAGATGAGCTTAACTTTAAATACATGTAAGGGAGAGAGCTCAAAGACTGAGCAAGCAGCTATGATGCCGGACTAGCTCGATGTAGTGGTGGAACTTGTCTCTCCCATAAGGTGATCCAATGAACCAAGGAAGAAATAAGTATGGCCATCATTAGGGTGAACTCGATGCTATGTCCGCTAGTCATACTCATGGGGGTTGTGGTGAAATTATGCTAGAAGCTTAGACAGACAAGCGGTGAAAGGAAAGTTCTTCGAGTTACAGGGAGCTCATCGCATGATAATAGCTTGAGTTGGAGATGATCCCACCATAGTTGACTACAAGGGACCATGCTACCAAGATCAAGTTGTGATGAGCTCATGTCGATCTCAGTTGGTAGAGAACTCAGTGATTTATGGTGAAGGACGAGTTGGCTCGAGTTAGCAGGAGATGTAGACTTGGAAGATGGACATGAAGAATAGCTCAGTCGAGATTGCAAGACTAACTTGGCACATAATGAAAGGTCTGAATCAAGCAGCTTGGTCTAGTAATGAAAGTGAGCCCAAAATAGCAAGACCGAGGAGAGTAGGGTGATGTGTAGTAGCTTGGTGGGCTCATGAGAAGATTTCAAATGATGAATCTATGTTGACAATTGACGAGCTATTGGCTAAGTCATTCTTATGGTTGTCAAGTTAAGGGGGAATGATGATCTAGTAATTAAGATGAACTCGGTGGATAGATTCGATGTTGTCTCAATGTATCACCAAGGATGATCCGAGATGAAGCTAATTTTCTTGATGGTGAGGTTGTGGTAGGGCTCGATAGATTCATGAGGAAGCTTGACTCTATTAGTTGAGCCATGCAATGAGAGAGTTCTCATCGAAAAAATCCATCCAAGCACATGTTGAGGCTGAGTCAATGCAAAGAGGCTCGGCTCGGTCACGACACTAGGGGTTCAACTCGGTGGTGAGATTTTTAAGAATCATGGCTGCAAGTGGTGGGATCTCAACTTGGTTGCGGTGAAAGATGGAGGAGCTCGCGACCAACTCGGTGAGTTGGCTTGGTGAGCCAACCACTAAGTTGGACTCATTTTTTGACCATTTCTCAATTGATCCCCTCCTTGAGTCAAACCGGTCAATAGGGGGTCCCACCTGAATTCAATTAATTTAATATTTTTATTTAAATATTTTAATAATAATATTTATTATTATTATTTAAATATTTTATTTAAATATTATTTTAATTAATTAAGGAGAACTAGGTCAACTGAGTATTAATGATACATGATGGAACCTTCTAAAGTGTTTTAACCAACTGTAATAAATGAACCATTATGTACCTTCAAGTTAGGAATGTAATTATGACCTTTCCTCTTCTCTCTCACATATTATTCTATAAATGTAAGTTAGAGGCTCATTCCAAGGGGTTCTAATAGGTCAAATAGTTTGGAAAGTTAGACACCTTAGGTAGGTTCAATTTTCAAGAGTCCTCTCTCCTTTCCAAGTTGTCCTTGTGTGTTGAGAAAAATTTCAAGCCTCGTTTTCAAGACTATAATAATAGCCATTGCTTCTTCTAAATGTATAATGCATTGTGCACATTATTAAAGTAATCAAAGTATGTGTTTTGTGACTAATCTCGGTCCTTTCATCCTTCTATACTTCCTTGTGCCTTTTCTCATGCTTGCAGGTACACTATGCAAGTTCACATTTCTATTATAGGTTCTTGGAGTTCTGTGCTTATCGAGTGGTGGAGTATTGCATGTAGTTGAGTTGTGGTGTCTGTTCACCCTTCTTAAGTTCATCCTTCTTCACTGGGAAACTGATATATTTCTCTATCTGATCAAGTTTAACAAAGGGAACACATGTTTCTTAGTCTGTGGTATTTTGTACCCTCTCTAAGTTGTAGTAGGTGAAGTTGATCTGTGGTGCACACACCCTCTTCAAATTAACCCTTCCTGATTCTAGAAACACCCTTTATTTGGTACATCACCATCCCTAGTATAGTTTCATTTCTGCAAATATCTTTCCCTAAAACCCCATGAAAATGTTAGCATAGGACTAGATAGCCTTTTTATCACACTAGGAGTAGTACAACACTTAGTTTAGGAAGAGGAAGCCGACCTTCTCCAGAGGTTCACCTCAAGCACAAGTCCCACAACTTGAGAGGTGATTCCATGTGTACTAATCACACCTAAAATCCTATCCACATTATGGCCATTCAAAGGGTGCAGTAATTTTGTGACAACAGAACACTAGAGGAAACACTTGGAGGGAACCAAGGATCTGGATCGGAGAACAGAGGCCTCACTACCTCCTCATGTTTTCTTTGAAATGTCTTTACACTTGTCAAATTACAAGGGTATAAAGGATGCTATGAAACACATGCACAAGTGTGAATTGCTATGGTGTGCGAAGGGGATCAATACCTCGGAGTGAAAGGCAAGTCAGTTTATAAGAACATTGTAAGGGCACATGCATAGCTAGTATAGGAAGTATGACCCCTATCAGATGGTGGTAGACTAAACCACATTGAAGAATGCCTTCCTAGCAGAGTTCCATATATTAGATATCAAGCAGAAGAGCATGCTCAATGGTTTGTTGGAGGGTTGATCATTCTATTTAGGAGGGTATTATCCCATAAAACATTTATTGACCCGCTCGAGGCTCTAGAGGCTACCTTACATGCTGAAGCAGTTGGGAGCGTTGATACTAGTGTGATCCCTTTTCTAGAGACCCAAATCACTTCCATGGCCAAAAAATTAGAGAAGGTGACTGAAAACTCCACACATGAGACTCGTAGTGGTCTTTGGTGCATGGATTGTGAAGTAGAGGGGTATGCCAAGGACAGTTTCCACCAAAATTTAGTACGCACCATAACAGTAAATTATGAAATTTGTCACAAGGAACGTGATACGAGTATATGTCCCTTGTTGCAGTGTGCCATTTGGAAGAATGTTTCTTTCTACTATAAGATATGCACCTCTATGACCCATGATACTAAGGATTGTAGGCTTATTAACTGGATCCATGAGGCCATTGATCATGGTGTGTGCTAGACCAGCCTTTCCAGTAGTTCCAAGGAAGATGATCACCATTATAAAGGATGTGCAGATGGAGGGGTGCATGGGAGAGGTTATCAAAGAGGATTCCATGGTCGTAGTAACCGTGGGGGAGGAACAAGTGAGTTCCCATGAGGAACCTACTATAACTATGGATCTATAGAACATTACAAGCACGAGTGCTCAAATTTATTGCAGTGCTCATGGTGTGGGAAAAAGCATAAGTATGAGGAGTTCCTGAGTTGTTTAAGCACATGAGCCAACAACACTGGAAGGAAAAGGGTGCTAGGATGGTGAGTATAAAGAAGGCTGACACACAGTGGATGCCTAGAGTGGCACGTGAGTCAGGGTTAGAACCTATTCTGGTGACAACACGAGAAGAGGCTACACGTGCCAAAGAAGTACCAAGGTAAAGGACTCTAGTCTTAAGAGAAGAAGTGGTGCATGGGAAGTATCTGGACCCTACCCACCAGAAGGAAGTGTATCAAGAGACAATGGATGTCATTTGGATTTTACAGGGATACATGTAGTGTCTAAAGGAGTATTCTAGACAACAGAGCAAAGGAGGAATGTTGAGGCTTTGCAGAAGGACCTGGATGAGGTTAAGGAAGTGTGCAAAATGTTAAGGCAAGATAATATTATTCCCTTGCTAGGAGAATGACTATGGGACAATACGCCACGCGTGGGAACAGAACACAAAAGGAAGGTATTACATACAAACCTCCCTCCCCATAACCTTGACTATGATAAAGAGATCACACTCGAATGCGTTGTGGATGGTTCACTTCAAAGAAACATATTGGTTGACACGGGAGTAGAATTCAATGTTCTTACATTGGATGTCTGGCATCAAATGGGAAGGCCCGCATTACAACCATCTTTGAGTATGATTTATATGGAAAAAAACTAAGGCAATGCCCATTGGAGTATTAAAGGATGCAGTGATCACCATTCAGGGGCCAAGTTTACTAGAGACTTTGAAGTCTTGGCGCTCACCGAGGTAGACAATTTTCTAGCATTGTTTGGGTGCCCATTGTGCTATAAGAACAACGTTAACCTTAGGTTCAATAAAGGATATATAATTTTTGAGAATAAAGAAGAACGATTCATCATCCTCTTGACATATGGGAAGTCGATGCCTTACACTTAACCTTTGGGTCATCATCCCCTTGATATAATTTATGTGCACTCCATCAGAGACCCAAAGATAATTCACCCTACAGAAGGAGTTATCCAATTTGAGGATGCCTAATCGTGAGTGATACAACAAACATGGTGTATGACAATTGGGTGCATGGGAACTATGAGTTAATTGGGTGATAGATGACGGAGTCTTTAACAAAATTAACCAAGGTGTGCTCACTTAAGTGCCTAAGAGGGAAAACATTAAGTTACTCTAGAGGGGCATACCCTGAAATTTTCTTACGGGACATGGAAGCTCAGTGGAAAAATGAGGATGAAAGAATATGGATGCTCAGTTATAACCTACTTGGGACTACAAAGCATTGGTTTTCTACACAGAGAGAACCTCTTAGAGTGGCATGAGATAATAATCATGTTCTCTATAAGGTTTCAAGAGAAACATGCCCATGGTCATTCAAGACTACCATGGTAAAGAGACCGCTTCATTTCATATCCAAACATGTGAGAAGGCCTGGATAGGAGGCACATAAGCCTTACCACCATCATTATGGGTGCATAAGCTATATTCCACACTACAAGGTTATGTGCGTGCATGGTATATCCACTCAAAAACAAACCACCAGACAACATATTGGCTAGAGATAACAACTGATCTCATCTAAGATTTTGAATATTGGAGCAAAAAGCCATCAGTGGATAAGGCATTGTAAGTGATCAAGCACCTTACAATGGGGGATAGTGCCATGGAAGAAGATAGGCTACTATATTTTTAGGTGAGCCAAGTTTAGAGGCACACTTTGATGAGGATGAGTCGAGTATATCTTTGTTTGAGTAAGCATGCGTAGAAAAGGAAAAAGGAAAGATGGTTTATGTCATAGATGGAGAGGAAATGGAGATTCTAGATGTTAACCACTCTGTAGGTATGTGCAATGTTATAGATAACATTGATGAAAGGATGTGCGCTTACCATGAACCCTTAAAACGAAGAAGGTTAACATTGGGTCAAAGGTAGAACCCAAGGAAGCAATCATTGGAGACTATTGGTTAGAAAAGGAGGTCTCAAAGATCATTGATTTGTTACATGAATTATAGGATTTATTCCCTCGTGGGTATCATGAACTCAAAGGCATCCACCATTCCTTGGGGGAGATGAAGATAAAACTGAAGGAAGGTGTGTGCCCAATCCGGAAGAGGCCATACCAGATGAATCCAAATTTGTGTGTACGGGTCAAGGAGGAGATAGAAAAAATGATAGTGTTAGGTATCATTAAGGCTATGGAAGAGTTAGAATGGATAAGCCCAATGGTCATCAACATCAAAAAGGATGGAAGGATAAATATCTGTTGACTACAGGGACCTAAATGTAGTATGTGTCATTGATCCCTTCCTACCCCTGTTTACTGAAGAAATCTTAGAGGGAGTGGCCATGTACGAAGTTTACTCCTTCATGGATGGGTTCTCAGGGTACCACTAGGTGAGGATTGTAAAGGAAGACCAGAGAAAGAAAACTTTCGCCATTGGATGGGGAAGTTTTTCCTATATGGTCATGCCTTTTGGGTTGAAGAATGTGTTTGTTGTGTTCTCGCGCATTCTAGTGCAAGCCTTTCAGACTTCATCCATAAATTTCTTCAGGTCTATTTAGATGATTGGACTGTGTATGGTCTAGTCAAGGACCATTATGATAACTTAAGACTAATGTTTGAAAGGTGTCGATAGTTGAGGATATCCATCAACATTAAGAAGTGTGTATTTACTACCCCATTTAGAACCTTATTGGGACATATCATATGTAGGGAAGGCTTACTAGTAGATCCCACCAAGGTTGTAGTCATTGTGGGTTTAGGGGAGCCTACTAGCCAAAGCATCATGCATGGATTCCTTGGGCATATGGGTTACTATAGGAAGTTCATCAAGGGATATGCCAAGATCACCACACCCTTGGAGGAATTACTTAGACACAAGAGTGCCTTTCATTGGGGAGAGGTGCAACAGAGGGAATTTGACACTTTGAAGGATAGGCTTATCACAACACCCATTCTCTATTTCCCCATTTGGGATAAGCCTTTCCATGTTCATGTGGATGCCTCTGGTACAGCCGTTGGAGCAATACTGACACAACTTGGTGAAGGGATTGTTGACCATCCCTTGTGTTTTGCAAGTAGAAAGTTAACATTAGTAGAACAAAATTACACCACTACTGAGCACAAAGCACTATCCATGATCTACACATTACAAAAGTTCAAGAAATATCTATTGGAAACACCATTTATATTCTACACAGACCACATGGCATTAAAATACTTGGTAAACAAGCCCATTCTACAAGGGCACATATGTCGATGGGTCTTGCTATTCCAAGAATTTGAGTTCATAGTGGTTATCAAGCCAAGAAAGAGTAATTATGGGCCCAATCACTTTTCAATAATTGACTCAAGAGAGGACACGCAAAGCATTAATGATACCATGCCGACACATAATTTTTAGGTTACGGTGCGTTCCCTCAAACTTAGAGGATATTGCGGTGTTTCTCAAAACATGTATGGCACCATAAGGGATGAAAGAATTAGAAAGGAAGTAGTTATCCATATGCATCGCACCCTACATATTGGTTAGTGGTGATTTATACAAATTAGGATGTGATGAAGTATTGCACCGTGTGTGCTAGAACATGAGTTCCTGGCTATTATGGAGGAGGCACATGGAGGAAGCGCAGGTGGACACTATGTAGGGGACGCCATTGCACACAAGATATTACAAGCTGGGTTATGGTGGGAAACCCTATATCAAGATTGCAAAGAGTATTACAAGGCATGTGATCATTGTCAGTGCCTTGGAAAACTAGGGTGGAGGGATGAAATGCCTTTGCGCCCTATTCCAAGTACAGAGCCATTTGAAAAGTGGGCCATAGATTTTTTAGGCCCCATTTCTCCAATCATGCATAGGATGAGATCATGCTATGTAATCACTTGCATAAATTATTTGACAAGATGGGTAGAAGCAACACCTACCAAGGATTGTACAGTGGCTACAATAGCCAAGTTTTTATGGGAAAATATTATTACATAGTATGGATGCCCGTTGAGCTTAACTAGTGATAGGGGTACACATTTCCTAAATGATACCATTCAGATTCTATTAGAAGAGTTGATGGTGGCTCATCATAAGACTAACCCTTACCATCCACAAGGAAATGGAGCTTCGAAGCATTTAATAAAATTCTAAGTCATATCCTAACCAAATTTGTGACATTGGTAGACAAGATTGGGATGAAAAATTATCAACAATTCTATGGGCGTATAGGAAAACCTACAAGAGGTTGAATAAAGCCACACCATTCTAATTGGTGTTTGGCGTAGAGGCTATCCTACCCATTGAATTCATGTTACCTTCTCTACGCATAGCATGCATATGAGGATTGGCCAACAAGCAAGCGTTGGAAGAAAGGATTGACAAATTGATGAAATTAGATGAGATACGATCATTGGAAAATTGTAATCAAAAGACTGAAAAGGCTAAAAAAAAAACATGCATGATTTCCACATCAGAAAAAAGCAATTTGAGATTGGGCAGATGGTATTGTTATATGATTCTAAGTTTCTGCGCCATCCCGAAAAGTTGAAAGTCCATTGGTTGGGGCTCTATATCATCTCGAACATCCTTAATTCAGTGCGCATGCCATTTAAGAGCACTGGATGGAATGAGATATCCAAGCCATTTCAATGGAAGTAGGTTGAAGCCCTATTATAAATATGTCTTATTGGTGTTTGTAATAACACAATTTTGTCATTTAGTATAGGTTTCCCTTTATTCTATTACCTTTTTGTGTTTCCCTTTCTTCTCATTTATTTTGTTGTTTGTTTTTCACCTGGGCACTTTGGTAACCACATTACTTTTTTAAGGTTGTGCATGCGAAGAGTGCAACACATTTGTTTTAATGTGAGGTGGAGTGATGCAAAGTATAAGCACGTAATACAAGTTGAACTGGTAGTAAAAGTTACGGTGAATGGCTTGGTTGATGAATATAAAGTGCACAAGAATGAAGTGTATAGAAGAAGAGGTGGATGGAAATGTTGGTGTTAGGATAAGACTTCAAAGAACCATCGTACAGAGAAGGAAGAAGTGCAGGAACAACATGAGGTAGGTGAGGGAAAAAATTAGGTGGATAGAAGAAGTGCCTTCGACGTTGTTGACATATGCGTAAGAGTATTTGGTCAGGATGGATTGTTTACACACAGAAGGTTGTAGCATGTTTCACATATGATTGGTCCTGGAAGGTCAACTTGGTGGAAAAATCTACATTTAGTGCTAAGTACGGTGGTTAGTAAATTAGCATTTAATGCTAGAAAGAAGGAAAATATATAAATAATAAGTTGGGCACTTCATTATTTACCTTGAATTTATGAAGTGAAAAGATTTCTCACAAACTAGGGCATATAAAGGTGATCTATGTAAAGAAAAATTTAAGAAATCTGAGAGGACGTGACTAGAGTAGATCCGAAAACTAGTTGGAAAGGAGTACACATGCGTGGAGGGAGTTATTAAGAAGCACTGTCTTGTGGAAGTGTTTTCCTAGTTAGGGTTTGGTGGCTAGGGCACGATGTTAGGAGGGTTTCTTTGCAAGATTAAGTATTAGGGTTGGATAGAGTGGTAGAATAGAGCAAGGAGAAGACATTTTGAAGTGATAACCTAACCAGAAGAATGACACCAAAGAAAGAAACCATCTCACCTAAAAAGCAGAAGGGCAAGGGAAAGGGGAAGCAAATAGATGTCGTCACAAGAAAAAAATAAGAGTGAGTACGTTGGAGATGCAATACCCAGATGGGGTATTGCTAGGAAAAGAATGGGAATCTCATTTACAGAAGATGACTGTGAGTGACTATAATCACCGCACCAAGCATGATCAGAAAAATAAATGGGTTTTGAGTTGGTTCACCCAATAAACAAGAGGACAACAGAGGGATTTCCCATATATAACGATGAAGTAAAGGTTAAATTGGAGAAGGTAGGGTTACTACAACTTTATGAATTACCTTACTTCAGAAAACCTGAGCACCTCTACCAGTGGCTAATGGTGCGTGTTCACGAAGACCATTTTTATTTCATGGGGTGCAAGATGCGCATAACTCCCTAGTTAATTTCCAAGTTCACATGCCTTATCTATGAGGGGGATAACATTGATGATGACCTAAGTGACAAGGAGGCCATCAAGGAAATAGTTGTTGTGTATGACTATAAGAAAGGATCACGATACTTTGACATTGCAGAGATCCTAGACCCCATTATGAGGATGGCCGTGTGTTTAGTAACCAAGCTTAGTGACCAAGAGAAATGGACTCAAGTGAACAAGGCATGGCTGAACATATGCCAAAAAATATATGAGGGGACCATCTACAACTTGTCTCGCTTTCATCACAGATGAAATCATTAGTAGCACATAAGAAGGTGTGAAGATAATATTTGGCAATTTCCTCCTCATTATTGTTTTCTCAGAGATTAGAGTGCCCAATGCACTGGAAAGGTTTTTTTGGGAATACCTAGAAGAGGATCCCTCACTTGCGAAGTGGTTTGTGAAATATACTTATGAGACCATGACAACCACTCAAAAGGTGCACTTATAAAAGTGGTCCAAGAGCATGACGAATGCGTCTAGGGTAGAATGGAGGATTTTTGAACAATTACCTATGCTCATGAAAGGAGAAGCAGAATTTGTAGTATATCAACACTTCTACATTGCTAGATTAAGGTTGTCAGATGAAAACATGGGCCCTGGTACAAGCTTCCCTTCTCCTTCACCACACAATACTTCCAAGCAGGGGTGAATAGGTTCAAAGAGGCCAAGATACTAAGGTTTGACCTTAGTGAGGTGGATCAAGACCACAAAGAGCTGCGGAAGAAGTTATTTTACCCTAAGAAGCATGCATACGTGGAAATATGTCTCCCACGAGATACAAATGATGAAGCCAATCACATTGCCAATTGCTAGAAAGGCTATAACAAGGATATACCTTTGCATAAGGACAAAATTTAAAAAGGGAACATACTTGGAAAATGATGTATCCATCTCTGAGGTCCCCAAAGGAAGAAATAATCTTGCACCAAAGAAGAGGGAAAGAGAAGAGGTGTAGAAAGCACCAAGTGTTCAGGCTACACAAGTGGTAAGTGTGTCAAGGACAAGTGCTAAGCTTAGTACTAACGTGTGGAGAAAGAAGTCCCCAATGAAAGAAAAGAATCTAGAGGAAGAAGTGCCGAGCATGAAGAACCCATCACCCAGGAGAGGTCACCAGAGGAGGAGGAGAAGGAAGTAGAATCTCCTGTCAAGAAGAAGCAGAAGGTGACAAAAGAAAATGACTCAGAGGATACAAAGAGCTTAGAGGCCTATAGAGGTGAGAGAGATGATGATGATGAAGATGAACTAGGAGGCAAGGACCATCCTATCTATGAAGTACATGACTTGGAGGAGGAAGGAGAGGAAGAAGAAAATGAGTATATCTTTTTAAGAGGAAGAATGACAAGGAAGAAGAGGATACTCTAGATAAGGGGGTAAGTCGAAGGAAGGTACAAAAGAACAAAGGACCCCAAGCCTCACAAAGGAATAGACAGATGAGGCCATAGAGAAATAAGTAAAAAGGATCATCGAATACCCAGTAGAGAAATATATGGAATGTGGCGTGGACTGGTGATGAAGGAAGCAAAGGAGAAAAGCAGAAAAGGAATATGACAAAGCATGGGAGGGGATCCCCAGTTTGGTGTGAGCTTTCCTAAGGCTACACACATGGGGAGAAAGAGTGCAGAGGCATCATAGGTTTAGAGGATGGTCTATATTGATGATCTAAACAAGGTGTTGTGTGCACACCTTCAAAGCACTATACCAATAGAGTAACTCTTGGCTATGGCATCATCCGATGAGGAAAGTGCATACCCTCGGATGAGGAAAATTATTTCTTAGGCATTTGAGTCCCACAGCGATGAACCAAATATCAAAGTAAGCTAAGGGGAAATAATGATGGTACCAGAGTGAAAAGATGATAACCCTTGGTAAATGCTAAACGGCTATTAGACGAAAATGTTATTTCGGGGTGGAAGTAGAGGTGAGACTCTTCAATAGGAATGACAGGGTGAAGTTCCTAGAGGTATAAATGGAGAAGAAGTAAGAAGATCTTGAGGGAAGAACCAAGGACTTAAATCGGGAGGAGCTAATTAGCCCGTAGCTAAGGCATGAGTTCAAAGAAGAGAAGGTAAGGGTGCACGAGGTTTACAAGAAAGTAGAGATGATCACAGATGCCATTTTATTGAAGCATCCAGATCTAATGCCACCCGGTGAAGTATGGATCCACCCTGGAGTGTCTAGAGGAATTTACCCACATCCTCACAATGGAAAGATGAGTATTGGCCTTGGAGTCTATAGAGGAGGCATCCATGCATAAAGAAAAGGAGGACAAGATGAAGGTTGTGGAAATTTTTTCCCAGTACAAGAAAGTCCTTGTGGATGTGAAAGCCACCACCCAAGTCACTGAGGATGCTTATGACAACTACACCGATAGAGATAGAGTGGTGAGTATTCGATTGCCACCCATGAAGCAAAGCTTAAGGAGTTCCATGAGAAGAACAAGGGGAATAGAGTGGAATGTGAAAAATTATAGCCAAGGTTGACAATAAATCAGAGGCTATTGAGACCTTGCAGGCTCAATTAAGAACCGGATGAAGGAGTTATATCCCTAGATCACTCAAAGGATGGAAATGCTCAAGGATTTGGGAAAATAGTTGGAGGGGATCGTGGAAACAATGAATACCCAAGGAGAAGGGCTAAGATTTGAAGAGGTGAGCACCCTAGTCGGTGACCTTTGTCAATAGGCATAGAGCAAGGTTGATACCTAGAATAAGTTAGAGGAAAACTTGACGAAATATTTCCCTCTCCTCTTATAGAAATAATCATAGTTTCCTTATTCTTTCATTCTTCCCCAAATTCTTCATTCCTTTATTATTTCTCCAAACTATTCAAGGACAATCATTATTTATTCATTGAGAAGGTGTTCCCAAGGGTGGAGAATAGGTGTAGTGTGGGGTGATGTTGGGCCCCTAAAATATTGGCTAAGTACAAGAAGGCGCGTGGGCGCGCAAGGAGAAAGCACGTAGGACAAGGTTTTAGTAGAACCAGTGGCATGCGCACAAGGAAGAGAAAAGGTCTTGGGACTTAGCCATATTTGTCATATTGGGTAGAACAAGAGGAAAGCATGACCGAATGTGCATGTGGAGTGGATAAGGTTCCAGCCTGGAAACTTTGTGCCCACGGAAGGAATATACCTTGCGATAGAATATTTAGAAGGTCATCACAAAAAGGATGGAGAGATCACATATGAGGAAACATGCTCCCATGAAGGACCACTTGTACACATGGAAAACAGTATACAACTTCAGAAAGGTATGGTGGTGATTGCAAAATCTATATATACAAGTTCCCAGTAGAAGAAAAAAGAGGAGACAGATGAAAAGTTAGAGAATGCAAAGAGGCAAAGCTATGTAGGAATATTGTGAGAGCTCCATGGGTTGGGTTTAGAGGATCTGTAGGAGTATGTTGTATCAAGGGGATGGGTCTAAAAATTTTCTTTGTACTATGAAGGGCCTAAGTCCAGTTCCAATGCATGACATTGGTCTACACTATCATATGGATATGTGATTCCCAGTTAATGTAATGTGGTTATCAACATACTTAATATGAATATATGTGTGGTTCCATTTTTACTTACATTTGTATGGATCAATTTTATATATATTTCACATGAGTGGGTGTAAACCCCTATGTATTTCCCTTATGTTATGATTCATATCTATATTCTATAATGATTTTCTTATCTGAATGAATACATTGGTCTAGAAGCCGTTCTGAGCTCTAAGATGAATGTATGGTTCATTTCCAGTCTTTTCATTTAAGTTTCTATCATAACTAATGCATTCTCACACAACTCACATAAAGGAGGGGCTTGGCGCCCATGTGTGCCTCGGGTGAGTGCCCAATGCCCGCTGGGTGATAGGCCGACGCACATGGGATTTCCTTGTTCTTTGAGAGGGAATAAAAATGACTACAATTCACATCTAGTTTAGTGATCCCAATGTGAATATTACTCTCTTCCGATTGAGTCATATTCACACTTTCTATCATATTCAAAATTATTCTAAATATTTCCTAAATCTCCTTAGCATGGATTGTATCTATAACTATCAATCTAATAAAAATCCCTAAGATTCGAATCCTTAATAAAACCTACACCGTTCGATTATGATTGTAATATTGTTCGTACAAACACCAAAGAAGTAACCCAAAAACTAAATAATGTAAGGAGGGTTACTTGATCAATAAAATAAACAATAAAATCCCAAAAATATATCTTGAATAGGAGGAACAATAAAATACCATACATGTCTATACTCTTTCCATGCAAGAATTCATCTTATCTTAGGTGAAATTTTTCTTCCAACCTCCGAAGCCATTATGGCCCATATGGAGGCATATAAATTTGTTTGAAGAAACTCTTTCTATATTTATTATTGTCATGTAGTAGGTAATAATAAAATATGCATCAAAATACTAATCCTAATTCAATTATAATCAAAATTATTCTTCCAATGATCCCACTCACTATTTCTTACAATTCCTCAACCAAATTATCTTGCAAAAATCTAGTTCTAATAATCAATTTATTCAAATGAACGTGAATCTTCATCGCATGAACACAAGAATATTAAATACTTAGTGGGGATTCCTAATAAGTTTCCTCCTCCACCCACTCTAGTAGATCATAATGAAAATATAATTTTGGAAACTCTCATAACCAATACTTTTCTTCAATATATTTAGAGAGAACCATTAGATATATATATATATATATATATATATATATATATATATATGATATGATATATAATCTGGAGGTATAAACCCTTCTATCACTTATTACCGGTCAACTAAACCTAGACTTCATATTAAATCCTTCACAATATCTACAAATACTGGACCAAAGAAAAATATTATGTGGCTTCCAAGCTCTTAGCCAAACCTTTAACGAGTGATGATTTAGATTGGTAACATTCTCTCCTTTATAAATCTATCATCGAACTTGAGGAGTTAGTCCATATTTACTCAAAAATTTCCTAAAAACATCTTGAATATATTCATTAATTATAAATAAGGTGATAATGAAAATGTCCAATCCTTCATCAAATGATGGAAAAATCTTTGCACTATATTAGAGAATAATTTTAAAGAGCTGATTTTATTAGAAAAATATTTTTCACTATAATAGAGAATTGTTTTTTCTAATAAGTAGAGAATATGAAGAGCCTCGTTTATCATGAAATAGAATAAGAAAGGACTACTAAACTAAAAATCACCTTATGTTGTATAAAATCATATAAGTGCATTGTGGTCAATGAGAAACTACAAAATGCTAATGAAAGATGCCAAGCTATGGAAATGGATGTGCTGAAAATGAAGGAGACTTTGATGCACATCAAAGGTTTGCATATATTGAACATGAAAAGCACTATACAACACCTGAAGATGCTGGGAGAATTGGTTTATGCAATGCAGAGGGCCAAGCAGTTGGAAAAGGAAGGGGTAATGCCAAAAAAGAAATGATCGAACCAGACTACGAAAAATGGAGGGTGACTATTACAGAGATGGTTAAAGAATGGAATGACTACATGCATTCAATGGGATAAATTGTCAAGGACTAGATATGCTATTATTTTTTCTTTGGGATTGGGTGTGTGTTATTTTTGTTAATATGTTGGTTTGGATTTCTTGCATTGTGATGTTGTTAGTTTGGTAGATATGTTGTTATTTTGTACCTGGTTATGTTGTATTGGTTTCAATGGGTATACCCTTGGCCATGGTTTCTTTGTGTGATCTATGTTCTTTCAGACGGGGTAGGGTCCCCTTAACCTTTCTTTATAGCTAATAAAATAAAATATAAGTGCATTGTGAAAAATGAAGATGTTTGATATTGATATTGATATCAAATTCAAGTAATATAATTATAGTATATTATTACATTGTCATTTATCTTGTTTATGTATTTCCTTGAGATTCTCTTGTTATGTAGCTATTAATTTTTCACTTATTATGTTATGTTCTATCAATTATGCACTCTTTTAGGAGTAATAAATGGAATAGTTGGAGTTTTTCCTAGACTATAACTTGTGGAATTTTGTTATGATTGATTCTAGGGACTCTACTAATAATGGTTTCATTTCCATGACCTAAAAACTATAATATGGATACAAATACAATAGTATGTGGAAAGATGGCTACAAGAAAAGATGATTATTTGGTGGAAAATGAAGATTCCATGTCAAGAATTCCTACGTAAAGAATTAGGTTGGAACATATATGTAGAAAAAATAATGAAATATTTAGGTGCAAGATCCTATAATAATTATCCATGTGGTTATCTCGAATGAAATATTACTATTTTAGCTATGAAGAAAAATAAGAATACAAAAGGATGGATGAGAATATTGAAAAACTATACAAATTGGATACTAAATAGACTGAAATATAGACCACTAAATGTAAACTACTATTGAAAAGTACGTAACTAGAAATTTTGTTCATTTTTTTCTCATTTACTTATGTGGAAAAACATTTTTTTATGAATCCATGGTAAATTTGTTAAGAAAATCCTTTCTTGGTAAAAACATTCGATGCTTATGGAGAAGGTCATGTTGCCAATTTCGTGTGACATGTATTAGTTAGGTAGGAAACATAGGAATATAGTAATAGAATAAGGGGATGATAGGGAGGGGGACATAGTTAAAGTATGCCCTTGAAGGGCATGAAAAATATTAGAAAGAAGAAAAGATAATAATAAAAATACTACAAAGGTAAGTGACCTAGCATAGTAGATGGTGAAGTTTAGGTGCTATAATGGGGAAGGTGAAACCAACCACAAGTAGGAGTAGAGTATTAAGTGTGATTGAGGGAGGAGGAAATTAATATTCTAAAGAAATAGAAGAAAAATAGAAGGAGAAGACCGATGTGATAGAGAGGTTGTACAGAAAAATAATTGAACATGATAGTAATGATCGAGATGGAGCACATAGAGACAAAGACACTAATTTTAGAATTGGGAAGAGGATAGAAGGAACTAAAAAAGGGAAGAGGAAAATGAAAGTAGGGAATTATATATAGTTAGGATTATATTTATGAGGCATTCGAAAATTAACCTAAAAGAGCCATCATGGAGACTATAATATTACGTAAACAAAGGAGAAACATTTTGCAATGATGAAATAATATAAGATCCACACATGTCAAATGAAGATGAAAATATCACTCTATAAGGATATATGTATGTTGATCCAAATAGAGTCTTGATATCTTAGGATCATTTTGAATATTGGGAGAAGATAGAAATTTTACAAGAATTGAGGGAGGACCTTAGTAAACCATACATAATAAAACTAGTGTTACCTACATGTGTTGTTGACTTAGGCATGGAATAAATTATGAGGGAATTAGACCATTCCTTGAATATACATCCTGTAAACATAAACTCTCTTAGTAGGAGGAAGGAAATAATTTGAAGTTTAGTAACAAAAATTATGCAAGTCCTAAGTATAGAGAAAGGTTTCTAGAATCCACAAAGTCTTGTAGTGATTATTTTTATTATGAAGAAGTAAAGCACGATCTCAGTAGTCTAAGTGTTATTATAGGGGAGAGTAATAACCAATTGAGTGTGAATCCAAATAAAAATACATAAGTGATTCAATTCAAAATGGTGCATTGAATAACCCATGATGTCATCCTAGTGTAGAAAAAATATGGCCCATATTCCTAATCTACACACAGTCTCCATCTTTATAACGGGTCATCTAATCAAGAGAATTGTTTTATAACATGTGAAATGTGATGGAGTGTGAAGGGAGTGATAGATTATAATGAAAATAAATTTAATCTCATATGAGTACTACATGGTAGGGATTTGGAATTCATATACTTGATGAAATTGAGTGGAAACACCTTTAAAAAGTGTGTGATGTTAAAATGGAAAATGTGCATATGCCGGACTATTAGACATTCAAAATAAATAAAATGGATGCATAAATAATATGTAATGGAGCATAATATGAGGTTTTTCGATGTAATGAACAAAACATGTTTCAATTTTTATGAGCTTGGTATGGATGTTTGGTTTATGTCGAAATTGTGTAATAAGATCTATTTTGTGATTGTGTTGACCAAATTTTACACTAATGTAGAAGCAATTGAGGACACTATAAGAGTAGAAAAGATTAAAAATTATGGTGATAGCGAGTCAAAATATAGAGCCAAGTTAGATGTTGTTATGTCCATACTAGAGGAGTTACAAGAAGGAAAGAGACCAAGATTGAGCATATGATGTGTAGAATATGGAGATGGAAACCATAAGAAGGATTATACACAATACAAATAAATAAGCCATTATTTCCATTAGATGGGAGTGTAAAATGTAAAACCTATAGGGTATGGGGACATTTTCTCAATAATTTTCATTTTGTACAATATTATGTGCACAACCCCAAAATATGGAGGGAAATTTTTTCAGATCAACTATACATGAGACTAAGGACTATAGGGTGTTGATGGATATAGAATACGAAGTAAAAATAATATATTTGTAGTTTAAACATAATTAGTTGTAAATGCACAACTAGTTATCTTAGAAGTAGAAATAGATACATATCTTAAACTAAATACATATTGGTATCCTCCATCACCTCAATCTAATAAAAATGGACTCCAAAATCTCCATAACAAAGTTAGAATTGGGATTTTCCTTCACTATAAAATATTATGGGTTGGACACCTCCTTCACCAAAAAAATCACATATAAGGAGAACCCTTTTACAACAAGGTCTTTATAGGGGATATCGAAACTAGAATAAGGAATGGAGTGATCTACAGAGGCCATATGATGAGAAAAATGAGGATATCAAGGTACTTATTAGAAATTGAGGATGGGACATCGACCTCAAAGGCAATGAGTGATACATTATCTTCACAGAGATATGGACCATATTACAAAAAAATTCCTTCAAATATAGAGTAGGGAGTATACTACACATATTTTAGGGTACATTTGTAACATCACATCGAAGATTGTACCTACTCACATTGTTAGCCTACAAATTCTACAAGATATGTCTTGATCATGGAGGGATATCCAAAGTATCATAATAGTATGAAGTAAGTTACGTAACTCAATAAATCATTATAGTAGAGGAACTATTGCATTATTTAAAGATATTTTCATTAGAGCTTGAAGACATAATTCACTTGCTTTTGCATTCATTACTAAAACATGTTGAACTTAAAATAAAATTAGTTAGAGAAATTATTTTGGAAGGGTTTGACACATAGCTTTAAGGGTTGAAGAGAAAGAATAAAAATATCCATGGATAAGAAACACATCAAAAAATACATGAACTATTCAATATAAAATTTGTAGATATAAAATTAGAAAATAAAATAGTGGTAAAACAAGAAGAGGAGAAAAGTAATAGGAAACAAGAAGGAAGAAAAGGAGAAGAGGAGGAAGGATGAAGAAGAAAATAAAATGAGAGAAGAAGAGAAAAATGGAGGAATAAAAAAGGAAAAAGGAAGATGTGAAGAGGAAAGAAGTATAAAAAGAAAGAGGAAGAAGAAAAAGAGAAGAGGAAGAAGAGAAGAGGAAAAAAGTAGAAAAAAAAAGGAAGAATAAGAAAGGAGGAAGGAATATGAGGAAACAAAGGCAACCAATAAGGTACAAAGGGACAAACAAGAAGAAAAGGAGAGGAAAAGAAACAACAATATTTATTCGTAATCGCACAAATTCCTCCCCCTCCTCTAGTACACAATATGCCACATAACACATCTCAAAACAACACTATCAATATCCCACAACCTTAATTCTCTTGGGCTACCATGGGACCCATTAGAAATTGTAAAAAAGTATTGATGCAAGAGAAAGAGGCTTAAAGTTTCCATCTACAACACGATGTGGTGGAACTATTGGGATGATGAAAAAGTTACTAAGTATCAAAGGAACATGTGCTAGTAGCATGCAAGAAGGGGGTGCATGAATAGGTGTGAGTGATTGGAATAATTGTAGCTTGAAGTTTTGCGCTTGAGAACTCAAAATTTATCCGTTTATGTATAACACGGGCTAAAAATAGGAAAAGTAGTTGGAGTGTAGTTCAAGAAAAGATAAAAGCATGAAGACTTCATGGCCAAGAAAGATCTATTTTTGGAACAAGTGGAAGACCAAGAGACATGTATAGTTTTTGCTAATAATAGGATTAAGATAGAGTTCAATTATATATTAATCTATTATTATCCACCATGCAGAAGCATGCATTTTTGGCACATGGATATTCTAAGCATGCAACCTATTTTGAGAATGCATGGGTGGTGAAGGGAAAGTCCCCACCCCTATAAGTATGTAGTATTCTTCCTTGTTTGAGAGTATGCTTTGAGTTGTAATAGAGATATGTTGTTGGTATGAATTTGTGTGCATGATTCTATGAGAGTATTGTGATGTATTCAGCTATTATTTTGTGATGAGTTAATATAATGGATCATTGTGGATGGATATTGGTTGTTGATGTCTCTATTCATGGTACTTATATGGTAAATATGATCTTGATCCTTATCTAATTCATTATGCACTATGGTTGTGATCTGATTCTTGTTATGCTTTACATTTAATTACTTGATCTAGTTATGGAATATATGAATATGCATGCTAACATATAGAAAAGATGCTATAAAGGAGTGACCTTGTAGGCTTCGCATGATTCAGGTGAGTGCTTAGACCTATCTAAGTGAAGTTCCAGCGTGCCTAGGAATATAAGTATAAAAACAAGACTAAATTTTGGTTCTATTACCGAGACCTCCTTTCAAAGTTGTTTGTCATGATGTTGCATGAAGATGGCATATCAATTGACTATTGGGAGCATTGAAAGTTGGGTAAACAACATAAAATATCAATTTTTGTGAAGATAAGGTTCGGACCTTATTTCAATACACGCATTGGGGTTGAGGATAATCTATATTGTGAGCTCTATGAGACATTTTTCTATTGCTTTCCATTATATTTTTGTGAGTGGTTTTCCACATACACATCAAAGAAAATTTGGAGTTATAGACCAAGGGTTTGGACACAAGAATATTAGCAGACCTTGTTTGATGCAGATGAACCTTAGGTGCATGTTGTAGATAATTGGTGGGCTAGTGTTGTGCTGATTATACTGGAGTATGTTGTCTTGATGTATTATTATTTGGAAGTTTTTGAGTTTTAATTTTTAAACGAGCCAGAGGGTCTTACATCCATGTTATTCCTTTAGAAATTAAGATCTTGATGGTGCTACTAAGTTTGGAGAAATTACCCATGGCTAGCTAGATCCTTTGTCGTGCGTAGGGGCAGCGTAGGTGTGGTGAAATATGGAGGAAATAGTAGTAAAAATAAAGAGAGAGGAAATGAGAATTAAGTATAATGAAGTGTGGGAGAGGAGATTGGAAAAAGTAGCATGAGGTTGAGGAGTCTATGGAGTTATGAAGGTAGATGAATCACAAAATATTTGAAGCAAACTTGGAAGACATGGAGCAGAGCATCTGGTTATCATAACCTTAGGAAAACATAGTAGATAATACCCTTTGGATTTTGATGAGAGCACGTCAAAGGAAGAAATATTGAGGATCGCACACACGCATCCGATCCCACCTAGAGATGTAGCCTTTATTCTTGGTGTTCCAGTTCTAGAAGTAATCATTGATAAACATACGAGTGTAGGTAATCTAGTAGCTACAGGTAGATATCATTTTAATTTTAATATAGAATTGCATCAAACAAAACATACACCTATGTTAGCACATACATCGTATTTTGTGGGAGGACCATTTGGAGGAATATTTTATGGCATGTCATCAGGACAAAGTGTACATGCGTAGAAAGTTGGAAATACATCTAGAAGTAGTAAAACTTCATAAAATATGGGAGTTCAGTTTAGTATCACTGTTGGAACACAAGGAAGTATATCCACTAGCCCATTACATGCCACGGGAGGTGGATCGGGATCAAGTGGATTAGGTGGTTCTGGTGGTGAAGGAAATATTGGTGGGGGCTCGGTTCTAGATCGGTGGACAAGGTATACATCCCCATCAGCCACAACAAGTTTACTATGAGATGTACCTTTATTTACTAGAATATAGAGGCATTGAGGATGCAATAGAATATGTTCACAAGTGTGAGTTGCTATGGCACACTAAGGGAATCACCACTTTAGATAGAAAAACAAGTCAGTTTGCTACTACTCTTTAGGGGTGCGCTCATAGTTGGTATAAAAAGTATGACCCATATCAGAATGTGGTGGATTTTGATGCTTTTCATACTACATTATTGATAGAGTTTCATATCCGATAATTTTATTAACAAAGTATCAACACACTTAAGGACATTAGAAAGGCTTACCTACGAGCGTAATGGAATATGACACATTTTTTAAACCTTATTGTCAAAGTTATCTTATGATATACATCCCAAGAAGCATGTGTAATGGTTTATTGGTGGATTGTTGACCCCTTTTAGGTAGGCCTTTGTCACATAAGAGTTATTTAGATCCACATGAGGCCTTGGAAGTAGCTCTACGTGCCGAGGTAGTCGAGAGCATGGACATTGGAGTAAACCCATTCTTAGAGGAAAAAAATATGGCTATGGAAAAGTAGTTGGAAAATATCTATGCTAATTCAGCACATGAGACATGCGGTGGGATATGGTATACATATTTATAGGTTGAAGGAGATACCAAGGATAGTTTCCCTTGCAAGTCGTGCCCACCATGCTACTCTTGGTTTGTGAGATGTGTCATTTAGACCATGATGTGAGTAGGCTCCCTTTTTTACAAAATGCAATCCGAAATAATGTGTCTATGTAATGTAAGATTTGCAAAAAACACACTCATGAAACCATTGAGTGCAGAGTGATTGATCATATGCATGAAGCCATTGATATTGGTTTGTGTCGGAATGGTCTAGTAAGTGGATCTAAAGACCAAGGAGAAAAACATCATGAAGGGTGCAATAAAGGGGATAATAGGAATAAAGGATTTCATGGAGGACATAGAGGCTGAGGTTGTGGCGGTGGAAGAAGATGATTCCCTAGAGGAAATTATTATAATTATGGATCTCCGATCATTATCGGTGTGAGTGCCCTCTCGAATTTGGTTTTCTCATGGTGTGGAAAAAAACACAACTTTGAAGAATGCCCTGACTTATATGAGCACATGAGAAAGCAACACAAGAAAGACAAGGGTGCAATAATGATAAAGGTAAAATTTTTAGTTGTGGATTAATGAATGCCAAAGGTAGAACCTATTCCTCGTGTAATTGCTGTTTTAGTGACTACATGTGATGAGGTGTGCCCACACATGAACCTTTGAATTATAAACCGAGTATAACAAAGCAAGAAGTGATAAATTATAAATATCTTGATGTTGCACATCGAAAGAGGTTTACCAGAGACTATGTACATTATTATGGACCTAAAAGGAGAAATTTAGACTCGAAGGAGCAGGTGTGTGTTACGAAACATGAAAATAAGATTGAACTCTCGTAGAATGACATAGATGACTTGAAGGAAGTTTTTCAAATGTTACTCTAGGAAAATATAAACCCTCTGTTAGGAGAATGGTTGATAGAAAAGATACCGCACATAGGATTTGAGTGTGAGAGGAACATACTTCATGAAAATATACCCCCACATAATCATGAGTATGATAAGGAGATTACATTGAATGCAGTCATAAATGGATGGATTTTGAGCAACATTTTGATAGATACAAGTGCAGAAGTTAATTTAATCATGTTGCATACTTGGAATCAAATGGGAAGACCACCATTGCAACCTTCCTCGAATGTTTTATACATAGTGAACTGACTAGGGCTAATCCTATTAGAGTAATAAAGGATGTAACCATTACAATTCAAGGGGCCAAGTTTAATGGAGAGTTTGAGATACTAAGTCTTTTTGAAATAGATAGATTCCTAACATTACTTGATTGCCCTTGGTGCCATGCTAATAATGTTTATTTTCACTTCAACAAAGGATACATTAGCTTTGATAATAAGGAAGAGTGCATTATTATACCTTTGTGAGATGCAAAGGCTACCTCGTATGTTGATCATTTGAGTGAAGAAGATTTAAAAGGATATATGTGTGCATAATTATAGACCCGATGTAGTTGAGCCATATAAAGGAGTGATACAAAGTGGGATGATCCGGGTCATTTAGTGATACCACAAGTGTATCTTATGACAACTGGTCACATGGAACATATGAATTAGTTGGGCATGAAGTTAAGAACAAAGTTACTAACATGATCATGTCGCATGTGGTTAGGTACTTGGGATGCAACCAGGTACTTAGGTGCACTATTGATGGCAACCCCGACATATTTCTATGCACCTTGGAAGCCCGGTGGGAGGATTTAGGGAAAAAGGAAATATTCTTGTATATACTCTATGTGGGATAACAACACGCTGGTGGGAAACACATAGAGAAAACCTATTAGAATGGTGAGAAGTGAGAATCATATTTTCTACTAGTACCTTATCGAGATATGGGAATTTAATGGGAAGTCCGCGCCTCTCACGACACTCAAAATTATGAGATACTTTGGACAAAGAGATAGGATGCTGGACACCATCAATTTTGGTACATAAGTTATACGACACCTTAATTGGTTGCGCACGTGTATGGTATATCTATGTAGAATTGATAAGATAAATAATTAATTAACAGGATATGACCTCATATATGATTCATACTTTTGATTATTTTTCAACTAAGCCTTCGATCAATGAAGCAATGTAGATTATGAATCACCTTACATTGGGAGATAACGTGAAAGATGAGGAAATTCTAATAGAGATGTTTGGCAAGTTTAATTTAAAGGCATGCCTCGATATTGAAGAGATAGAAGAAGAAGAAATGGTCCATGCCTAGGAAGAAAAAGAAATGGGTAAACTAGTATGCACAATTAATGATGATGATGACAAGGATAATAATATGGATGTTAACGACACTACATCGAAGGTATGCATGATGTGATGGATACAATATATGAAAAGGTGCATGCTTATAATGATCATATTAAAATGAAGAAGGTTAACATTGGAACAGATCTATATCCTAAAGAGGCCATCATTGGTGAATACGGTTGGAGTAGGAAGAAGCTAAGATTATTAAACTCCTATGAAACTTTTACGACTTATTTCTATGGGGCTACCATGAATTAAAATGAGTACATCCTTCTTTAGGTGAGATGTGAATCAATCTTAAAGAAGGTGCACACCCGATTAGGAAGAGGCCATACAGGATGAATCCTAATGTAAGCATCAAGGTAAAAGATTTTTTTATAAAATGCTCAAATATGGTATAATTGAGCCCATTGAGGAATCTAGATGGGTTAGCCCCATGGTTAAAATCATTAAGAAGGATGGGAGGATAAGGATTTGTATGGACCACTAAGAGTTGATCGCTTCATGTGTAATTTATCCTTTCCTACCCCATTCATAGATTAGATCCTTGAATGAGTTTCAAGGTGCGAGATATACTCTTTACAGATGGGTTTTTAGGATATATCATATAGCAAAGTGCACATAGAAAGGAATATTAGCAAAAGAAAAATTTCCCCATTGAGTGGGGAGGTTTTACATACACAGTGAGGCCTTTTTACTAACGGATGTGCCAATGGTGTTCTTGTGCATTTTGGTAAAAGCATTTTGAGGATTTCATTCACAAATTTTTAGGTATATCCGAATGACTAGATAGTGTATGTATTAGTTAAGGATCGTTGTGAGAATTTGCAGCTCATGTTTGAGAGGTGTAGGTAGCTAAGAATTTCTCTTAACATTAAGAAGTGCATATTTGTTAAACCTTTTGGCACTTTACTTGGGCATAAAATTTTGTACAGAGGCGTTCTTTGGTGGACTCAACCAAGGTTGTTTTGATCTTGGGTTTGGAGGAACCTAATAATAATAGTGAAGTACATGGATTTCGAGGCATATTGGTACTATAGGAAATTCATTAAAGGCTATGCAAATATTTTCATATCATTAGAGGAGTTATTGAAGTCTAAGGGAAAATTATATTTTTATGACACACAATAGCGAGGCATTTGAAACACGAAGGAAAGGCTTAGTAGTTCACCTATTTTTTTCTTTCCATCTTGGGATAATACCTTTCATGTTGATGTTGATGCTTATGGAAAGGTAATTGGAGTAATTTTTTTGCAACCAAGAGAAGGAATTGTAGACCACCCCATTTGTTTCACAAACAATAAGTTAACACCAACGGAGTAGAATTATATAGCTACCGAGAACGAGGCATTTTCCATAATCTATGCCCGCAAAATTCAGAAAATACTTATCAGCAACACCTCTTATCTTATTTACAGATTATATGGTGCTTAAGTATTTGGTTAACAAGCCTATTTTGCAAGGATGTATTTGCAGTGGATACTACTATTTCAAGAATTTTAATTTATAATGGTTTTCAAACTAGGGAGAAGTAATTTAGGACCTATCTATTTGTCAATAATCAATTCTAGCGAGGACACATAAAACATTAAGGACATAATACTTGATGCGTAACTTTTCAAGTTAAACCACACACCTACAGACTTAGAGGATATTACGTTGTTCTTGTGCCTTTGGACAAGCTCCCTGAGGAATGAAGACATTAGAAAAGAAGCAGCTTGCAATACATGCGGCACCCTACTAGTTGATTGGTGGAGATTTATACAAGTTAGACCATGATGAAATTTTGTGTCGGTGTGTATTGGAGCATGAACGAGAGGCCATTATGGAAGAAGATCATGGTGGAATTATAGGAGGTCACTATGTTGGGGATGCCACCACACACAAGATTTTGATGGTTGGCTTATGGTGGGAAACTTTGTACAAGGATATTAAAGAATATATCAAGGTGTGTGATCATTGTCAGCACCTTGGGAAGCTTGGAACTAGAGATGATATGCCTTTGAGGCCTATTGAAAGTGTTGAACCTTTCAAGAAAAGGGATATTGAATTTATAGGTCCTATTTCCCCACTCGTGCGTAGGAATGGCACATGCTACATTATAACTTGTACAGACTATTTGACAAGGAGGGAAGAAGAAGCACCTATAAAGGATTGCACAACATTACAACATTAAGGTTTATCTGGGAAAACATTATCAACGGTATGGATGTCCATTGAGTTTAACAAGTGATAGGGGCACTCATTTCTTAAAATAGACAATCATAATCATTTTGGTAGATTTTATGGTGACACATCATAGAACAAATACCTATCACCCACATGTTAATGGTACTGTTGAAGCTTTCAACAAGATTCTAGGAAAAATACTGACAAAAATCTGTGATGTTGGATGGAAAGATTGGGATGATAAAGTCTCTATCGTACTTTGGGCATATAGGAAAACATACAAAAGGTTGAATAAGGCCACACCCTTTTAGTTAGTGTTTGGCGTAGATGTTGTATTGCCTATTAAATTTATGTTGTCATCCATGCGTATTACATATGCATGAGGACTAGATGATGAATAAATTATAGAAGAGCACATATAGAAACTGATGTAGTTAGATGAGCAATGAGATATTGCCCATTGGAGCTAGAAGATAGAAAAAGTGAGACAAAAGGCCTAACATGATAGGCACATAAGGAATAAAACATTTGAGGTGGGAAAGATGGTTCTTCTATATGATTCAAATTTTTACGTCACCCTAGGAAATTGAAAGTTCATTAGTTGGGACCCTTTGTAGTAACAAAGATATTATATTCGGGAGTTTGTTAGTTGCAGACACAGGATGGCACTTTCTTTCTGGTTACTTTAATGGGAGTTGGTCAAAGCCCTACTATAAATAAGGGTTCTTGGTGTTTGTAATAAGGCAATATTTCCACTTAGATTATATTTCCCATATGAATTTCCTTCAATGTGTTTCCTTTCATCATTGTTATGCTTTGTCAATTTAGTTTAGTTTCTTATTGTAATAAGCACACTTTCATGCTAGAAGATGAATATTATCTATTAGGTTCATGCTGAGAGGACCGCACATTATTTTAGTGTGGGTTAGATCAAAAAGAAGTGATTGGTGATATGATTAGTATGCATATTGGTGCGCATAGGAAAATGTTACAAGTGCGCGGATTAGGGTACTTAACGAGGTTTTCTCACATCAAAGACTTTGCGTATAAGGATGATCATGCAATGTAACATGAAGTATGCAATAACATGGGAAATTAATTGGGATAAAGTACAATGGATAGGTAATATGGCGCAGGGAAGCACGTGAAAGGAGATATGTGGCCAAGAAGTAGTGGGTGCGGTAGAAGGTTATGACTAGGGCACAAAAGAATATGACGTGAAGAGCAGAAGAATAAAAAATTGTAATTTATCCCACGCACGGTGGTAGGTGAGGAAAAATTAATGCGGATAAAATGGGTGAATCTATAAAAGAGGTGCTTACGATGTTATTTTTATCTTGCTTACTTTGAGTGTTTGAGATGAAAAGTGCGATTGAAGGTGTGACAAAGTGCAACATGCGAGAGAAAGTAGTTAAAACAACAAACTAGGTGATATTGGGACATGACTGGACTAGATATCCATTGGAAGAGTGTTTGAGCTAGTGGGGGCATGTGCAGAAGGAAAGTTCATGGAGTTAGGGTTTGGAGAAGACAAATTATAGCTAAGGAATGCTAGGGCATAAAGTGTTCAAAGTGACAAAGGAGATCGAATAGGTCAAGGGAAAGAGGTGGTAAAAAATTTGAAGTTTGTGAAGAACATTATCACTTGAGAAAGGAAAATGGCACCAAGGAGAGCCACGACCATGGATAGGGAACCTGTGATATAGGAGGCACCATAGGAATGGTTTATAGAAATGTAATTCCTAAAGGAGGTAATTGGGGGAAGGTCATGAAAATATCAATTGAAGAAATGTAAGGTAAGAGACATCAATCACCGCACTAAGAAAACCCTCAAGGATATCAAGGATGACACCATCTTGAAGACTAACAGGAGGACTACAAATGGGTAAAGGGTATATGATAACATGATTTACAATTTGTTGGAGAGTGTTGGAGTGATGAAATTGTATTATTTCCCTTCTTTGGAAAGCCAAAGTGATTGTACCAATGGCTTATGTCACGAGTCCATGAGGAATACTTCTACTTTGCGGGTAGAATGATGAGGATTATAAAAAGTCAATTGGGAAGGTGAGCATATTTTACGACTGTGGACTATAAATTTCTAGTGAACTTAATGAATATGAAAAAGTAGAGGAAATGGATATCATGATTAAATATCATTAGGGAGGCTGAGATTTTAATGTAGCAAACATAGAGGATCGGGATACAAGGGTAGTTGCAAGTTAGGCACCCGAGAGAGGTGGAAGGAAGTGAACAAGCACTTTGGTTGTATATCACACATAATCACATGATACATTGTAGAGAGCATTATAGAGGAAGCATGCATTTAGACAGACAAAGGTGAGAAGATTACTTGGGGCACTATATTACTCTTTATAGTATTTTGTGAAATCAGTGTTCCTGATGGGCCAAAGGAGAAGATTTGAGTGTACCCAATGGAGTACAAGTAACCGGAGAGGAAATTCACAAATATCACTTATTAAGGCACTATTTATGGCACTTACAAGGAGCGCATACAAAAATAGTATAGAAGGTTATGCAATGTTTTTGAAGGAGAGTGGCACATCCCACGGGAGTTTCCCAGTGTCTTGGAGGGACAATCTAAGTTTGTAGCTTACCAGAACTTTTATTTGGGCAGGTTTTATATGAAGAATGGGTAGAAAATCACTTAGTATAGGTTTCCCTTTTCCTTTACAACACATTATTTTAAGGATTCGGTGAATATGTTGCATAATGCGCGTAAGTTATAGTTTGATGTGGATAAGGTAGATGCAGATATTCACATTCTATGCAAAAATTATGTCTACCCCAATAAGGAGGCATATGTGGAAACAATGGAGTTTGATAATATTGATATCACTCTTGAAGTTCGGATGTAGGTAAAATAGATCCTGTGTGCATGTATGTCTACCTAATGCTGAGGTTTATAGATGAAAAGTATATTTCATGTTGATGACTTATCACTTCTAAGTCCTCCTAAAGGAAAAAAATAGTGGGTATGAAGAGGAATCTTGAAGATACATCCCTAATGAAAGTAAAGGAGGACTTAGAGAATTTCCTTAAGGCAAAAAAAAGAAGATAAATAAGATAGTATTATGCTAGATCATGGAAGAAAACAACTATGAATGAAATGCAAGGATGTGGATGAGGGCATTTGCACCTCACATCTGTGAGGTGGTCACCGCCGATGACGCCAAAGTGAAGAAGAGTGAAGATAAGACAAAGAAAAGGTGTAAGTACGTGCCTAGGAAAGAAGATGAAGAATAAATTTCTGATGAGGATGTGTGCATTGTACAAGACACACTAGTTTTGATGTCTCCAAGCCTAACATCAAAGTATGAGAAGATAAAGGAATTAGCAACAAAGAACCACAACATGAAGCAGAAGACCCCAACACACATAAAGAAGAGATTTAGGATGGGGGATATAGAAAAGGATTATAGTGCTGAGCATCCAATGAGTGGACTTGAAATCAGAATGGGAAGGGAGAATTCAGAAGGCATAGGAACACAAGCAAACAAAAATGGGTGCACTAGCATATAAAAGGAGGAAGATATGGTGAAAACGCCTGATTTAGGGAATATCAATGGTGAACGAAGATAATACGCACTAGGTTCTAGAGCAATTTGCAATGGGACAACTTTATGGATGGGATTTGATGGACCTTGAGGATGTAAATGCACGCACAAGGAAATAATTGTCATGGAGTATGTAAAACCACATGGACAAACCCGAGTTCAATGTGTGCAAGGAATATTGTGAAAAGCATAAAATGAAGAAGGCTTTGCAAGAGAGATATGTGACAATAAGTACCATGGAGTTCATTTATGAGTAGGCAAGTAATTCCTTAGCAAAGATAGCTATAGAGGTCACACGCTGGAATGTTGATAAAGTAACTACCTTGATAACTTTTCTTGAGGATAAGAAGGATAAGGAGAAGGAAGTCCAATGCTTAAAGGAAGCAAAGGAGAAAGTGGAGAATAAAGCAAAGACTTTCCTTGAAATGGACAAGGAGATTGGAGAGAAAATTTTAAAGGTATGACCACAATACAAAGAAAAGTCAAATGGAACCTTTCCATCAGCCCTTTATTATTTACGGACCTTAGTAAAAAAATTTTTGGAAGAGGGGACCAATGCGCATTATCCAAGTGTAGAAGAGATAGCTACTCATGAGGAAAATGAAGCTGCATATCGAGAAGGATATAAATAAGAAGAAGGTTGTGTCTTTGGATAGTGGAGTATGACTCCATATTTCGAGCATTGAAAGAAGAGATATAGAAAGTAGGGTTAACATTGAGAATATGTGAGGATCCTAAACATATACTTAGAAAACACACTATGCAAGAGGAGAATGATGTTATTATAAACAAGAAAGATGAAACATTGGGTAGGGAGGAAATATTAGTTGTGGTAGAAAAGAAGTTTGACACACTTAAAACATCTAGGGATGCCCACAAAGAGAAAATAAAGAAGTTGGAGATTCTAGTCACTAGGATAATGGATTACATGGATGACATGATTTTAGGGATTCTTGGGGTGATAAGGGAATTGAAACACAAAGGTGAAGATATGACCTTGGAGGAAATGAATAAGGTACTTGGTGATGTACTTGATAAGGTGAAGAAAGGGCTAAGTGACTGGAATGAGTTGGAGGCTAACATTAAGAAGGATTATCTTGAACTCATTTTACCAAGTAGAGGAGTATAACGTGGTGATTACCCTTCTATTATTTCATTGGCCATTCTTTTTATTATTTCATATCATTATTTATTCTTTGATTCTTTGGAGAGATAAGTAGAGAAACCCTATTTCGAGGGTGGAAATATCTTTAGTGTGGGGTAATGTTGGGCTGATGAAAAAGTGACTAAGTATAAGAGGCGCATGTGATAGTAGCACACATGAATATGCACGAGTGGTTTACAGATTTGTGCCTTGAAGTCTTATGCCCGAGAACTCAAGACTTACTCATTTTTTTATAACACGAGATAAAACTAGGAAAAGCATTTGGAGTGAAGTTCAAGAAAATATAAAAGTGTGAATACTTCTTGGCCAATAAAGAGCTATTTTGGGAATGAGTTGAAGACCAAGAGAGATGCGTAGTTTGTGATAATAATAGGATTAAGATAGAGTCCAATTATATATTAATCTATCGTTAGCCACCATGTATAAACATTTAGTTATTAGCACATGGATATTCTGAGCATGCAACCTATTTTCAGAATGCATGGGTAGTGAAGGTAAAGTCCTCACCCCTATAATTACGTATTATTATTCTTTGTTTGAGAGTGTCGAGTTGTAATAGAGATATAGCATTTGGTATGAATTTGCATGCATGATAATATGAGAGTATTATGATGTATTCAACTATTGTTTAGTGATGAGTTGATATAAGGTATCATTGTGGATGGATATTAGTTGTTGATGTCTCTTTTCATGGTACTTATATTGTAAATCTGATCTTAATTCTTATCTCATTCATTATGGACTATGGTTGTGATCTTATTCTTGTTATTCTTTACATTTAATTACTTGAGCTATTTATTGAATATATAAATGTGCATGTTAACATTTAGATAATATGGTACAAAGGAGGTACCTCATAGGATTTGCATGCTTCGGGTGAGCGCTCGGACCTATCCGAGTGAAGTGTCATGCACCTAAGAATCTACGTATAAAAACAAGACTACAAGAAGAAACAAAAGATACACAATGATCCTAAAAAAATTAGCCCCCATGTGAAAATAAAATTTTAGAAGCATCCTAGAAGAAATCTCAAATAAATATTGGATGTAGAGGGGTGTGTATATGAAAAAAACCAAGAAATGAATGATCACTTAAATCAGGCCCTTTGGACCACTTTACGTAGTAGATCCCACATTACCAATAAAAAAATAGTATAGAAAACTTTACAAGACTTCTGTCATACTCTATGTATTATGAGGAAAGGGACCAAAACATATGCAATGAAGAAATAACTAACTACAAGGCTAGAGAAATGATTAAGGGAACTACATTGAATAAAGAAAATCGAAGCATGCTAAAAAATCTCTTCAATAATTGGAGATTGAAATTTGAAATTTGGTTTCATATTATGATTTTTCCATGGGATGGCAAGGGCCACACAAGAAGAAAAAATAGAGTTGGATAAGTTATAAGAATAAATAAATAAATAGTCATCCTCATATGATGTTTCAAAATATCCAGATGACACATGGAGAAAGTTATTGGAAGACTTAACAACCATATACCAAATAAAATAATTAGAAATGGAAGTTAAGATAGTTTTCATGGAGGAGTATAGTAACAACATGGATAGGTAACTTACATAGCAAAAAATAGGGATATCAATATCCATATAAAAATATTCATGAAATAAAACCAAGCAAGCTCCTATGGAACTTATATCATATATCCAAGAAAACAAAAAGCTATAAATCTAGATTACATCAATAGAAAAATATCTCTGTGTGTGGAAGAAATTTGAAATCCAAATCACCACAAAGAATGATAAGTACCTTCCTACGGTCACACCCTAAGAAAGTATGAGAGCATGTAAATATTCAAATACCATTCTTTGGAACCCATCTTTTCCTTCTAGTTGAGTGAGTCGAGAGAAGGAACAACCTCCTTATGCTACACATATAATACCGGTAAGTTGATGATTTGGCATTCCGTTCTTTTTAGAATCGATATATTAGTCCACAATTTGATTAGAAGAATCAAATTATAACATAAATGAATTGGAAAAATGGGAAAATTTAAGAAAAGTACATATAGGGTTCTTCATCTTGGCTATCTCGAGGATGATCCAACAACTTGAAGTCCTGGGGCTGATGTTGATAGGGTTCTTCATCAATTGGAATATTAAGAAGGAAATTAAATCTTTAAAGAGCTATGCAACACATAAACATATAAAACATTTCAGGACACTAAAAATCCACCGATAACTAAAGAAGTTGTTAGAAGACTAGAAAACAATGCTAACCATTATAAATCCACTGAAGATTGAAAGAATCCATAGAATGAGGAAAATTGGTGCAACAAAGATAGAACAAGAACGAAAGATACAAAGTCACCAATAAAGGAAGTGACTATTAAGTAACTGTGTGTGAAACATGTATTTAAGTTAATTCATTATAATAGAGAGAATGTATAAGTAAGAGGGTATATGTAAGATAGAATTAAAAGAGAATTTGTAGAAAGAGTTAATAGGAAATACTATCACAAGTGAATAAATGAAAGTGATGTAATTTGGAATGAAATATTTAATGAGGAAAGAGTGTGTGAGAAGAGAGACTAAGCTATAAATTGTATTTGAATTTGGGAAATTAATACCAATATTATATTTTTAGTTATGTGATTCTATTCCATATGTCATGTTAATATTTATTATGCATTCTTGATATCTGGTATATCCGTTACAAAAGAATGATCTACTTAACCCTCATAACATCGCCGAGACTTGAGGTTTAGAATGGTAATTTCACAAAGAATGGAGAAGAGAAATGTGAACTTGGAGATAGGTGTAAGAATATTTTATTTATACCTTCACATTAGAAGACATTAATCTTATGGTGAATGAAAAATTACAAAAGATGAAAAACATTCCTCCGGTATAGAACTAAGATGTAGAAGGAGGATATGAGTTGAGAGACCCAAAGTAAGTAAACAAGGGAAATTACGTAACCATAAATAACATGTATGAAAGGACCATGAAAGGAAATCTTAATTAAATATACTTATACTAGTGAGTAGGGGATAACATATAAAAAGAGATGAGTCAAATAAAAAAATGTTATGGAGCTTATATGCATGTTTGAACCAGAATATAGTTAACCATTTTTTGAAAATAAATAATTGAAAAATGAGGAATAACAGGATATACACAATCTAAACATAAAATAAAAATAAAGTTCAAGGAAAATTGAAGATACTAAGGAAAAAGGAAAAAAATGATGAACCGATGTGAAAAAGGGTGGAAGACACTATTGGAGATGATTGGATAGAGAAATAAATGTGTGAAATTTCTCATCTATTGTTGATTATTAAGATATGTTTCAAACTAAGTTAAGTGAAATAAAATGAGTAGACACGTATTTGGAAGAGACACACATTGAGATAAAAGAAGGTAAAAATTACAACAAAAAGATGCCATACAAGTTGAACTCCAACACGAAGGATAAGGTTAAGGTTGAAATGGATCATATGATATAATAAGGATTAAAATAACCCTTAGAAAAGTCAGTTTAGGTGATTCCAGACTCACTCAACCAAAAAACAAGAGAAATAAAGATTTATGACAGTTATAGGGTTCTCAATGACACCTACGTAAACAATCCATTTCCCACTCCATTCACAAATGGTATTTTGGAATTGGTAATAGGTCATGAAATATATTGATTAACATATAGATTTAATGGCTACCACCATATTCTAATTGTACAAGAAGACTAATATAAGAGTACATTTTCTATAAAATGAGGAAGCTTTACATACATAGTAATGTCGTTTGGATTAAATAATGTACACACAATATTTTATCAAGTATTAGTGACCAAGGTTAAGGATTTTATAAATGATTTTATTAAAGTGTACCTCTATGAGTGAGTAATCTTCTCTTTATTAATGGATCACATATAAGAGATTCTTAATGTTATAAAGATGCAAAACATGGTGCATTGATTTGAATTTAAATAAATATTATTTTTCATGCCATTTGGATTTTTTCTTGGACATGTTATTTTTAAAGATGTGATATTGGTAGACCAAGAAAATATTGTGGTAATAATTAGGCTCCAACTTCCCCACAAGCCCATAAGAATTTATCAATTTTTTGGGACACATGGAATATCATAGGAAATTCATTAAGGGGTATGCTCAAATTATGGAACAAATGGAAAAATTCATATTAAATGGGGCCAATTTTGATTAGACACCATAGTGATAAAATGTGTTTACTCGGCTGAAACAAAAATTAGTTAGTGCACTTATACTACTATTCCCAAACTAGATTAAAATATTTAATGTATATGTAGATTCCTTAGGCATTGTAATTGGAGTAATGCTTGTGAAACTAAGAGAAGGGCATATTTACCACCTAATACACTTGTAGTTCATATGTTATGATTGAGGGACAAAAATATACAACTATAGATAGAGAAGCATTAGCTATGGTTTTTCTCTTCAAAAGTTTAGATAATATCTCTTGGCAACACTTTTTGAGTTCTTTACAAACCATCAAACATTGTGATACATGCTAGAAAATTAATTTGGGAGGAAGAATATATAGATGGATAATGTTTTTTTAAGAATATAGGTTTAAAATCAATGTAAAACTAGGACATGAACGTGTGGGGATAAACCATTTAAGTATAATTGATAAAAGAGATGAACCCTAGGAATTGAATGAAGATGAGTTTTTGCTTTCCTAGAGAAGTTAGAAGAGATTGTGTAATTCCTAAAATAAAAATTTTATAAGACCACTATACCAAAAAAGAGAAGAAATAACTTGTCATTAATGCATTGCTATATAAAACAATAAATGGATTCTTATATAAACTATGGAAGGATGAAGTTGTAAACACCAAAATTGGGTCACATGCTCCTTGATCCCTCGTTAAATAATCAACTTGAACACACTCACCTAACCACGTCCCCTTACACCCCACACTAATATTAATTTAATTAATTTAATTAAATTAATCCATGTCCTCACTATATTTATTATTTAATTATCCTAAGTAGGATAATTCCCACCCCACCACCTCACCTATACACCTCACCTAGCCACCTCACCCTGAATCTATTCTTAGTATGTTGCCATAACTAACTAAGACCTAACTAAACCCTTAAAATCAAAGCCTACATACCCTCTAACCACATTCCTGCATAAACAAAGGTAACTCCTGCTCTTTCCCGGATGAATAGAGAGATCTGGTGGAAATCATTGCCATGATCTCCTATTTTTGGTAAACCTAGGGATTCCCACCTGAACCGATGCCAATCACCCATGAACCATCATTGGTTACCTTTTATTCCCTTTGGTAACCTTATTTTGAGGTTGGTACATTTTTGAGGGAATCAAAGGAGACCAGATCTCGCATGTAAGCGAAAGAAGCATCGTTTTACAAATCCATACATTTAGAGCCATCACCAAGATCAATCAGAGAGCCATTGCATTCACGGGAGTGCTCTGGAAAAGCACCACTACAAGCCCATATACGTATTCTCTGATCAACCACCTCCACCACTCAGCCATTAAAAAATTTAACACAGTAGTTCCTCCTAGCCAAAAGGAAGCTCTCACATTCAACTGTGGATCAAGAAGTCAGAACATGTGCAACAACCATCAACCGACCAACATTTAACAAGTATTCCTCCTTGGCCCTTACCCTTATCTGTTTGTCATTTTGAAAAGGTAAAGAAAATGGTGAAACATTTTGGCATGCCAGTGGGACCCATCAGGGGTTCTTTTGCATTTATTCATTCCTAGGTGAAATTTGTGTGTTTGTTTCCCTTCGAAAAGCTTCCACATTAATTTTTCTTCTTTGGAATCATTCTCCTTCTTTCTATTTTCTAAAAATAATTATGTTTTTGGTGCTTTAAAAAGAACACATCTTCCTTTCTTTTACATTGCATTAGTGAAAGAGCATCCCTCTTCTGTTCATCTCTTGCTACATCAAATATCACACTTTGATTTGGGTTTAAAACACTTGCATTACATTCTGATTTGTTGCATTATTAGCTCACATTAAAACTGAGGGAAACCTATATGTTGGAAGTCATGCCCAGCTGATGGTTGACACAAAGAATCGTAGAAAGCACATTTCTCTCTCTCTCTCTCTCTTTCTCTGTCTTACCAAACTTGCACAAAATCAAATATACACATCTTTCTTAAACAACATCTTACCCGGGAACATCTTTCAGTGATCACACGATCTAGTTGGCAGGTACTCCCCAGCTCATTACCTCTATCGAGTCATCATCTCAGAGGACAGCCCGCCCCACCATAACATACCTGAAACCTCTCCTTTTAGATATCCTTCTTCGTAGGACGCCTTCCCAACCAAAAATTATGTTCTAAATACACATAGTCAGTCCTAAATAGCATAAGCTAAAAAAAAAAAAAAAAATCACTATTAGGATCGTGTTTTTCTTATGGTTCTCTTGGCTTGTGTTTTGAGGTGTGAGACTACGAATCGTCATTTTTTTCTTCTTCCTCGCACACTCCACCATCATAGTTGAGTATTCTAACTACGCCTCGAGTGTGCAATGGCCTCATCTCCTCATTCTCAGGCTTCTGAGTTTGATTCTTCACTTAATTTAATTCACAAAACCAATTTTCTTCATTTCTTTCTAATTTCACGAGTCCACCGACGTATCAAGCAACCATCATTGGTTCACATCTAAGCATTGTCGGTTAAACCCTAACCGGTGTCGGATTCTAGATTTCTAGTTACTTTACCTAGAACAACTTTCATCACTACTTCTGTTCTATTTCCGGCCCTTAGGGCATCATCATATTTCTCCCTTGTTGATATTTACTATCATACATAGTTTCACCAATACAAATCCAACATTCCCACTTCATTTTTTTAGAATTTTTATTCCACATGATGACCGGTATTGGTTTGAAACCATCATTGGTGTTATCCCAATTGTCGTGATCATCTTAACCATCATCGGTTTTCCCATAACCATCACCGGTCAACCTGACCATCATCTCATTTCTGTGTTTAATTTTTCAAAATCTAGACATTGACCGATTCACCTCCTGACCCCATTATTCTCTATTTTTATTGTTTTCGTGTCATCTATAGAATACAGTCTTACCAGGTCAACACTTGTTCACATGGTGTTGACTCGCAGCTAGACTAATGCCCTCATATTCCATGCTAGTCATCAACCACTCCCACCTAGTCCCTCACCACCTTCCGTCTTATCACCCATGGATCCAACCTTACCTACCACCATTGCTTCCAGCAATGAGGAGTTTTCACGACTCCTTGATCAGAATCCCACGGCCTTACGCTTTATACCTTTCCTACTCTTCTACTTGAGACTCCTCCGGTCAATTTATATACGACATTCTGTATCAATATCTCACCGCCCTTATTTCACACATTGCATCAGCCCCTAATAATGCGGCATTACCCTCACCTACTTTTCCCTCGGTAGTTTAACAACTAGGACCCATACCCACCATGACCCACGACATCGGCAGGTTCCCTCATTCATGTTGTATCCGCTGTTGTTGACTACCCGAGACCATAACACAATCCACACCCATTGTCTCACAAATACCCATTGCAACACAAGCACTGTGGTGTCGGTAATCCCCACTCCATTCTGAAATCTCATCCTCTCCATCCCAAAATCACTACCCCCAATCATTACTAGAGTCACACAATAATCCCACCTACATACACCTAATATCAACAACCCCTATATCGTTTGTCACCCATTCAAAGCTATGTGCCTTCCATTTCACTTCATTATTCCCAACCTCCCTATCGGGTTCAATATATTCCTCCTTATGCCACAAGAAGTGTCCCCCATCGCAACCCACCAACGACCTCATCAAGTTGATGATGGAAAATATGTAAACACTAGAAGCATTAGTTTTTGGATCACACAATTCCCTCACCTATGATGAAATTTGTAATGAGCCTATTCACCCATCCATTCCCATTTGACCATACCATGTACATTGGGAGATGCAAAAATTTAACCGCTTCAATAGCAAATAAGATCCACAACAACATTTTTGTCCTTTAAACATGGGTGTTACTTGATTTCCCACAATGACACTTTACTTTTGAGGTCTTTGCCAATGTCCTTGATGGGACTCTGTATTGGTGCAGTGCAGTGGACTACCAAGACACTCCATTTACTCATTCAATCAAGTAGCCCAAGCCTTCCTAGATCACTTCTCCATCAACGTTGTTAAGAAGGTTACCATGACTGATCTTTATTCCACACAACAATATGACGACGAGTCTATCATTGACTTTGTTGCTCGCTGGCGTAGCCTCATTAACTATCTCACATTCCAATTTCCTCAAACTGAGCTTAAAGAACTATTTACTTGGGCATGTGCTAGACACATCTCACCAACCCTATAAGTACAAAAAAATTCACTTTCGACGAGGCATTCACCATGGCATGGAAATTGGAAATTTGTGCTATCGAAGAAAAGAAGATTCAACTTCATAACAAGAACATCACGTTTAAATCAAATGATACTTCTTCGTCTTCAAAACCTCAAAACAACTATTCAAATCCCAAAGGGTCTACTAATTCCATAGTTCTCAAAGTTGGTCCCCCTCATCAATCAAACCTTTCCAAACCCCTTCTAATCTCTCTCCTGTCCAAGCTTTCCAGTTCAGATGAGAACAACAAAATTACACTTCCCTAGGAGAATCTTATTCTTTTGTTTTGGAAAATCTTGTTAAGGCTAGTGTCATTACCCTTCCACCTATAAAACCACATACTTTGGTTTTAACACTAAGCCCGACCCATGCCTACATGGTATAAGGAACACAATTTTTGTAACTATCATCGGTCAAAGGTCACAATGACAATAATTGCATTACCTTCAAAAATATCATTCAAGAAATGATAGATAATGAAGACATAGTATTGGATAGCCCAAATGCACTTGCTAACCAAAGCCTACACATCTTCAAGAATCCATTCCCTAATCATGTGCCATATTCCACCCAAGGGGTGATACCTCAAGTAATGATAGCGCTGTCCACGAGGTCCACACTATTTTTAATGACGCTTTTGAGTCACTTCCCAATTGCCTCATATTCATTCCATAGATGAAATCATAGCCAACACTCTCCTACCTACACCAAAACCTATGTCATATACTCCTCTACCCATAGAGGAATCCCTTCATCTTCTCCTTCACCCGTGAAAGATTCTATAATCAGCACACCGCCTTTGACCCCTCAAAATTCCGAGTAGTTGTCAGTGGCACCTCTCCTACTCATAGAAGATGTAGGTTCACCGCCTACACCAACACAAGGAGAGCCCACTTCAGCTGGCTCATCCTCTCCTCTACCCATGGAGGATACTATAGAAGTACCACCACCTGTAGACGACTATTCACCATCATACCTTCAAGATCCTTTTGATCTACTTTAAGATGTCTTACCTAAAGAGTCCGAGGCTATCCATTTCCCTGTATCTCAAACACATTTTATGGGGATTGTCACTTAGTCCACGTCGGCTCCTCTTACAATGGTACCATTCTCATGCATTGCCAATCACCTGGACTATGTCAATAAAGCCTTACTTTGGGGGTGTCTTCTAATTCTTGTTTCAATGAAATGTAGCTATCACTCATTAACACCTCCACTATCTATCCAAAAGTGTTTTGACCAACCAAACCAGACACAACCACAACTATCACAAAATCTCCCATGACACCACTCATGGCTCAACTCACACCTCTTCCCATAACCCAACATGCATCTGTACCCAAACCCATACCTATATCATCTCCCTTTCCTAAACCTATCACTACCTTAGGGGTCATACCAATAGCTAGCCTTACTCACCCACCCATCAAATTAGATTTAGCTACGTCTTCCAAAACTAACACCAAACTTAACCTGGCCCCTAAACAGAAGAGCCAATCTCCTAGATCTCATACCCTAACCTTGCCAACCACACCCTTATCACCTTCACCCCTTTTGTCCATCCTAGGACATCACCCTTGACCACGGCCAAGAAATCCCCATCAACCCGATAAAACAAGAATGCAACAACCGATTTCCCCATCAAAACCTCTAATATACCAAAGTTCCCCACATAACCATAACCTTCACCCTCACTTGTAACCTTTTTACCACCCATACCTCTAATACCATCAATAACTTCTTCACTACCCATGGCACTTCCTTCTCTTTCACTAACCTCCTACCAAACCCACACCACCTACCACCACAAAGACCTCGTTACCCCCATGGGTAACCCACCCTCTTCCACTATCCACTTTTCCCTCTACATCTTGTGCATCCATATCACTTTTTCCCAAAAAGATGTAACCTAAAGCTAAAAATCTACTACCCTCCAATAAGGTATTTAAAACAACCACACCTTCTATTTCCATTTCATCTACCATACCCCTACCCAGAAGATATGACCAACACCTAAGACCATACCACACACCAAACTAGTAGCCCAACCCACTCCCCCTATTGCAAAGACTCTTCCTATATAGTCAGCCACACTACACCCAAGCCCATATTCGCCTCCCATTGTGATCCATTAGCAGGGTCCTATGCCAAAATCCTAGCCAACCTCCTCGAAACTTCTGTCATCACATTACCACCTCTTAGACCTTATGACCCACTCAAACCCAAACCAAAAGGGTTTGACAAAACCAAAATTTTCACCTACCATCATGTGCCAGGACATGATGTAGAGAACTGTAAGGCTTTGAAAGCCACTCTTGTCCAATTGTGTCCTCTAGAAGAAAACTTTGATGATGATGATCTTCTTGATGAGGACCCCATTTCACCTTCACCAATTTCCACATATCTTCCCTCATTGCCTACTTAGTGACCAAAATCTCCACCCCCACAACTCTTAGATCCATCCCGAGATTCAAAATTAACATGGTTCGCATAAGAGAGTTAGCCAAACCACCACCCAAATGCCGATGCACCCTACTCATCTCACAAGGGTCATATCCACCACTAGGGTTTTGTCCCTCTTGCCACTATACCTTCCATGACACACCCTCTTCATCCACCTCCCCTCATATTAACATGATCAACATTGCCACCCATGCTCAAAAAGACAAGGGCAAGGAGAAAGCAACTGACCCATCAACCATGTACCCAATATATCATTTACACCCACACCTAAAGTAATCATTCACAGTCCTACATATCCCATTTCAAATGGGGCCACACATTGTATAATGCTAAAAACTACACCAACCCACCCTCAAAATGTCTTTATATGACCTTGTCCAGACCTCAAAGTCACATCGTCAAACCCTCATGGAGGTCCTTCAATCTATTGAAGTCTTACCAAATGACCCCACACCCGTAGCGTCCATCATTACCCCTCACCACGTAGCCTCTCTCACTAGGTCTTTGCCTTCCTCTACACCTTCACTCACTCACCAAGTGGCTGCCCTCATTTTGCGCAGATGAAGAGATCAGTCCCTTCCAGTCTGATGACCTTGACCCCACTCTTTTCATCTCCATATTTATCAATAATATACATATACGACACCTTATGATCGATGGCGGCACTAGCATTAACATCATCTCCTCCCATGTGTACGCCCAAATGCAAATACCTTCTAATTTCATGCATAGTAACCCCGTTATGTTGTGTTCCTTTAATGACCCCATAACCTCCACACTAGGTACCATTGTTCTCCATGTTTACGTAGGTCCCCTGCACCATCTCGAGAACTTTTCTATGTCCTAGAAGGGGAGTTATAGTATAACTTGCTGCTTAGCCGACCTTGGATTCATTCTATGGGTTGTGTCCCTTTGACGTTACAGCGATGCCTCAAATTTTAACACGAGGGAAATAATTACAACATCCCTATCGACCCCTCACCTTTCAAGACTTGTAACATGCTATATCAACCCAATGATGTGCTTGTATTGGTTAAAGAATCCACCACCAAAAATACTTCACCTCCACCCATGAGCCCATCCACCAAAATTGCCACTACTTCTGTTGCATCTAACCTCACTATCCCTACTACAGATGTAGCCTCCAATGCTAGTGCCCCTGCTTCCCCTTCATCTAGTGAGCCATCTATACCCGCTACCCACATACCAACTCTTTGCTCCCTTAGAAGGTGTTTTCCAATGTCTCACTCTGGAGGAATACCTCCTATACAATATCGATACCTTCCTCACCCCATAAGATTATGGGAATCTACATCAACACCCCAGTTATGACATTCACATTGGTGCATTTTCCCTTATGATCAACCCCCATTCTTCACAATGCCACCAATGGATCATAACCGCTATTGAATATTACACTAAAAGGGTAGAAGCCATTCCCCTCATTTCCACCAAGGCCGAGAAAATATGTGAATTCATCAACCATCACATCTTCTATCACTTTGGTGTCCCTCATTGCCTTATGATGGATAACGGAAAACAATTCAAAAACAAAACCTTACACAAACTATGCGATTCTTTTTACATCTAACTTAGTTTCTCATCACCTTATTACTTGCAAACTAATGGTTAATTTGAATCAACTAATAAAAGCTTGAACAAAATTCTTATGAAGGTGGTCATTGATCTTTGGGAAGGATTGGCATACACACATTACTTTCACCTTATGGGCTTACCGCACTAGTATTCACACTTCGATTGCTGCCACCCCCTTTTCTCTAGTCTATAGTATTGAGGCTATCTTACCTCTCAAAGTCTAGATTCCATCCCTCCGCATCTCACTATAAGACATGCTCAACGACGATGAATTTCACCAGGATCATTTGGCACAACTTGAATTATTAGATGAACGTCATCTCAATGCCCTGGACCATCTCCAAATCTACCAAAAACATATCAAACGTGCCTATGACAAATGTGTTCATGAATGAACCTTTCAAGTCGGTGACCTCGTCCTGAAGGAAAATCAACATGTAACCAAAGAGGAGAAAAGTAAATGGGGAAAATTTTCTCCTAATTAGCTTGGACCCTATATCGTCACCCATGCCTATGGATTAGGTGCTTATTGTTTGTCTTCACTCGAAGGTAAACCCGAACTTGAGCCCCTTAATGCCTTGCATATTTAACCATTTTATTGTTGATATCAAGTCCTATATCACTTTTTTTTCAATTGGTCGCTTGTCCCTTGACCCATTTTGAGGATCCACGATTAAACAAGAATCATGTGATTACTCGTCACTGTCGGCCTTGTCTTCAATGTGAGTAGCATGGATGTGCTCATAGCATGATTATCATGGATAGTTTTTGTCTTATTGAAGATGGAATACCATGGTCATTCATCACTTTGAACCATCTCTTTCATAATTGATCTTTGTGTCTTTGTGATATTGTCTTCTAAAACCGGAACCTAATCGTCCTCTATAATCTTGTCCATGACTTAAACGTCTAGAAAAAAACAACAAAAAGGGATACAACTCCTTGAGTAAAACTTCCAGCAAAAAGATGACTCCCTCAACAGGGACATCTCTTCTCCATATTCTACCGCTTATCAATTTGCTCCTTGAAGGAAAACTATGTGTAGTCATTACAAAATTATAATAAATATTGCAAAGCTTCTGCATCAATCAACTTTGTGAAGACCTCAAGGAGATAATATATTCATCCCATATAGACTTCCCACATCGATTCATCTATTAAAAACAAACAAATCAAGAAATAGATTAAATTTTCATCATGGACTTGCCTATTTTTTATTTTGGGTTTCTTGTTCTGAAAAACATGTCATCGTACACTAAGTTACACTAAACCTCTCATTCTCACCTCCTTGTCTTTTTCACCTAAATTCCTCGTTACTCAAGGGATTTTCCGCAAATGTGACATTTTTTGATCATGTGACTTTTCTTCACTTTGTTAAAAGCAGTCCATTATGTAAGGCCTGTAGGGTATTACATTCATAATCCCATCTAAGGTATGGTAGACTCATCAGGGTTCTTATCAATTAAGCAGCTCTTTTACCACCTCTTACCATTTGCCTTCCTCATTACCTATTGATTATCCTATACATGACCAGATCCTTAGCACATGTATTTAAAAATCAATCAACCATACCTACAACCTAAACTCAATCATGCCTATGACCTACATCACCCATGCCTAGCACCTATCAAACCATTCCACTATTTCACCCTAATCTTCCCTAGCTTATGGGAGAACTACATCGGCATGAGGTTCCTTTTGTCGGGACTATATAGGCAGCACTCAAGGGCATGGATCCCCTGAAAGTTAGCTCAGCCACTTTCTACCCTAACCAATTCCCTCTGCCCCTTTCCTAGTCATATTATACCCTAGTTAGTTTCCTTTTTTGAAATTAAATCACACAAACAAAAATTGCTTAACATATTTACCATCATCACTTATACATTCATTTCATCTCATTTACCATTTCTTTACCATTATCATACATTTTCCTACCAAACATCTTAATATGATCCACATCGTCATTAATTACATAAATTCCTAAATTAAACACTCAACCATTCCTAAACCACCCTAAACTCAATCTGTAATTCTTGGTTAAACAACCCACTTGAGAACCATGAACCACCTAGGTTTAGTTAGAAAATTATGGAATAATTTTTTTAAGGTGTTAGGAGTTGACAACCAAAGTCTCAAAGACAAATAAATTCAACTGATAACCTTTCCCATTATAATGATTACTGATTTCACATTATAAAGCAATAAATGTAATAGGTCCACACCTAGCTCAAATCTCTCTAAGGATTAATTTAATTACTGATTTCATTGACATTTTAGCTAAATATTTCCTGATTAAATTTTAGGGTTAAGGGACCCAAAACAATTAAATACCCTAGGTATTTAATTCCACAAGATCAGGATAGGAGCAGGGTTAATTTACAGAGAGAAAGGAAAACACATTTAAAATCAACAGAGCAAGGTCTCCCTTACCCACTCCCGAACTTGTTTTAGAGTGTCTACCACCAAGTTGCAAAGAAAAATTGCCATAGATAGGTTCTGGAACAACTCAAATCCACAAGAAAAAAATTCTCTTTTATTAACAATTCTCAGAGGTCACAAGGTCCAAAACTTAGGGCTAGAAGTTTTAATTAGGTTAAGAGAGCAATTTTCCCCCATACCTAACTCTCTAACAGAGGCTCGAGTTTCAACTAGATTTTTCCCCCTTCTTAACACATCCAAAATTTCCCTAAACCATTCACAACGGATAGGAAATTTTCTCACCTTTCTCGGTGATATAAGGAAGTCCTCATAAATGCTCCGAGAAAATCAAGATATGAGCAAGAGGAGTTTAGGGGACAAATTTTCCCCTAGGGGGACACGTGTCAAGAGGAGGGGAAATGTGCTTTGGACATATTAGTGGGTCGTGGGGTGGCATAGGGAAATTTTCCCATCACATAGCTCAAATGCACAAAACATTCCATGCCCCCATGGGTCCTTAGGAGACGTGTCGAGATCTTGGTGCAGGTGGAAAATTTGAAAGAAAGGGCGGGGTGGTGGGTGGATTTATCACTTTACGCCGACGAGGAGGAGAGAGAAGAAAAAGGATGTGCGAGTTTGTGCACCGCAAAAGGAAAAGGTTTGAGGGAAGATGGAGAAGTGGGCCGCAGGAGAAATTTAGCAAATTTTCCCAAGGAAAAAAACAAACAACCCAAGGAAGAAGAAGGGTCTTCCTCACAGGTTCCATGCCCCCAAAGTGCCACGTGGAATGCTCTCATTGGCCATGGGCCGGAGGGGCCAAAATGAGAATTTTTCCCAAATTTTTTTCAAAGGGATAAGTCCAAAGGGAAAAATGTGCCTCCACTACTACCTTGTGAGGACACATGGTAGCCTCTGATTGGCTATGGGCTGGTGGAGGAAAAGGTAAAATTTTTCCTGAGCCAGAATTTTCAAAAATTTCCTAAGGATTTTTAAATGGGAAAATTTTAGGCCACGGGCCTGTCAGGGAAAATTTTCCCAAATTTTCCCGCCAAGGCTCAAAAACTTCAAAGTGTCATAAATTTTTCTATAAGAAGCTCAATTTTGGGAAAAAAAGGACTTTTTGGAAGTTTCTCAATGACCTCTTTGCATAGAAAACATCAATTTTATATTTTGATAAGTTTTAAGTGGTCAATTTTACAAAAAGGATCGTAGGCCTTTAATTAGCCAATCGACAAGTTTCTAACTTTCAATTTTGATTAAATTAGATCTCCTCCTTCACTCAAAATTTCAAAAAAACATGGAAGATCATTCTAGGGAGAGTTTAGAGTGTTTTAGGAAAGTCAATTTTGTTCAATTGATTCCAATTTGGAGTTTTGTCCAACAAATGATAGAAAACGGTTGAGGAAGAGATTGAGCTCGAATTTGCAATGGTTCGAGTTACTCTCTTAAATATTCTTGTCAATTTGATTTCATTACTATTATATCATGTTGGATTTTAAGGTTTCCAAGTTGATTATTAAATGCTGGTCCAAACTGTGCATTTTATTTAGATTTACCAGTTTTAAAAGTCACAATGCCAGTGATCAAATTTTAAAAGGATCTATTTGTCAATTTTATCATTTAAGTGTGGCATAAAGTTTCTAAACTAATCCAATGCATTTAGTTGTTTACAAAAAACCATTCTAAATCAAAAGCAATTACTAACTTTCATTTTTACACAACTCCAAAAATACAAAATACAACATTGTTTCCACGTGCATTTCTTCCTTTTCCATTTTCTAAACAAGATTCCAATCCCAATTTGATATTTCCAATTTTATTTTTTTACACAATGCAAAGGAGAACTGAACTTGCAATTCTTATTGACTTCAATTGAACAACATTACATATTTCAATGTTGGAAACCAATAACAACATATAATTCATTTCTTTCCAATGTACAGAGCAGAATGTAAGTGTCTTTCACATTTCAAAAATATAACTTCATAATCAATTTACATACATCTTTCTTCACAAAATGCATATTACAATTTCATCCACATCACATGGGAAAGGATTACAAATGAATGTGTTTCCATAAAGGACTGTCAAACTATATTTTTCCATTGCTCTAGGACAACAACATGCACATTTTCTCTTTCTCCAAGTTGATCACAACAAAAGAGGGGAAAGGCAACGCTCTCCACCCAACCAAGACATCCAATGAAAGGAGAAGCCTTCCTTCATCATTGGCCCCTGAGCCCCAACCAAGATGTAATAAAAGGTGTAATTCAACCATGGCAACAACTGGCTTCCACACACAACATTCTTTCACATACACATTTTCTTTTTAAAACACAATGCAACACCAAAAGAAAACAACGATTCACAATCGCATATAAAATATATAAAAATAGAACTTAGGCTTGATCTTGCAAGCTAAAGGAGCAAGGCCTATGGGGGAAGCTACTTATGCCTCCCAATTGGGAATTGGGCATCCACCAAATAATCATACCGCCAATATAACATATCATAACCCATAAACCTTATGCCTCTCAACCCCTCCTTATGCCCCCCCACAAGTAAGAAATGCAAGCTATTTCTTTTCCATGGTGGATCCCAAACCAAAACTCCCTCCACAAAATTCTGATGCCCATGGCATTTCTCTTATGCCCCCACATGGATTCCCCATAGCCTTCTCCTACACCATTCCTAAGGCAGTCTGCCCAACCAGCCAACAAATAAAACAATGCATGCACCATACACACAACAAAATAAGAAAATAACATAAATAAGGAAGAAGTAAACTCCTACCTCTCCATGTAAGGATTTGCTCCACACAACAAGCTTTGAATGTCAAAAACACGGTCCCAAAACAATAGTGCCAAAGTATCAAATGCTCTCCAATTTCCTCCAAATAAAAAGATCTCTAATCACAGAAAAATGTTCCCAAGGATGCATGCAAAACATAAATCTCCCAAGCATGCAAAGCTATCTCCAAAACTTCCTTCAAAAACTAGAGCTCCCACAAGAAAATGCGCCCCAAGGAAGAATGCAAAATGGTTCAACAACCCAAAACAAGAAGAGAGTTTGAATTAAATAAAAGAGGGAGAGAAGAGGATGATGTGGATCCATGTAGGATGCCACATCACACATCCTCCAATTCAAACACAAAAGACAAAATTTCATTCTCCCAAGCACAATAAATGAAATGAAAAATTAACTTACACACTCCAAAAGAGCCCACACCTTAAGGGACAGCTATTTAATAAAATGTAAGAGAGTGCAATCCAAAACAAGAAACATGATGAATAAAATGCATTTAAAAGTCACAAATCACATCTCCATCCATAAGTATGGTTGGTATATTAAATTTAGAGGCATGGGATAAGTTTTACTTGTCCCACAAGTCTCAAAAACATCCCCCAAGGTCAAATTCGAATTTCCATGGAGGTGGAGTATTTCATACTTCAAATCTAACTTACACAAGCTCTTACACAATTAAATACAACAGCCATAAACTCTTATAATTACTTCCCATATCCCAATTTTATTTATTTAAAGTTTAACTATATGATTCCCACATTAATCCATCACAATTTTAATTATTTTAAGGAAAGGAACACATTACTTAATAAAATTCATACAACAATAATAAAAGGAAACACATTAATAAAATACACAAACCCATAGTCACATGTAAAGGTAATCCCCCATGGGAATCCCTAACAAAATAAAAACACACACACACACACACAAAACAAGTTCCATGTTTCCATGACCGTGTTGAATTCACCCAGAATTCCATTTTGGTTGGTCTCGATCCTCGATGTTTTGTTGTGATATTTTTAAACCTGCAAAACAAAAATACCTCCTTCACCTTGTGGCCATATCGAACGTCCAAAATTAATATATAATATAATCATGAAATCATCTATACATATGAATCACAACAGTCATCAAGGTAATCACATGTCATCATCAAATAATTTTCCTTTTCTAGGTTTATTCATAATCTCCAAAATCACATGTCCAAATAACTTCCATTAAACATCCATGCCAATAGTATATCATCATCCACATATGAGTGTCTCTAATAATCACCATGCATTATATATAATCAGATTCAACAATAATCCAGGATTTGACATCTAACACCATACTAAATCAAACTATTAAAATATCTGTCATAGTCTATAGTATCATGATCAGTAATAAAAGGTGCCAAAGGAAAGTGGGCACTACAAAATCACACCTAAACAAACTTAAACAATCAACCATGCCTAAACCAACCTAAACTCAATCATGCCTAAACCAACTTAAACACTCAACCATGCCTAAACCAACCTAAACTCAACCATGCCTAAACCAACCTAAACTCAATCATGCCCGAGTCAACTTTGACTCAATCCATGCCTATGACTTGAATCCATCCATGCTTATGACCTGAATCAATCATGCCTAAGTCAACCTAACTCAATCCATGCCTATGACCTGAATCCATCCATGCCTACGACCTAACTCAATCCATGCCTATGACTTGAATCCATCCATGCCTATGACCTGACTCAATCCATGCCTATGACCTGACTCAATCCATGCCTACATGACCCTGACTCCATCATACTTAATTCACCTAGTTTCCATCACATACACAAATAATAATGGAAATTAAAACAAGTACACCATCCATAGTATAAATATCATCATCTATAAATCATGACATATGTGTATACATACATATGTACACAGATACAAATGAATACAAAAATCTCAAAAACCTCATGTACATCCTCACCATCTTCGACACACAGGATGATATATGAATACCAAAATCTCAAAAACCCTCATGTATAGCCTCACCATCTTCGGCATGCAGCGGTATATATCAAAAATAAATAACTATACAAAACAGGAGGTACATACGGCTATCAGATATCACCTTGTTGGATATCCTCCATATCTGTCTCACCTATCTCCTCCTCCTCCTCTATCCCTCGTATGGGCCTACTAACATCTCACCACCCATCATGGGTCATGGTGAGTCCCTACTGGTACCGCACCTAGAACTAACCTCCATGCACTGATGGCCTCACCCTAACCCTGTCTCGGGGCTTGATGGCCCCTTGTGCTCTCCACATTGTGGGTGCATGACTTGGTCCTCTCACTTGAGGCTTGTTGTGCCCTATACTCTCCATAGGATAGAAAATCTATCCCTACGCCATCAAAATATCCTGATAATACCTGGCCTCACCTAGGGCATCCTATAATCTAGCTATGGGTACTATTTGTGGTGGCCCCATTGGCCTCTGACCCTATCCCTATGCCTATGCCTATCTTGAGGGACCCTATCCCACTCCTTCCTGTATCTGGGTCTGAAGAGTCATAACTGTGCCTATGCAGTGGCCAACTAACCCTGTAAACTTGTAACATGCACTTGTAGGGCAGCCACCTATATCCCATCACCATCACCACCCTATGCGGGTGCTGTCCCTATGCTATCTGGGCCTATAAACTTACCAGTTGTGCCTTTGCACCTGTCAACTACCCCTATGCCATCCCAACCTGTGTAATCAACATGGCTACCTGGCCCTATAGGGTGTCCCTTTGAATAGTGATCGTGGCTAAATTTGGCTGCCTCGGCCCTAAAGTGAGTACTACTCGTAGGTGTGTAACCCACCATTGTCTATATCTGTTAGTCACCCTGGCATCATCGATCCACCGATCTCTCACCTTCTCCTCCTACCCTGTAGGCATTATTGGTGGGGCAAAGGTAATGGCCTCTCCACGTCATCCCTCCTATATTATGGGAAGGGTGGAGGTGTATCTTGTGACAACCAGAACTATCATCTAACCCTGTCTATGGGTATCATCTCGTGCTCTCTGGCACATCGCCCTCTATCCATCTGAGTAGCTGCAATCCATCTAGCTCCACGACCATCTTCCCATATGATGGATAACCCACATAGGGCCTCCAAATGATGTCTACACCAGAAAACCCCTCCAATAACCACTGTAGTAGGTGACATCATATGTCGCCCTTCCCTCGATGCTCTCCAATAAAGGTACCCATCACTTGTATCCAACTGAAAAAACTTGGATCGAATGCGTCATCCTAAGGCATACCAACTAGGCACACACAATGTGCTCATATGCCCAACAATGTAATAGGAAAGTGTAGCACAAACTAAACCTCCGAAGCCACCCATACGCCCATAACTCCCTGTATAGCTGCACTAGGAATGCTGGTGCCCATGCAAAATGGGTCTGGTCTATCACCATATCATGCAGACCCCATCAATGATCATAGGAATCTCCCACCCTCTGCATCTGGCAGTGAAAAGTAGCAGACTGCCTCCATCAACAACACAACTAGCCTAGTCTCCTCTAGATGAGCCAAGTACATCTCCCCATAGCTCATGTTGGCACTGTGAAATCTCATCTCTGCCAACCCCTCACCAAAGACTATCAGCATTAACTCCTCAGATACCTCTAAAGAGATTGAATATACTTATGCCCCTACTATTGGTATCTACATGATCCTATACACATACTCTAGGGTATTTGTGATCTCACTGTCATTAGATGGAATGTTTTGTAATCAAATCCCATTCACAATGAGGGTGACCATCAAACTAGGCTCCCAGGACTACATGTTGATAGCATCTCGACCCCAATCAAGCCAAAATTTGCAATATGCCGTCAATCCTTGGTTGTCATACCTCCTTAAACCATCACGAGTAGGGGTGGCACCCTATCTCGCATCCACAGCTACTCTCTCACCTACATCTAACAAAACATCACATTAATACACCTTGATCGTACCCACAATCACTCTTGACACTTCACCTACACCACTTACCCTCCCCCTTTTCCCCTCATAACCTAACCTCTTATCACATATTCTATCTACCCACACCAACCCTAAACCACCATTGATCATACCATACATCTTTCAACCTCTTACCCATGCTCTATTTTTCATCAACAACATCTTCCTTGCCCACTATCTATCTCACCCAACCATCCTATGGCTCTATTGGACCATTTTTTCACATCTTTGACCAAGATCGGTTACTTATAACCAACCACGGTCTATCCCACACCAACATCGGTCACCTTATCTATGATCGGTACCAGCTCGACACCACCGACGTCGACCACCCCTTGACTGATGCCGGTCACTGTCGCATAGAAATCCACAACACCATAACCCTTTTTCCTCAAACACTCCCTTCTACTCACCCATTCCTACCAAGCTCTACCCTCATCTCCTCCCCACCCCTTGTACACCTAACCACACCTCTACCCATTCCTATTTTACCCAATTTTCCTTCCCAAATTCAAATCCCCTTTTCCCCCAAAATCCTATATTCCCTCCCTAACCTATATACCCAATCTACCTCCCAAACCAATGCAAGAGATTGAATCTTACCTCATCGCGCTACCACCTCCGTGGTGGAATGTTGGGTCACTACACTAGTGGTCCTGCTCTACCATGTCCAATTACCAAATCTAATCATCCCGACCTCCACCCAATCACAATCGATACCCCGTGGTCATGAACCATCTACACGGCTCCTCTAACTAACTGGATCCCTCCACCTCAACGGATATCATCCCTCTTATTTTTCTCATGACAAAGCACAATTCCTTTAGCACTTTTTTGTTTTCGGAAAAGCTAAAATGTATAAATGAATCAAGTATTATATGGATTTTTTTTTATATACCACGCCAACTTGGATCGATGTCGATTATACCAAAACTAACATCAGCCTTGTGCCTAGCTCATTGTGGTTGCTTATACCGAGACCAACATAAGTCATCTTCCCCAATAAATGCGGTGATCATCTTACCTCAACCGTCCCCGTTATGTATGACCAACATCAGCTACCTATTATATTCTTACCCATTCGCCATTATCTGGCCCCACTTACCCAACCCAACCACCGTTTGACCTTACCCACCCTTATTGCAACCAACCTCCATGCCTACCTTACCTATACTTGTCCTTAATTGTGTTTTGTGACTTTTTATTTTACACATACCTCGGCCCTACCCATGTCATGACCTAGCTAATTTGACCGAAACCTTGTTAGTAACTCTGTGAATTCATGTACTCGCCATACCTTGTGAAAATATTACCCATGTTGTTTGACCTAATGACCTTACCTTGCCTCTTTCCATGACTGTTTATCCTATCCCAAACTTTGGTGTATTGGAACATACCTAAACATTCCTGCACCTGACCTGCAAAGTGCTTCCACACCATATCCTATACCTTGGATACTAGAATCACCTCAACCTTGTTTAGATAAACCTATCAACCTTAGATAATGTAGAGTTTGCATGCTCTTCAACCTAGTATAGTGTTGTAGTTTATACGTATATGTGTGTGTTTGAATATTACTATGTTCAACCCCGGCCTATTACTACGGATTACCTGATTGGACATTTACCCCCTTACCCCGTTGTCCACCTTCCTCTTCATCACATTCACCTTTTATCAAACCACTCACCGATTCTGTCTTCTACCACATCAGTTCCTAGTTTGAGGGGGATCACCTTCACCCACACATGGGGCAACCACATCTTATTTTTGTCAGCGTCGCTTACCAATACAAGCTATGCAACAAAAAGGGGCAAAATGTAGACACCAAAATTGGGTCACACGCTCCTTGACCCCTTGTTAAATAATCAACTTGAACACACTCACCTAACCATGGCCCTTACACCCCACACTAATATTAATTAAATTAAATTAATCCATGTCCTCACAATATTTATTATTTAATTATCCTAATTAATATAATTCCCACCCCACCACATCACCCTAAGTTTATTCTTAGTATGTTTTCATAACTAACTAAGACCTAACTAAACCCTAAAATCAAAGCTTACATCCCCTCTAACCACATTCCCGCATAAAAAGAGGTAACTCCTACTCTTACCCGAATGAATAGAGAGATCTGGCGGAAATCATTGCCATGATCTCCTATTTTTGGTAAACCTAGGAATTCCACCTTAAACGATGTCAGTCACCCCTAAACCATCTTTGGTTACCTTTATTCCCTTTGGTAACCTTATTTCGAGGTTGGCACATTTTCTGAGAGCAAGAAAGGAGACCAGAGCTGCATGTAAGTGAAACAAGCATCCTTTTACGCATCCAGACATTTAGAGCCATCACCAAGATCAATTAGAGATCCATTGCATTCACAGGAGCACTGGGAAAGCACCACTATAGGACCATACACATATTCTCCAATCAACCACCTACACCACTCAGCCATCAAAAACCTTAACACAAAAGTAGTTTCTCCTATCCAAAAGGAATCTCTCACATATAGCCGTGGATCAAGAAGTCGAACATGCATAACAACCATCAACTAACCAACATTTAACATGTATTCCTCTTTAGCCCTTACCTTTATCTATTTTTTTAAAGAAAATGGTGAAACATAAGTATAACACAAAGTAACTTTAGAACAAGAAAGGGAATTCATAATAAGGAAAAAAAAAAAAAGGATATAAGGTGGTAACTTTGTGGATGAATTGAATGTGAAAAAGATACCGAGAAAGAGGAATTTAATGGCCAACACTATTTTAGGATGCACAACATAGTTCAAAGAATTAGATTTTTTCCAAAGGATATTAAAACCAAATCAAAGGGATGAAATGTTACATAATCCAATGTTATCTACACAACCATTTGAGAAGTTAGGATAACATATTTATAGGAACAATCCATCCTGTTATGTCTTTGTGGAGCCTATTTTTATGGGTGGAAGTATTGAAGACTCGTACACTAAGAGTACTATACACTTTCCACAATTACAAAGAATTTTTTTGGCCTCGAAAAACCTACCCAATATTTCGTGCAATGTGTTCTTCTCATATAGGTAGGATTTTTGACCCATAGGTTTATGGGATGGTTTTGGCCCATGGTTTTGATACCCATGGTATTGTAAAAATGCTTTAGAAATTGTCTACTTATGTGGCTTTGTGAATATAATAGGGTTTATGTAGCATTGCAGATGTGTGTGAATTTAGGTGTGAATTCTGTAGAGTTTGTTGAGCATAGATCCAAATAGATATAGGTATTATATTAAGAGAAGATGTGTCTTGTAATAAAATATCAGCTAGTGATTCTTGGTGAACGTAGCCCAAATTGGGTGAACCACCTTAAATACTATCTCTTTGTGTTGTGTTCTTTTTATTCTGCACTTTTATTTCAGATCTGTAATAATTTCTACATATTATTTTTCTACTGTTGTGATTCTATGAGGGATTGTTCTATGTATTTTATCCCTTATTTCCTAACAATTGGTATCAAAGCCTAGTTTGGTTTGCTGAAGTGTTGAAATGTAGGGAAATTTTTAGCTTGAGTGGGAGCTATGGCAGATGATGGAGGATCAAGTGTTGATAAATTCAATAAGCATAATTTCATTCTTTGGAAGATGTAGATGGAAGATTAACTTTATCGAAGGATCTTTGTATTCCACTATCTCGAGAAAGTAAACAAACCATTGAGCATGATGGATCTGAAAAGGGATTTCTTTGGATAGGAAGACACTTAAGATAATATAGCTATGTCTAGAATCTTTGGTATTATTTAATTTTTCAAAGGAAAAGACTACAAAATAACTCGATGGATGCATTAGGAAGTTGTATGAAAAACCTTTGCCTCTAACAATATATTTTTAATTAAAATGTTTTTTAATATTAATATTTCTAAGAATGGTTCAAGAGACGATCATTTAAATGACTTTAATATGTTTGTAAATATGCTAGCTTCATTCTAATAGAATTTGAGGAAGAAGTTAGGGCTTTATTCATTCGTGTTTTTACCTAAGAGTTGGAATAACTTTGTAATGGTGGTAAGAAAATCGGTTATAGATAACTTGAAGTTGAAGTTTGAGGATGTTGTAGGTGTGATTCTAAGTGAGGAAATGTGAAGAAAAAGCTTTGAGAAATATTCTACTTGTGGAATTATTTGATAGTGTAAACTAGAGGGAGATAAAAGAGTAGAGGAAGCCGTGGAAAATTGAAAGATTGGGTAAGTTCAAAATCCAAAAGCAAGATATTATGTTGGAACTATGGAAAGTCTAGGAATACAAATAAGTACTATTGGGAGCTTCAGGACAAGAAGAAATAACATGAAAAAACAAGGAGACAAATATGGCAACGGGTAATATATGTCAAGATGCTTTGATTTTTCTTTGCACACTATTACTTGAATCTTAGGTTTTAGATTCGTGGTCTTCTTTCCATGATAATCCACATAGGTATTATTCTTTTGATTATGTTTAATGATATTTTGGGCATGTTTTTCTTGGTGATGATGAGCCTTGTAACATAGTTGCAAAAGGTTATGTTTAGGTTAAGATGTCTTTGAATGGGAATGCATGGCTATTGAAGGATGTCATAAATACACCTACGGTAAGATGAAATTTGATATCGTAGGGAAATTGAGAAGTGATGGTTGTACTATGATATTTACAAAGTGGACTCTTGGAAGATTACCAAGGATACTCTTGTGGTGGAAAAGGTAAGAAGGTTAGAACCTTATATTTAACCACCGATAGCACTAATGTTTGTAATATTTTGGCTTCATAAGTAGATACAACATTGTGGTACTATAGGATTGGTCATATGAGCCATAAGATCATGTAGACCATAAATAAGGTTTTGCCCATATATATAGAAATAGGTTTGGAGTTCTATGAGGACTGCATATATGGGAAACAAAAGTGAGTAAGGTTTCTCAAGGTTGGACCTACAAAGAAAGAGAGTAAGTTGGAGTTGGTAAATTATGATGTGTGGGGGACATCTCGGGTATCATCTCTTGGGGTTTCAAGTCATTATGTTAATTTTATTGATGATGTAACAAGAAAAGTTTGGGTATATTATATTAGAAACAAATGTGATGTATTTGACAATTTTTTAAATGGAAATCCTTGGTGGACAATGAAACATGTCTTAAGCTAAAATGTCTCAGTCGAGATAATGGAGGGGATTATTACAGCAATGAGTTTAATGATTATTATTATAGGAATGGAATTCACAAGAAAAATATGGTTCCAGAACTCCGTAGTAGAATGGGGTGTCGAAAGGATGAATAAAACAATAATAGAGCGTGTTAGGAGCATGAGGTTACATGCATGACTACCTCTTTCTTTTTGGGTAGAATCGGTGATCACAACTATGTACTCGATAAATAGAGAACCCTAAAATTCCTTGAATGGAGGCATACCTGAGGAGGCTTGGTATGGTAAGAAAGTTGATTACTCATTTCTAAGATTCTTTGGATGTGAGGTATTTATTCAGATCGACAAGGATGATATGACCAAGCTAGAGGCTAAATAAGAAAAATGTACTTTCATTGGTTATGATGGTGATGACTTTGGATATAAATGTTGGAGTATTAAGGATAAGAAAATAATTCGATCTAGGGATGTGATATTTAATGAGAAATTTATGTATAAGCAACAATTACAGGAAAATAGGGAAGAATCCAAGAAAGAATATGCAGTGGTAGAGGATCTTCTGGATGGGATAGTGACACATGAATCAGTTTCAGAACCTACTCAACAGAACCCCAAACTCCTATATTGAGGAGGTATTCTAGGATAAGAAGAGAATTTTAATGTTTTTATCATTCTATTTGTTATTTATTACTCATTGACAATGGATATCTAAAGAGATTTGATTAAGCAATATAGGTAGATGCTAGGAAGAATTGGGAGAAAGCCATGGATGAGGAACATCAGGCTCTCATGAAGAACCAAACATGGGATTTGGTGAAGCTATCTAAAGGCAAAAGATCATTGTAGAACAAGTGGGTGTAAAAATTTAAAGAGGAAGAAGGAGGAAAGAAAAGATACAAGGCCTAGTTGGTGGTCAAGGGTTTTACACGTAAACAAGGTATAGATTTTGATGAGATTTTTTATCTTGTAGTAAAAATGAATTTTATTAGAATTATTCTTGCAATAGTGGCAATAGAAGACTTGTACTTAGAGTAGCTAGATGTAAAGACTATATTTCTCCATGGTGATTTAGAGGAGGATCTATATATGTAGCATCCAGGATGGCTATGAGGTCAAAGGTAAAGAGAGATGGTGTGTGAACTAAAGAAGAGATTGTATGGCCTAAAACAAGCTCAACATCAATGGTATAAGAAATTTGACAGCTTTATGATGGAACAAGGTTATAATAGATGAAATTCTGACCATTTCATGTATAAAAATAAATTTGAAGATGGTAGTTACATTATCCTAACAAAGTTATATTTTCATTGTAGGTGGGACAAAAGTGAGGTGGATTTCACGACTATAGAATCTTATGGATTTGTTAACCACAAAGGTTAGCAAAGAAATTATTTGGTTACAAAAATTTCTTAAGGATTCATAAGGAGGAAGGGAAGATACATAGTGACAGTCAGAGTGTTATACACTTATCTAAGAACACTCTTTTCTACTCTAGGACAAAGCATATATAACTTATGTACCATTTCATCGGGAAAAATTTGGAGGAAGAGAAGTTGAAGATGGACAAGATTCATACTAGTCATAATCCTACAGACATGATGACTAAGGTGGTCACAAGGGAGAAACTAAAGTTGTTTCTAGCTTTGGTTGGTCTTCACAGATGATAGTGAAGGGTTGAGAAGCTTTTTCAGAGGAAATCTAGTATCCAAGTGGGAGATTGTTAGGTTGTGGAGCCTATTTTCATGTGTGGAAGTGTTGAAGACTATACATTAAATTTACTATACACTTTCCATAGTTGTCTCACCGGGGTTTGGAGTTGGGGCGGGCCCTGAGTGGGGTTTTGAGGTGTAGTCTTGGGAAAATTTTTTCCTCAAAAAATGTGCCTAATATTTTTGGGAAACGTTCTCTTCTCATATGAGCGGGAGTTTTGACCTATAGGTTTATGGGATGGTTTTGGCCCATGGTAGTGATACCCATGGTATTTAAAAATGGCTTAAGAAGTTGCCTAATTATGTGGTTTTGTGCATATGGTAGTGTTTATGTAGCATTATAGATGTGTTTGAATTCAAGTGTGAATTCTAGAGAGTTTGTTGAGCATAGCTCCAAATAGATCTGGTTATTTTATTGAGAGAAGAGGTGGATTGTAATAAAATATGAGTAAGTGATTCTTTGTGGATGTAGCGCAAATTGGGTGAACCACATTAAATATTGTCTCTTTGTGTTGTGTTCTTTTTATTCTCGCACTTTTATTTCAGATCGTAATAATTCTCGCATAATAGTTTTCTACTATTTTGCGATTCTATGAGGGATTGTTCCACATATTTTAACCTTTATTTCCTAACACTATGTCTATCTAATCTTCAATATTTAAATGATTAGTGAGAGCCTCCTACAGTCCTTATCTTTTGAACACAAGCATAATGTAAGCTCATATGTATGTTTATTCAACATGAAGAAAACTATGTTGTCTCGTAACTCGTTTATGTGACTCAAATGAATAATATGAAGTGAATGGTGAAGCTAGAAGACTAAATGAAAGTTAAAGAGGAAACCTAATGTGTAAAATAGCGTATATTCAAGTTATAAATCAAGGCCTAATAATGCTAGAAGACAATGATTCACTCACCACATTAGAGGACAAAATAAATGTAACTATCATATCTTACATCCACCGAGCTTTGAATGATAATCTCTGATTGTAAAACTGATTTTCAGATGGTTTAAGTACTTTACTTGTGTTTTATAGGAACATGAAGAGTTTCATTGGTAAGGACAACATAGGTAATATGAATTTGATCTAACAAAGGCAATTTTTTCTTGTTTTGACATTATATATCTTGTCTCATGACCTTCCTAATATATGTTGAAAGCTGAAGGTAGTTGAATAGAAAGAATGTGAAGTGTATGAGTAAAAAACAATGAGAAGTATTTTGATGTACAAATAGGCTAGAAATTTTTCTTTTGATGTTTGTTAATGGATGCTGATTTTTTTGGAGCTTAGAGATGTATGTAGAATTAAGATGATAAAATTAAACACATAGATTCTATTAAGGGAGTATTGTGAAATGAAATTCATAGTTTAAACCCACATTTGAGGACCTGATATCAGTTTTATGATCAAAAGAAAAAAATTATATATTAAGGAGTGCAAATGAAGCAAAGTTGAGCTGAAAAAGAGATCACATTAGGTTGGTGTGAGAAACCAAGAGAAGAAGGTGATCAAAACACTCTATGTTTAAAGTCTAAGTTTTAACTCAATAATTTAGGAGTGAGATTCCTAAAAAATTTTGCTTGCAAAACAACAGTCAAGTGGGTGCTTGGCATAAAATTTAAGTGGGTGATTCATAACTAGAGTTAGAGCTTCAAGGTGGGTGGATGCTGACCACTTGGTGAGATCATTATAATTCTTGATGGATAGTTTTCCTTGATATTGATTTGATTTCTCCTTTCTGTGAGTTTTCTCCCTTATTGGGTTTCCCACCTCAAATCATGTCTCCTCATGTGTACATTTGTGTTTTTTCTCTTTATCTTTCATGGTTAGATGCTCATGTTCCCGATGGTCAACATAGTCAAGGTTGGTTATGTAACATCCACTTTTTCACTTCAATCTTAGATTTTTTTTTCTACCTCATGTAGCTGATTTAAATACCCATATATTTAAATCCAACATAAGTCTTAATGCAATCCATTTCCGATAACTATCATGAACCATGTGCAGTTATATGAGAGAATACTAAACTTTACTCGTTCTCCTCAATGCTCTTTACAAGCCATACATAAAATGTATCCCTTTGGTTTTCCTTTAACAAGATATGATATATAAGTGATAACCCCTAAGTGTGTACTTGGGTTCCACCTATGAAATCCACAGGCATCTCACAACTTAGACAATGGTGAAATCTCGACAAGTATAATCAGTAGTTACACTACCTTGTGCAAGGTTTCTGAGTCATGTATGCCATGCTCGGTTCCATGACAACACACTCGCCATTGGAATCTTGTCATCTCACCTTAATCACTTGTTCAGTTATCTATATTTATAGTAAATGATGTTGTAAATAGCTACAATTCTTATACAAGGTACAAGTCTGGATTAACCTCCATGAATCTATACCTCGATATCATCCTATGATGCATATGGGAAAGAAAGTGTCTTTGTAATGCTTCACTCCATTTATAGACTGCTTCCCTTCCCGTAGCCATCATATGTTGGCATCAGGGTACCAACCCATGGGGTTCCATCTCGCCCTTGTAACTTTAACATGCTTATACTTAAGTAATACCATGCCACATTTTAAGGTCTTATAAAGGGAACTCAGTATAGTTGTTAAGTGGCAATAATCAAATAACAACTATTATTAAATTATTGTGACTATGTAATGGTGGTAGTGAGTTGAATTGTCAAGAGTCCTAAAATGGAACACGGTATCTTATTAAATTAAACATGACAGGATGCTCTAGTTCCCATGTCTTCATCACTTAGTGAAGCATATCTAAATTCTTGTCCCATAGTATCATGAAAGGTCAAATGTAGTTTTGATAGTACTCATTTCTACCTATTTGTTCCAGTTATAAGATAGATCACTCTTTGGATCTAAATTCTCAATCTTCATGTTATTAGTGATACAAATTCAACCAAATAAAATATTGCTTTATATTATCAAGGAGTAACAAAAATTAATGCTGTTCTTACTCCTATAAGCAATCAGGAAAGTTACATAACTACTCATCATTAGGGACATATAGATTCATTCTCGTTATCCTCCTTTCAATAACACTTTTACTATTCATTAGAATCATGTTATTCAGTATTACTTTAGCATTTATATTAGCCAAGTCTAATTTATATAAATATGAATCTTAGGCATTTTAAGTTTCTTGTTTCAATAGTAATCCCAATTCTCTTAAGGAATTATACAAATATGCCCGAACCCAACTTAGGTTTGTTTGCATGGTTAGTATCATCTTGGCGCAAAGTATATTCATTCTTCTTGGATATTCATACCAATTTCCTTGGCACCCAAAAATATACTCTATGCAGTCTACATATCAGATCATCATTATCCTTTATATGACTACACCATCATATATTTACCATGGTTAATTTAAACTCACTAATTTTAGGAGCTTATATACCAAACTTTCTCCATGGATCTAATAATAAGTACTCAAGGTGAGCACGATCTACATGCTCCTAATAGAAATTTCATTATTTGCATTAGGCATCATACCCCACGGTTTCAAATAAGTTTGGTGTTCTGTGGAGTTTAGTCTCCCATAAATTTCTTTGCCAACTCTATCCCTTTCTCTATTACATCTTGTTAGTACTTAAGTTTAACTTGATTAATTAAGAATTGTCTTCATTACATCTTGTTAGAGGGAGTAAAATTTTTCATTAATGTTCATCACATCATATATTTTGAATGATCGCAACTGATAGATCTTATAATTCATTTCCCCATTTTATGGAAAAATAGTTTGCTTAAGCATCAAAGAACATCCATGTTCTAATATCTTGTAGTATTTCACCTTGCAGCATTATGTTGAGTTTCTCGTCATGTTACAAGGGTTGGAATAATTTTACATAGTATTTCAACTTAATTCCTTAAGAGGATTGAGTGCTTCCCAAAAGGAACATCACTAAGTTTCAAGGAATTAAACCTTATATGTTGAACTTTAACTCATCATTCATAAGCTTTGTCATATTATTTTTCCTCTAGTATAGTTACTCAAACTTTACTAGAAGAAACTCCCATAAATGTGTATACATATGCATATACATCAAGATTCATTCTTGGATGATTTCTTATCTACCAAGCATTAGTTCATTAACTAGACTTGCGAGGAATCACATCCTCTTACTAACAATACTATAAATTTCCCATAAATTAATCGGTTTAGATTAAAAATAATACTTCATCACTGCTCCATAATGTATTCCATTAACCTATCAATTATATTATTGAATTATAGCTTCCCAATTCCACCATTGAAATTACTAGGTTCATCTAGTCCATAAGATAGTTATTATATTTCTGAAATAGAGAGTTATAACAACCCTCCAATATGATCATCCAATGATCCAATTTTCATAAAATATCACAAGCATATAGCCATATCTATATCGATATTACTACAACTTAGTATAAGTTGTTTCAGAGATTGCAGAGAGGTATCAACAGTATTTCAATGATATGAAGCAAGTATCTATTGTTCAAAATATGGAATCTTTACTATGTCACAATATAACATAAATGTACTCAGTATATTTTCACAAGAAAACCCTTACTCGATGACAACAAATAATTTCTTCATATAAATAAGAATATCCCAATTCAACAATTTGACTGCAACTTTATCCTTTAAAAGTAAGAATATGGTTCAATTAGATAACCGAAGCGTTTCTTTACTTTACTCCTGTTATCTTCGCTCACTTTCCTGCAATGGTTAGGCAAGGTCAGTTCTACTAAACTGAGCAAGAAAAGTCCTTTATCCCATTTATCAATGTATGTCACTAAATGTTAGAATGAATATATACTGCAATAATAATCTCATTCTTACAATTTAATCATTTAATGCAACAAACATCATACTTCATTAACTTGGTTTTCCCTTAAAAGTACAAATCCTTCTACCTTCTTGAGTATTTCTTGCTAACAAAATCTTAGTAGCACTTCACATAATTAATTTTAAAGTAAGACCAGATAATATATTCAAATCCATTAATGACCATCAGCTACACAATACTACATATTATAGTAAATACAATTGAAGTCCACAGAGATTAAAAAGAAGTATCAAAATACTATCAATCACGGTATGAATTTATACCATCCTATTCATAGCTATAAGTGGCTACAACTATTGTTGTTGGTCGAGTAATTCAACAAGTAATAACCTTTGGTGCACAAGGTAATCCATTCTACGTACATGAACCTGACCAGATTTAGATGTACTAAAATATCCATCAAACAATCTGGTCTAGACACAACATTCTTATTGCTTAAATTCCATGAAGTTTATGTGTCATAACTTCATGAACAACATACCCTATGTTAACCGTTAATATCCTAATAAGGAAAGAGAATTATATAACTTAAAGTTATATCTCGTAATAACTTACAAAATTAAATATAGACATCATTTCTCATTTGCATGGACTTGTGTATTCTTTAATACAACACATCACCTTGAATTATATCTTACTATAATCCGCTGCAATAAGAATCTGAAAACACAGCCCCGAAGCTTAATTATACTTATGTATAGAAGTCTAAACTTCCCAAGGTTGTCACAATGACTAGTATGTACTACTCCTCTATAATGGGGAATTAGTACACTTGATTTTATCATCCAGCAGTGATTCATTTAGTTACATAAGAACCACATAATACAAATAAAAGAATCTTCAGTAAAAATTGATCTAAAGAATGGAATCAAACTAAGTTTCAGTTCCATTGTTCACCTTATAATGGAGCAACAATACTTAAGACACACATCCGAGGTGCCAACCAACCAAGACCCTTTGGATTCAAATAAGGCTTTTCAATCTTTCTTATAAAAATGATACAATCAATCATTTATCCAATCCTTATCCATCAAGGCTTCCGAGAGGAGGAATAAATGGTTTGCCATACCCGATGTAAGATAAATTAGGCTCAGTCCTTCAAAACCTAATTCCCAAATTCATTTGTTGTTCTTCAGAATCAATTCAAACTGGTTTAGACAACCACTTAAGATGATAACAAATAATTATATTCCTTAAAATTGGATTGAGCTGAAGGCTCGACATAATCAACATTCTATTACAACAACTAAAGGCAGTTTCCATATCCAACGAAAAGGAACATTAATGTTGAGCTTACAACCTACACCAGATTGAATGGTGGCAAAAGAAGATACATTATGCAACTTATTCATTTATTGTTGTTCAACTACTACGAAACCAAGAGTATTCCCAACTATTTTCCAATAAATTTCCCTAGGAGTTACAAAAATCAACATATCATACATAGATAACAAGAAGTGCTATCAGTTTATAAACACACCATTCAAACTGAGCCATGTCAGAAAGGTTTAAGCCAAAGTTTATTTTACAAAGGTGACAGAGACAACCCATTTGCATACCCATTAAAAATAAGTAGTCCAGTTAAAATTAAACCGGAGAACCTAAGCCATAATGGCTGAGCCTGATTCTCTAATAGCCAAATCAATGGAAGTTAGTAGTATATTAAATATCCTAGCCAAGAAATAGAAACACCAACTGGAAATCTCTAGCTCAACCATGGCGTATACCCGTATGCCTCTATTTTCTATAGATGTTACGCATAGACCAGAAGTGAAAGAAATAATCACCAGTGTCTAGAACCCGGTTTATTACCTGACTCATGTATCAATATTTTAGTCGATTAAAGAAAACCCATGCACCCAAAATTGATTTTGCACAATATTATAATATTTGTACAGAAACCCATTATTATCTGGGTCAAACTCTTTGAAAAATGCAAGCAAAATTGTTCATTTCAAGTCTTAATAAGTAAACATGATTTGAGCAAGTATTAAAGATAAAATATTAAATACCCAGGTTCAACAATCATACAATTTTACCATTTCTTTTCACATAACAACAGAGTATAAAAACAAAAACCTCCAACCATCACATACCCACTTATTCTTAGCTCAAGTAAAATTGCAAATATGTATTCACTCTAACTTCTGATGAAATAAAAAGATAAAGGGGATAAGGAACATCTCTTTCTTGGTAAAAGGGTAGACTGAATTCTTTTCTTCCATCTTCCTTCACAGCCACAAATCAAACACAAATTTGAACCGAGAAACTTAGATTCCTCCGTAATAGCCCTTTGATCACTGAAACATTTTTATAAGCTAATAATTTTAGAACAACATGGCATTACTACCTTCCTTCTTTGGAAATTCACCAAGCTCCAACTTTTATGGAAAAACTATCAAATGAAGCCCTTCAAACTATTAGTTGAAAGATGGAGATACACTCATCTCAAGGTAATTAACTAATATTAATGACAGGACATAAATGATTTCCACTCCAGTTACATGGTCGTATAAGCCATAATTATGGAATTTGAAATTTCATCCTTTGCATGGCCGATTGCATGAGTTCCAGCTCATTATTGTATACAAACTCATATGCATGTCTCGGGTTTGACCCAAAGTTTTTATTTTAATAAAATAAATTTATAAATTTTTAATTACCTCCATAATCCCATAGAGATACATATAAAATGTGAAATCAGATATGATAATTCCATAATCCAATATAAGTATCATGGCCTAAGATTCATAAGCCAGAGTCTACTGATCATAGTGGTTAATCATTAATAGGATTGTTAGATAAATCCTTAAACTATGTTCCCCTGTTTAAAACATATTACCTTCTAGGAATGGAACAATGAAATATACTATATCACAAGTATTATACTAACCTTAGAAAACTTTAACTGTGACCCATTGTGATATCATGACCTAATGCATCCGGTATGACATATTAAGTCATCTGTCCTTTCAAAACCAATTGTTAGGAGTCTATCAACTTAAGCTTGCCTTTGGATTTCATGCCACTTCCATTCTAACATTAAGTCCTGTCGTCAATGGCTTATTACGCATCTTTTAATCATAACCAATTGCACATGTTTTTTAATAATTCAAAGGTCCCAAAATTAACACTTCGACCCAAAATTTACAAGCCCAAGTCAACTAATCTACAAAGTGAATAATCATTAATATGGGTTAAGTGAATCTCTCCCTTCAACTCCAATGTTTAAAACACATTACCCTCTAAGGTTGTCACATTGATACATTATCTCACAAATAGGTATATTAGTTTTAGAAATATATAGACTAGGCATAATCGATATAATGGCCCAAGATTAATTTGTAGTAATGTATATCATGAAGCAGATACTTTTTTCCCTTAATTCATTCGCAATACATTGTGAGACTTATTGACTTAGTGCCTACAAGCTTAAGCTAGTAACAATAATATTGTTCTCAAGCATTAATTATCAACAACACCCTTAGTTTAGATAATCACAAGATCAACATCAGTTCTTAATAACCATATCATTTCCTATGTCTTGTTTTCTCGGCTTTTATTGAAAACACTTGATTCTCTTCCGCTTGGTGTCATGATCGGTCGAAGACGACGATCTTTGTTAATTTCTTGACTGTACTTGTGGGGTATTACGGAGTTAATTGAATCATCATAAATTACACAAAATTTTAACAAGAACTGATTCAACCCCCTCTTAGTGCTTAGATTTATAACAATTGGTATCAGAGTTGGTTCTATTTGTACAAGTTTAACAACTTAAGAGAGAGTCCTCAAGGCAAAAACATGGGTGGTCAAGCTGATACAATGTTGAAGAAGAAGTATGAGATTCCTCAAGCTCGATTAAAACTGAAATTCAACTCAATGATGAAAATTATCTTGAAGAAATCAAAGAGGTGGCGAAGTAGTTGTTAGTAAGTTGTCAAAATATCTACGTGTCATAGATAAATTTTATATTAAACTTGAGGAAGAATTGAATACTTCAAAGGATGAGCTAGAACAAGTTAAATATAAATTGATGACATATCAAATACACCCTAATGATAGATCAGGTCTAGATTGTAAAAATGAAGCAACTCAATGTGAAATGGAGCATGAACCTAGTCATGAGTCATTCTAAGTAGCCAAAAAATCTAAGGATGAAGAATGTGGTGAACTAAATGCAAAATTGATGATATTAAAAGAGGAACTGGAATAAGCAAGGAAAAAGGAGTTGAAGGGAAAATCAATCCATCAAGGACATAAGAAGACTATCAAGTAGCCAAATGCAAGGAGATTCCCTAGTAAGTTTCATGGAATTTTATTTTCATGTCATGTCTTTAGACATAGAGCTAGGGATTGTATAAGGAAAGTAGACAAGGAACACCCATGGAGAGATTGCAAGATTGAATTTGAAAAGAACAAAAATTGTTTCAATTTCCATGAGAAGGGTCACATAACCAAATTTTGTCTTGAGGAGCCTATGGAGAAAGATGGGATAGCTAAAATATATAGAGTTATATGTTTTAAATGAAACTAAGAAGGTAATTTTCTAGACATTGTCATAAAAAGAAGCTCATCTACAAGAGGAAGGATGAAGTCAAGCTTACACCTATATAAATAGTCAAGGGAAAATCAAAATTAGTCAATGAAGAGCCAAGCTTAAATCAGGTGACAGAATGCATAGACAAAGCTAAGAATGAGGTAGTTGGGCCAGCCAAGTCCATAAATATTAATCAACTATTAAACTCTATTAGGAGTATGCTTTCCTTAGCTAAGGAAAAGTTTGTACATAAGAAGGAACATATGTTCTTGATGAGAAAATATCAGGAGACTATCATACCAAGACATTCATTCACGGGAAACAAAAATAAAATATGCAAAAGGGAAAGGAAGGTGGAGTCATTTGAGGACTTCATGATATTATAAAGTTCTTAGGATCATGAAATGCCTTCTATGGGATTCTAGAGGGTAGGATTCATCTTGAAGGAAGCCAAATGAGCTTGTGAAAGAAATTTTTCATCTTGTAAGCTATCAAATCTCAAGAAAAAAATTTCTGATGATGAGTGAACCATCCAAAGAATAATTTTGCATGTAAGGTACCATCAATAGTTGTTGAAGTGAAGTCTTTATTACTTTGCAAAGGTGTGTCAAATAATGGTTGTTTCCTCTTGTTGATGTACTAATTTTTTGAAATTATTGGATATATTTATTGTCTATACATACAAAAGGAGTATGGTAAACAAGTTTAAAGGCCTGTGTTATCTCTCTCTATGTTGTCAAGGTTGATTTCAAGAGAATGTCTTGAGTCAATATCATAGTGTCAAACAAGTTTTAGTTCTTCGCAATACTACAACACAATCATGTGTGAAGTAACTTCTAAAGAACCTCTAAGGTTATTATAAGGTATGTTTGATTCCAAGTTTTACATTCAAGATAAACATTTTGTCATTGTAATCCCTCAAAGATGAGTGATCCATCAGACTTTGCATAAGATTTATTGGTATTCATTAAGCTTAAAAAAGTAAAATCATTCCATTATTTCGATAAGGCTAATGTCATGAGTATCAAAGAAACCATGAAGTTTCTCTAGACCTTGTCAAAGTGTGTCAAGTATGTTCCAACTATCAAGAACTTAAGGATAATGTGTTAGGCTCTCTTAAAGTCCATTATTATAAGTCTACTATGTACACTTCTATTCTAAGTTTGGGCATATCATTTTGGTGCTTGTTGATTGAGTTTTTGTTGAAGTCACTATAAATAGTCATGATCAACATCATGAATTTATCATGAGTTGTGTGCATAGATGTTCTCAATAAGAATAAAAATGTGAAATCCATGTCAAAGTGTGTAAAGAGTGCTATTGATTTTAGAACTATTAAAGTTTCAAGTATGCATGGTATCTAGTCTCTATAAGGATAAGATTCCATCAAGGAACATGACCAAGGAAGTGATTTAAGGTTGAAGTCTCGGTGCAAGATTTGAAGACAAGGTTCATCAAGAAGTATAATCAAGAAAATAAAAACATGAACCAAGTTCCTATGGGTGTCTATAAGCACAATGTTGTGATAAATGGTTGAAGTAGTTATGAATTGAAGATATCAAGTAACATTATAAAGGTACATAATGCTAGAAATGAGATCATAACTCTAAAGGCATGAATGAGATGCATCAATCTTGTATCTTTCCATAAATATGGTGTGAAGAAGAAGTGCACTCAATTGAATCTTTGAGAAATTCAAGAAAATACCAAATATAATAAATGAGTAAGGTCACCACTGAGAATAGCATGGAGTATACATAAAATAGTCAAGAAATGAGTTATGCCTTGATAATACCTAAACTAGTTAGTAATGAGTCAAGCTAATGAGCCAGTTAAGGAAGTTTAAGTTACAAGGTTTTCATCAAGCTCATACAAGAAAGTAAACTGAGAAAGGTAAGAGTTGAGATCAAATGTAATAAATGTGATGATGGATCATGTCCAATAAGGGTATTTGAAGCTTCTGCGAGACTCTCCTAAGATCATGTATGTGAGTTTCGAATGTTAAGAACAAAGAATCGTATGAATATTGTTTGAGATCACCATGTTATGAGGCCTAGTGGGATAATTTTTACTAAAACAAGTGGTTTAAAGGGTGAAATCCATTCTTGGTAAGATTGAAAGGTAAATAATGATGACCTAGATATTTTGAAAATGGTTTGGGGTAGTGAAAATCATTGTATTCTCTTTTATCCTTTGCTTATTTCAACAACCAATCCCAAGCATGCTTTGATATATCATCCAGATTAGTTTGGAGCTCAAAAGAGGCATGCATAGGTTCCGAGCCCTCCTTTATGTGAGCTTCGTGAGAATTTTATTTCTTACACGGGAATGTATTGCAACCAGAGGGTAAACGCACTCATCCATGGGATTTAAGATGTAAGCACTAACTCCTAGCCTAATGCATTCCAAGCATAGATTAACATGATCAACTAAATGAAAGTATAATCAACCCATGAATATCATCAAGAAAAATTGTAACACACACATGAACATAATGGAAAAACAAAGATCAAGATCTCTTCTACAAGAGCATTAAAAAATTACTTCATTATATTTATGAACAAAAGTATGGTGGCTAAGATAACATAAAAAATAGTTAAATTCATGGAAATTTTCATAGCAGAGCTTTATTTTCATCACACCACTTTCCATTACTCATTACACAACATTTGTATCCCTCTCAGTCCCACTTTATTATTTTTCACATCCATCCTCCATATCCATCTCTCCTCACTATATCCCCCCTTTTTCTCCTTTTTATAGAAATACCCTCTATGTCAACCATTTGAAGGAATCTTATCTTAACCACCCATCATCACATGTAAAATCCTGATGGAATCCTTTAATCATTACTCTACCATTACGAGAATGTGCTAGATGTCACCATGCATTTCCCTCAATAGAGTTCCTTTACCATGTATGTGCGTTAATCCTTAACAACTTCGACTCCTCATCCTTTCATGATAACCATATTGATGCCCTAGAATATCCTTTCCTTGATCCAAAAGTCTCCATAGCTTATCCACATTTGTATTTGGTCACTTTTCCATTCACTCCCTATGCACGTCTTTTCCTATTGTCTAAAACTTACTAAGTCCTGAATCCATATTTCCTGGGTGTGAGCCTTCATGCCTCTCAAAAACTATCTTTTCATGTGCCTTCATGCCCTACTTCTACACACCACAAGGCTTCATGCCTTAGGTACTTAGTTAATTTTAGGGGTCCAATATCACCCCACACTAAACTGGTTTTGTCCTAAAAATTCCGCGCTTCTTGAACAAAAATCTTGTCAACCCAAACTCGTGAGAGTAAGAATGCTACTCCAAAGAATAAAGAATAGTGGTAGAGAAATAATCTAAGTAAAAAATTGAAGAATGGGAGGTGGATGTTATATGACCAATTGAAGGAGTTCAGGGAATTCCGTTTTTATTTCATCCTTCAATTTCTCCCGGGAGTTCAATTCATATAAGGCCTTTCCTAGAGATTCACCTAGAATCTGGGCACTTGGTATGGAATGATTTCTTCCACCTTCCATTTCAATGTGTTAATGACCATCCCTAGCTCCACGCAGACACCATCGAACTCATCCATCCATTCAGTGATGGAGTCTCGGAGCTCTCCAATTCTAAAATATAGCTTTTCACACTATTTTTTTATTTTCTCCTTACGGGCCATCGTATTGATGACCAATTGTGTGGGCTCCGCCTTATTGGTGGGGATGGTATCCTGTAACACTTTGAGCGGTGCCCCTTCCTCTCTCACCCACACATCAATAATTAGCTCACATTTTGCTATAGCTATTGAAGCCCTTATCCATTTGGTATATTCAATTGCTTGAGTGGGAGAGAAAATATTCTAACTCTTTGATCCGGGCTTCAATTGCAACATTTTTTCTTCTTTTTCCTTTGGGATCTCTACACCTATGTGGCCCATTCCATCCTTGATGTTAACAATTAACATCCCCACGAGGTCCTCGAGGTACTCTATCGCATTCCAATAATTGGTCCCTGGCTTGGCTCACTAATGCCGACATTGTCCTAATATATTTTTCACAAGGCCACTAGTTCGGTCATACACCTCTTTCATCCACGCCTGTTCTCCCCTTAACCCCTGGCATAACCTATCTATTTCCTTCTCCTTTCTCTTCTTCTCTATGATCAAGGTTTGAATAGTGACCCCTATATCCATAATGCACCGGATTACCTCCAAAAACATCATCTACAATGAATTGCATGCATGCTCATCTATTAGGTGGTTAGGATCCACCACTTTGTATACTTCTCCTCCTTTCTTTAAATGAAAATACCCCATCTTGATCCATCAAATCCTAACCATGTAAATTTTTCTTGGGAGGGTGGCTGGAATCTTGCACACAAGACCTTCATGGGGTCATCCACGAAGTCCATGTGTGGGGACATGGGTTTCCACTTCTTCCTTATAGCTTTGCGCTTGGTTCTTTTCTTATTTTCTCTAGGGTGAATCCCTTATCCTCCTTTATAGTAAAGGAGTCCCATTTATCTCCCTTTAGGCTAGCATTCTATGGTGTAGTGGTCTTGTGTGTTGGAATCTTGTCATCCACTATAGAGTGTTCTTCTCCTTCTCCTTCTCCCCACACCTTGCTTGCATTTTTGGTCTCCACCTCAGCCTCATGTCCCTTTAGTTCTACTTCTAATTCCACTTTGAAAATGGTGTGGTATTTTTCCTCTCCTTCCTTTGAGCCTACTATGGGGCTTGATGCGTTGGGTGTCTTTTGTCTCTTTTCTTCCAATTCTTCCTTTTCTTCCTCCTCTTTTCCTTCCTTCTCCTCTTCAAGTCCCGAAAATTAGGCCTTGGTGCCATCCTATGTAGAAGTAATGGTTCCCTTGCTCTCATTTTGGCACAAGTAGTGCTTCATCTTTCTAGAGGTATCCAACCTTCCTCCATCTTTTTATTTTCCTCTTCCTCTTCCTCCTGTACTACTTTCATGGGTGTCATTTTTGTCTCCCATGGATTTGGAAAGGGAGAGTCTGTAACCTCCACCTCAATCCCTCCTTGTGTTTTTGGGTGCAGCTACATGAACACCCGATGGACATACCCCTTGATGGTAATGTTGGCTTGTGGGTGTAAGTCCAAAAAATCTGGTTCCAAAACTTTGATGTAGGTAGGTCGAGTGCCATACTTGTATGTAGCATGCAATGTGTGGACATCAACATCCACCTTATCTACATCAAAAATAAACTTTTACGCATCCTTGATCTGGTTGATGGTGCACTTCATATATCTGGCTATGAATGCAAAGGGAGTTTACACCATGGCCCCATCTCTCCTTTGGCCATCATAAACCTTGCTAGGAAAAAGTGTTGGGTAATGGAAAATTTTACCTTGTCTCCAACAAATTTTGGTAACTCATGAGGGATGTGCCACTCGTTCTCAAAAGCTCTACGCAAACACTCGAACCATATATTCATCTAATCCTTATAAGCACTTGATATGGTCCCATCATAGGTGAATTTTATGAATTGGACTGCAGAGGACACTTGCTGCAGACGGGTGAGCAACCCAAATGTTCCCATATTTTTATATGGGACACCAATCTCCTATAACACAATCAATAACAGGATGGATCTTGAAGTGATCTTCATTCTTGCCTTGTTCTGTACCCACACCTCTTTGATAATTCCATTCGTAATGAATTGGGAAAAATTGTAGTGTGCCCTCTTGGATACCCTATAGGCCACATATAGGAACCTCTAGTTAATGTCCTTCCACCTTTCTTATGTGCCCAATTTATAGCTAATGATCTAAGAGGCGACTCTCAATGTTGGGTCTAGGAGATCTAAAATTACCTGTGCCCTACCCCCTTTCTCATAGTTTATCTTTTTCACCAGCTCCTCAATATTTGCAGTGACACATAAATCAAGTGTCATATCCTCTCTAATGTTACATGGCCTATGACCCTCATTCTTCTTCCCACGAACTTAACCACCTAAAAAGTAGGTCAGGTTTGCGAAAAGAAGGGAAGCTCCCATAGCTTTAAAACCGAGTCTTTTACAAGTACTTGTTGCATGGAGTCATCAAAATTAGTGTTTCCCAAATCATCCGCCATCGAGTTTCGACACTAGGTCTTCCCGCATCAATTTTTCATTCTCGGTCATTCTATGGTTCTATTCATTGATCTTATATTTATATAGCTTTGAGCTCTACTTTTGGCCTTAATAACTTTAGGATGGTACTGCATATCTAAGTAGATCTCCATAGGATCCTCCTTTTCCACCACTAGTTTATTTGTTCGAGCCTTCTTTGGTGCCATCTCCCTCTCCTTTTTGTTCATGCCCTAGGTGTTATGTTCCTTTCTTTCGACTTCCCTAACTTGACAACTTCCTCACTTCTCTTTCACACCACCTCCTTCCTACTATGTTGTCTTCTCTCTCTCTGTTATGTCACAATACTTTACTACAGACTTTGCACAAGTCCATTGGTTCATGATAGTACTTTGCATTGCTCTTCTTTAAAAAACTTCTTTGCACTTCGAGCTTGGGAGAACAAAATAAATTATCTAAGGAAAATTAGTCAAATTGACTACTATTACCTCCTATTTATACTTTTCTTGACGCCTTAGAGTTCCTCTAACCAGTGCCTTAATGTCACCCTTTAATAAAAAATTTAATTCACTCAAGTCAACTTCCACAACTTCCCCCTTGTGCTTTGTAGCTATAACCTTTAGGCACTCCAATACCACTAAACTATCACATACCTCCTTCATGCGCGTCACTGTGCCGAAGTACACAACCTATACATTTTCTAATAAGTAGTTCCCTATAATGCTACCTACCTTATGTCATACCATGTGATCCTTCCCTTCTTTTGGTCTTCATATTATTTCAACACACCTTTATAATGACACAAATTTATGCACCTTAGCCATTACGTTGATTGTTCTTCTGTCGTCGCGTTAATGTTTCTAGCAGTCAACTATTAAAGCCCCACAAAAAAATATATGCATGGTCCCCTATGCATAGATCCTCTTACAATGCAATTAACCACTAACGAACCAACATGTAACACAAATCTGAAAATTAAGACAAAGGAAACAACCATAAGGACTAAAATAAATCTAAAATAATTGGCAAAACTACCTTATTTTAGACTATACAAAAGCCTTATTTATAATAGGGTTTCAACCTACTCCCATTGAAGTAACTTGGTAACCTCATCCCATCCAGTACTTGTAACTGACACGTGGCTGAATGAATGATGTAATAGATCATGTATGGTCATAACCAATGGACTTTTAGTTTCCCAAGATGGCGCAGGAATTTAGAGTCATAAAGCAAGACCATCTGCCCAACCTTGAATTGCTTGTTTTTGATATGACGATCATGCCATGCTTTTTGTCGTGCCTTCTAAGTCTTCGACTCCATCTAGTACATGATATCCTTTCTTCCAATTACATTAACTTTTTCATGTGCTCTTATGGTGCTTTCTCATTAGCTAATCCTCTTACATGTGTAATATGCAAGGATGATAGCATAAACTCTACTCATAAAATAACTTCCGTACTAAACAAAAATTGAAATGTTGTGACCTTGTTCAATATCTTGTAGGTTGTCCTTTATGCCCATAGTACGGTTGATACTTTATCTTCCCAATCTTGTATTCCCACATCAAAAATTTTGGTTAGTGTGTTATTTAGTATCTTGTTAAATGCCTCAATGGTTCCATTAGCTTGAGGGTGGTAAGGGGTGGTCTTGTGATGGGCCATCATGAATTCAGCTAAAAAAATCCTAACCGTCTCATTCAAAATGTGTGTTTGTTTTTCACTAGTTAGGATTCAATGACACCCATACTTGCTGATTATGTTTTCCCATAGGAATCTTGCTACGTTGTGGTTGTTGTGCAATCCTTTGTAGGTGCTTCCTCCACCCACCTTGTTAAGTAATTAGTACAAGTAATGATATATAATGAAACAATCCACCACGCGGCATGTGAAATTTTTCCTACAAAATAAATTGCACACTTCTCAAATGGTTTTATGCTAGCTATCGGTCTCAAGGTCATCTCATCTCTTCTTCTTGCTTTTTCAATGTGTTGGAAATGGTCACGGAGCCTTCAAAAGTCAATCTTTGTCATGGTAGATGTTGTCCCACCAAAGCCCTGCAAGTAGAATATTCTACGTGGTGGAATTACCTACGTAGTGTCCTCTTGCAATCCCATTGTGTGCTTCCTCCATGATTATAATGCACTTATGTTCAACACGCACCGACGTAAAACCTCATCATGGAATAGCTTATGTAAATCTCCAATAATTAACATGTAGGGTGTGACACATATGGATAACTGCTTCCTTTCCAAATTCTTCATTCCCTCTAGTGTCATACATGTTTTCATAAACCCAACAATATATTCTAATTTAGAGGGCACATGTTTCAACCTAAAAAGTTTTACATTTGGAATTTTATGCTCAATGCTCTATCGTCCTCCCCCGAGTCAATCCTCAATAAATGGTGGGCACCAAATTACTCTTACCAGTTTCACAACAACCATAAATTTAAACTCTTGAAACAACAGGACCCACTGACATATGTTCCCTTGTAAAATGGGCTTGTTTACCAAGTACTTCAATGCCATGTGGTCCATGTAGAATATAAAGGGTTTTGCTAATGATGCTTCTGAATTTTTGTAGCATGTAGATCATTGACAATGCTTTTGCTTAGTATTATTATAGTTTTTTTCTACTAGGGTTATATTTCTACTAGAAAAACACAAGGGTAAACAATTCCTTCTCCAGTTGTGCTAAGATTGCCCCAATCATAGCTCCTAAAGCATCAACATGTACATGGAATGGATTATCCTAGGAAGGAAAGCGTAATATGGGTTCATTGGTAAGCCTATTATTTAATGTATCAAATGTTGTCTATTGTGCCTCTCCCTAATGAAATGTATGTCTGTGCTTTAGCAATCCTTCCAATGGCACGATGATCTTAGCATACCCCCTAATAAACTTCCGGTAGTACCCCATATGTCTAAGGAATCTATACACCGCACTCTGGTGATGAGTTCTCCCAATCCTACAACAACAACTTTGGCGGGGATCCACCAATAAACCTTCCTCACATATGATATGCCCCAACAAAGTTCCAAATGGAGTAGTAAAGAGACATTTCTTGATATTGAGGGATATGTGCAACTGCCAACATCTTTCAAACATCAGCCTCATATTGTCACAATGGTCCCTTACTAATCCATATACCATCCAATCATCAAGGTAGACTTGAAGAAACTTATGGATGAAGTTTTGAAATTCCTACACCACAATGTGTGAAAACACATCAGTGCATTCTTGATTTAAAAGGAATGAATGTGTAGGCAAAGCTTCCCAATCGGTGGCAAATTTTTTCTTTTCTTGTTCCTCCTTTGCAATTTTAACTTGATGATATCTTGAGAAGCCATCCATGAAGGAATAGATCTCACACCCAGCTACTCCCTTTAGGATCTCCTTGGTAAAAGGGGTTAGGAAGGGATCAATTACACATACCTCCTTTAGATCCCTTTAATCAACACAAATCCTTATCCTCCCATCCTTTTTAATTCTTTTGATCATTGGGATTATCCATTTTGATTCCTCTACAACTTCAATGATGCATGATGCGATCATTTTGTCTACAACTTAAGAGTGGTGAACTCCCTTAAGCTCATGGTACTGCGTAGAAATAAATCCTGAAACTCATGCAATAGATCAATGATCTTTGAAACCTCCTTTTCTGACCAATAATCCCCAATAGTAGCCTCCTTAGGTTCCATTTCTAAGCCAATGTTAACCTTCTTTATTTTGAGAGGTTCATGGTAGGTGCGCGCTTGCTCATCAACACTATCTATTACCTCATGTGTACCCATAGTATGGTTAACATCCAAGTTCTCCACTTCCTCACCATCTATCACATAGAATAACTTTCCCTTCTCTTTCTCCATGTAGATGCACTCAAGATGTAGTTCCTCTAGTTCCTCCATATCAAAACATGCCTCCAAATTAGGTTCTCCCAATAATTCCAAATCCTATCCTCAGCCATGGCACTGTCTCCCATAGTTAGGCACTTAACAACCTGCAACACCTCATTCACCAATGACTTAACACTTTGATATTCAAATGTTTGAATCAAGTCATATGTTAACTCCTACCATTTCCCTGTTTGATAACATAATTCCAAATGAACGTACCATGTGCGCACATAGCATTACAGTATGGAATAGAACTTGTGTACCCAGAGGGAAGGGGGTAAAGATTATTTTTCCCCCATCCACATCCTTTCACATTCTTTAACATGTTCGAGGTGGACCCTTTCCCATCATAGATACTAAGTTTAGTGGGTGCATTTATCCCAAAGAATCTAATAAAGAGCACAATCCTCACCTCACGCCACCAACGTGATGCGGTTCCATGTAAAGTGTAGAAAATATTGCTCCTTCTTTTGATCTCACATCTCCAATATAGCTTGGTAACTACTTCCCTTTCAAGTGCCTAAGTGGGCATGCCCTTGTCACTCATGTAACAAATCCTCTCAATTTCCACCCAATTGTCACATGCTACACTAGTGGTTTCACTCATAGATTGAGTGTCTTCAAAGTAAATAACTCCTTTCATAGGATTAATCACCTCAGGGTCCCTGATAGTGTACACATAGATTCTATTGAGGAATTCTTCACCCAAGGGCTTAGTATGGGGTGTTGACTTCCAATCAGTTAAAGGCATAATAACCCATTCTTCCTTGTTATCAAAACTTATGTACCCCTTATTTAACTATAAATTTGCATTGTTCTTATAACACCAGTGGTGCCCAAGTAACACTAGAAATTTGTCCACCTCAGCTAGCACCAAGACTTCAAAGTCTAGAGTGAATTTCACCCCTTAGATAGTGATAGTGGCATCCTGTAAGACACGAATTGGCATCGCCTTTATTTTTTAGCCTTAAAAGTCACATTTGAGAATGGAAATAATGGGGGCCTTCCCAATTGATTCCATGTGTCTAAAGTGAGAACATTAACCTCCACACCGTGTCTATACAAATATTTCTCAGAGCCATCTCTTGTCTTCTACATTCAAGGTAATCTCCTTATCATAATCAATGGTGTGAGGGGGAAGGTTAACATGCGGGACACATTGCTCGTGCTCTCCTCCAAAGTGTGCGGTACTTTTCCCATAAAAATTCCACTAGTAAAGGGATGATATTCTCTTACCTCAGTATTTTACATACCTCCTTGACTTCATCTAGATCCTTCTATGGAGCCTTAGATAATCTCCTTTTCTCGACTACCATGACTAGTCCTTTAGGAAATGGATCTCTCCTGTAGGCTTTGAATCACATCCAAGGTCTCTGATAAAACTATGTTTGTTGAAAAATATATGGATACTTCTGTGCACCACCTCTTCTCTTCCGACCAGTACTTTCTACTTTGGTATCACCCTAACGCATGTAGCCTCAACTCGCATTGTCACCAAGACAAGTTATAACTATGAATTGCGCACCACCCTTTGCATCCATTATGAGTTGGCCTTCTTTAAGATTACCATTCTAGTACCTTTATCTTTCCGGTTTTTTGGCTCATGTGCTCAAATAACTCTAGAAACTGCTCATACTTGTGCTTCTTTCCACACCAAGAGAATTGAAGTAAGTCGGGCATTCACACTTGTAATGTTATATGGATCCACACGGGAACTCACTTATTCTACCTCTCGTAATTTCCTCGACCTCAAAATTATCCATGGAAGCTTCTTCCGTAGGATCCTCCATCTGCACACCCTTTATAGTGATGACCATCATCCTTGGAAGTTTTTACAACACTGGTATGGCACACCAATAACAATGGCATCTTGTATCTCGGTCAATAAATCTACAATCCTTCTTTGTCATGAGTAGTAGAGTGTAAATATTACAATAACAAGACACATTCTTATAGATTGTATGTTATTGTATTATGCATCTACTTACATCATGATCTCCATGGAAAATTTCATATTCTTCCAACATAGTACAATCAATCTTCATAGACAATTGTCCTTCGTATGTCCCTCTATTTCACAATATATGCACCATAGTCCACATGCGAGCCTCATGTGTTGAGTTTGCGAGATAGTTTCTCCAACTGTTTTTCCTTGGTAGTGATATGGTATTTGAGAAATGGACTAACTTAGGTATCCATGCTTCCTGAAGCCTCAACACGTAAGGTAGCCTCCAAGGCCTCGCGTGGGTCTGTGAAATTCTTGTATGAAAGCTCTCTCTGAAGGGTGTTATGAATCCTCCAACAAACCATAGAGCATGTTGAGAAGGATGAATGCCATAATACAATTTTGATAAGAGAGTCTTAAAGTGTGCATCATAATCCTGCACACTCTCTATCATACCTTGTTGAATATCTTTCAGCGCACTAATGCTCTTTTGTTCAAACTCGGGAATATGGATTTCACCTAAAAGGAATTACGCAGTGCGGTATAATGTACAACTATTTGGTGGGGGTCATACTTCCAAGATCAACTATGTGCACGTCCTGCAACATCATTAGAAATTGACTTGTCTTCCATCTCGAGTAGTGAATCCCTTCGTGTGCCATAACAACTCACATTTTTGTACATGTTCGCAACATAATCAACACCTTTGTCATATGGTATATGTAAGGACATGTAGTCATATTTTATACCCCTTAAACTAATAGTCTAATCCTATACATGTTGGCCTATCACCCTTTGGGTGCTAGGAGCTCACCCGAGGCACACGTGGGCACTGAGTCTCTCCTTTATGTGAGTTTCGTGAGAATGCATCATCTTAGGATAGATAATAAAATACAGGATAGAAAATAACTATACAACATTCTTAAGAACTTAGAATGAGTTATCATCTCATTGTATGCGAAAAGAGAAATAATAAACAACATATGGAGATGGTTCATACAAAAGGGAAATGCATAAGTATTATACTCTTGAACACATAGATGATTTATAACAGAGCATTATATTCATACTAACAGAGTCAATAACCCACATTACATCCCTTGAGGTCATAACAAATCCTCATATAACTATGCAGAGCCAAGTCATGCATCAGAGCTATATTATGCTTATCATATTACAAAGAAGAATGAAAACCCATCCCCTTAAATGTGCCATCACTCACAGAGCTCTCCTAATCCCTAACCCATAACATCCTTCATCTATTTTTGTAGGGCTTCACCTATATTTTCTTCTCTTTTCCTTTCCATATATTTCTCTACTCTTCTTTCCTCTCTCCTCTCTTCTTCCAACAAGCGCTTGTATTTATAACCTTAGCACCCACCGCCATGCCTTTTAGAAGTTACAGATCAGTTGCCAAGTGTCAAGGTGGTCCTCCATGGAAGCATGCCTTCACAAATCTGAGCTCTCCACTCCTTGCAATGATGTCTTCTGGAACCTTCCATCGCATGCTTGGAATATTCTCTTTTTGATCCCATAGTCACCTGGCTGGCACCTTATCCACAAGGGTCATGCTTTTCTTGTGTGCTTCCTGGGATGCTGAATGTGGCTAAGTACAAAACCTGTTTTTCCTTGGACACAAACACCTTGTGTTCTCGAAAAAAGCTACTGTAACCCTTCCTTGTGCACCTTTAAACCACACACCCTTCTTCAACTAGGTTTGGTGCACCCATGCACCATTTTATACTTAGATAATATTTTAGGGCCCAACATCACCCCACACTACGCTTGTTCCTCATCCTTGGAAACACTCTTCAATAAAGATATAAAGAATGGTGGATCCTTACAAATGGTTAGAATGGGAAAAGAATGAAAGAATGGGGAGCTTTATTTCTAGAGGAGGAGAGGGAAATCCTTCCCTAACTCTGCTTCTAACTTTCCCCAAGTGTCAACCTCACTCTGAGCCTGCTGATAGAGGTTCCCTACGAGGGCACTCACTTCTTCAAAACTCAGCTCCTCCTCCTTAGCACTCATTTTTTCCACAATATCCTCAAGTTTATTTCCCAAATCCTCGAGCATGTACATCCTTCGAGTGATTTGGGTGTACAATTCCTTCATCCGGTTCTTGATTGAGCCCCGCAAGGTCTCACTGGCCTCTAATTTTTTTCTAATTCAGATAGGATTTTGTCCCACTCAACCCTATTCCCATTTTTATTTTCTTAAAACTCCTTGATTTTTTCTTCATGGGTGGCAACTAAGATACTTATCACTCTATCCCTATCTGTGCAATTATCATAGTTGGCCTCAGTAACTTACGCGATGGATTTTACAACGGTGAGAATCTTGTTGTACTGAGCAACAATTTCCACAACCTTCATCTTATTTTCCTTTTCTTGGCATGTCAACACCTCTTCTGCAGATTCCAAAGCTAGTGACCACCTCTCGACGGTGAGTATGCGGGTCAAGTCCTCTAGTCATTACAAGGATGATCCATACTTTTGTGTGGGTGGTGTTAAGTCTAGATTCTTTAAGATAATGACATCTGTGATCATCTCTATCTTCTTGTATGCCTCACACACTCTTTCCTTTTCTTCCTTTAGCTCATGCCTTAACTGAGTGCTGATTAGTTCCTCCTACTTAAAGTCATTGATTTTATCAAGGACTTATTCTTCCCTTTTCTCTAGTTCTACCTCTAGGAACTTCACCCTGTCATTTCTCCCAAAGAGCCTGGCTTCAACCTCAATTGAGACTTTGTTGAGCACATTGCAGATTTTCTCATCTAATAATCTTTGAGCATTCACCAAGGGTTTTATCCATTTTATTTTTGGAACTTTCATCAATGCTCCTTGGCTTACCTCAAACTCAAGCTCATCAATGTGGGACTCAAATGCCCATGATATCATTTTCCTTGTCGAGGGTATGCACCTTCCTCATCAAATGAAGCCATGACTAAGAGTTGTCATGTTGGCATGGTTCTCTAGAAGCGCATGCACAACACGTTGTTTGGATCATCGGTGTAGCCCATTAATTTAACTTTTGATGCTTCTACGCTCTTTCTCCCTATGTGTGTGGATTTTGGAAAGCTTACTGCCCAAGTAAGGATCTCCCCCATGCTGCCATATTTTTTTCCTATGCTTTCCTCCTCAGCTTCCTTCATCACCACATCTCGTGTTGCATTCTACCTCTTGTTCTACCAGGTCCTTGATGATTTTTTCCACTTATTTTTCTATGGCCTCGTCTATCTATTCCTTTGTGAGGCTTGGGGTCCTTTGATCCCTCATATTTTCTTCCCCACTTACCCCCTTGCCTTGAGTCTCAACTTCTTCTTCATCCTTCTCCTCATCTCCTTTGTTATATTCCTCATCTCCTTCTTCTTCAAAATCATGTATCTCATAAACATGATGGTCTTCACCTCCTTCTGGCTCATCATCATCATCCCTATCACCGATGTAGGCATCTAGGTTCTCCATCTCTTCTGAATCAACCTCATTCGTTACCTTTTATTTCTTCCTTATTGGGGATTCTAGTATAGGGGATTCTTCTCTTTATTTTTATTTGACAGGTGATGTCTTCCTTGGAAATTCCTCCTGGGTGAGGGGCTCTTCATGCTATGGCACCTCTTATTCTTGGGTATTTTTCTTGATAGGAGACTTCTTTCTTCGTGCATAAATACAAGGCTTAACTCTTGTCTTGACGTGCTCACCATTCGTGTGGTTTGAACACTTGGTGCCTTCTACACCTCTTCTCTTTCTCTCTTCCTAGGCACGGCCTTCTTCCTTCGGTAGGTTCTTTAGGGAGACATCATTCTCCAAGTAAGATCCTATTTCTAATTTTGGCCTTATGTGCGAGATACACCCTTTCTCTACAGTTCTTCCGCAATCGGCAACATTAAAGGCTTCATCATCTATATCTCTTGGAAGACACATCTCTCCATGTACGCACACTTCTTTGGGTAGACCAATTTCTAATGCAGCTCATGGTGGTATATATCTACCTCACTAAGGTCAAACCTTATTCTCTTAGTCTCCTTGAACTGATTAACTCCAGCTTGGAAGTATTGTGTGAAGGAAAAGGGTAGCTTGCACCATGGGCTCATGTTCTCATCTGTCAATATAAATATACAAATGCAAAAGTATTGGTATCTTGAACATTTTTCCTCCCCATTCACGAGTGTGGGAAACTATTTTGGGGTCCTCCACTCGTCCCCGAATGTATCACACATTCATTTATACTATTTCTCTAGGTGCACCTTGTGAGCAGCCACCATCGTTTCACAAGTATATTTCACAAACCTCTTTGTGGGTGAGGGATCCTCTCTACGGATACTCCCCAAAAAAATTTTGTCCCATCGGCACTCCAATATTTGAAAATACAATGGTAAGGAGGAAATTACCAAAGATTATCTTCTCTCCCTCCTACACACTGCTTATAATTTCATCCGCAATGAAAGTGGACAAGTTATAGATGGTTCCTTTTGATCTCTTCTGACATACATTCAGCCATACCTTGTTCACTTATATCCATCATTCTTGGTCATCGAGCTTGGTGAAAAAACACGTGGACATCCTCATAACTAGGTCTGGAATCTCAGCAATGTCAAAGTATCACGACCCCTTCTTGGAGTCATATACGGCTACAGTTTCCTTGATAGCCTCCTTGTCATTCAAATTGTCATCAATGTTATCTCCTTCACAATTGAGGCATGTAAACTTGGATTACATGCAACATCAACCATTGATAGAGGTGCTTAGGCTTGCCAAATTATGACAACTCATATAGTTGCACTAACTTGACCTTCTCTAATTTGACCTTCACCTCATCGTTGTAAATGGACATTCCGTCTAGTGTCCAATTGTTAGTTGGTTGGACAACCTCCAGTGTAAACTCCTTCTCTGTTGTGCTCATGTGATGGTTATAATCAATTATGACCATATTTCACCAGATGTGATGTCCATTCCTTACCTAGCAATACCCCATATGGGTCTCGCATTTCCACATACCATTCTTCTTTGGTGCTCATGGTGGCAGTGATTTGCTTTACCTTGCCCTTTCCCTTTTTTTTATTTGGTGAAATGGTTAGTTTCCTTGGTGCCATTCTCCTAGGATGAACTTAAACAATCCTTCCTCTTTCTTTGCCTTGCTACTCTATTCAATCCCAAAGCTCACTCCAAAGCTTTAACTCCTAAAATGAATCCTTCTTTCTTCATGCCCTAGCTGCCAAAACCTAATAAGAAATCCTTCCACAAGAGGACACTCTTCACATAACCTTCCCCATGCCCATATAATTCCCTCATTCTGGTTCGTAGATCTACTCTAGATGCACACTCAAATTCCTCAGATTCTCCTTTCTTCGCACAAACTTCTCTTTGGATGCTCTTGTTTGCAAGATCTTCTTTTGCTTCATAAATGCAAGGTAACAAATGACTTACCCGACCTTGTATTTATAGTTTTTGCTTCTTTCCAACATTAAATGTGGCTTTTTCCACTAAGCTGACTTTAAACACCTTTACCCATGCACCACATCCTACGTGAAAAACCCTTTACAACCTTTTGGCACACAAAAATCCAACCCGACCGAAGACTCTTACATGCACGTCCCACGGTGCAAAGGCACTTCTTCTGTCCTTTATCGATTTTTTCCTCGCCTACCTCATGTTGTTTCTGCGCTCTTCATCCTTTCTATATGTGGTTTCCACAAAGCCTTTTTGACACCAAAATCCAATATCCATTGTTTCCTCATGCATTTTTCTTAACCTTATGCAATTTTTATCCTTCAACCAAACCATTCAACGTAACTTCTACTACTAGCTCAAACTTGTATTACAGGCCTATACTTCGTATCACTCCACCCCACACTAAAATAGATGCATGGTCCTCTGCACATACACAACTTGGAAATAATAATGTGGTTATCGATGCATAAGACACGAAACAAAAAAAAAAACAAAGAAGAACACAACGAGAAAATGAAACACAAGAAAGGAAAATCATAAAGGGAAATTCTAAGCTAAGTGGAAATATTACCTTATTAACAACACAAATAAGACTTATTTATAGTAGGGCTTCAGCCTACTCCCATTGAAGTAACTTGGTAACCTTGTCCCATCCAACGCTTGTAACTGGAAAGTTCTTGAATCTAGAATGTATGAGATGATGTAATGTCCCAACCAATGAAATTCCAATTTCCCAGGATGGCGCAGATACTTGGAATCATACAACGACACCAACTTCCCAACCTCAAACTTCTTGTTCTTGATATGACAATCATGCCATGCCTTTTGTCTTGATTTTTCTGTCTTCTGACTCCATCTAGCAAGTGATCTCCTTTCGTCTAACTGTGTCAACTTATCAATTCTTTGTTCCATTGCTTGTTTGTCAACTAATCCTCTTGCATGTGCTATACGCAACGATGGTAACATGAAATCCTTTGGTAAAATATATTCCATGCCAAACACCAATTGAAATGGTGTGGACTTGTTCAACCTTTTGTTGGTTGTCATGTATGCCCATAGAGTAGATGATACTTTGTCATCCTAATCTTGTCTTCCAACGTCACAAATCTTACTTAACCTATGACTTAGTATCTTGTTAAATGCCTTAACAGTTCCATTTGCTTGAGGGTGATATGGGGTAGTCTTATGATGGGCCACCATAAATGCTATTAACAGAATCTTGACTATTTCATTGAGAAAGTGTGTACCCCTATTGGTTGTTAAACTTAAAGGGAAGCTATACCTGCTGATTATGTTCTCCCATAAGAATCAAGTAGTTTTTGCCAAATTGAAATCCTTCGTAGGTGCTTACCTCCGCCCACCATGTCAAGTAATTAATGAAAGTGATGATATAATGTAAACCAGTCCTTTGAGTGGTGGCACAATTGGCCATACAAAGTCAATTGCCCATTTTTCAAATGGTTCAACACTTGCTATTTGTCGCAAAGGCATTTCATCTCTCTTTCGGGTCTACAAGGCACTGGAAATGGTCACAGGCCTTACAAAAATTAATATAATCCTTGTAGATAGTTTCCCACCAAATCCATTCTAATAAAATATTCCACGTGGTAGCATTTCCCACATAGTGTCCTCCTCCAATCCCATAATGCACTTCCTCCATAATTTCCACATGCTCATGCTCCAATACGCATTGGTGTAGAACTTCATCATAACATAACTTATATAGGTCTCCACTAATTAACATGTAAGGTACATCGCATATTTCTAACTACTTTCTCTAGGGCCTTCATCCCTTCCGACACCACACAAGTTTTTAAGAACACTATGGTTACTTCCAAGTCGAGGGCATGTGCCAAAAGCTAAATAGTTGCACATATAACATGGTATCCTCAATGCTTTACGTGTCCTCCCTAAATTAATCCTTGATAAGTGGTCAGGTCTTGAATTGCTTTTTCCTGGTTTCATGACCACGGTGAACTCAAATTCTTGAAATAATAGGACCCAACGACATATGCACCCTTGCAGAATGGGCTTGTTGACTAAGTACTTAAATGCCATGTGGTCTGTGTAGAATATAAATGGTGTTACCAATAGATACTGCCTAAAATTATGCAGCACGTAGATCATAGACAATGCTTCACACTTAGTAGTTGTGTAATTCAGCTTTCTTTGGTGTCAATTTCCTACTTGCAAAGCACAATGAATTATCAACAATTCCCTCACTAGGTTGTCCTAGCACTTCTCCCATAGCTATTCCTGAGGCATCAACATGCACATGGAAAGGCTTATCCTAAGAAGGAAAATGTAGTATGGGTGTCATGGCAAGCCTATCCTTCAAAGTTTGAAATTCCTTCGCTACACCTCTCCCCAATGAAAGGAACTTTTGTGTTTTAATGATTCCTCCAAGGACACGAGGATCTTGGCATATCCTCGATGAATTTCTGTAGTACCCCATATGCCCAAGAAATCCACACGCTATGCTCTAATTAGTAGGATCCCTAATCCTACAATAATTGCAACTTTAATGGGATCCACTAATAAGCCTTCTTTGCATATAATGTTTCCTAATATGGTTCCAAATGGAGTAGAAAATATACATTTCTTAACATTGAGGGATATTTTTAATTGCTAACATCTCTCAAACATTAGCCTTAAATTGTCACAATGAACCTTCACCAATCCTTACACGATCCTGTCATCTAGGTAAACTTGGAGAAACTTATGGATGAAGTCTTGAAATGCTTGTACCACAATGCATAAGAACACAACATGCACATTATTTAATCCGAAAGGCATAACCATGTAGGAAAAACTTCCCAACTCAGTGGTGAAAGTTGTCTCTCTTTGGTTTTCCTTTGCAATCCTGACTTGGTGGTACCCTGAGAACCCATCTGTGAAAGAGTAGACTTCGTGCCTAGCTACTCCCTCCTAAATTTCTTTAGTAAAGGGGGTTGGGATGGGATCAATGACACATCTGCATTCATATCCCTTTAGTCAACACATATTCTTATCATACCATCCTTCTTGATTACGATAACCATTGGGCTTATCCATTCTAATTCTTCCACTAACTCGGTGATACCGAGATGCTATCATCTTTTCTATTTCTTCCTTAACCTGTACACACAAATTTGGATTCATCTAATAAGGACTCTTTTGAATTGTATGCAGACCTTCCTTCAACTTGATGTTCATATCTCCCAAGGAATGGTGAACGCCTTTGAGTTTATGGTACCTGCAAGGAAACAAATGTTATAAATCATGCAATAGATCAATGACCTTTGAAACTTATTTTTCTAACCAATAGTCTCTCGATAATAGCTTCCTTAGGTTTTGTCTCCATTCCAATGTTAACCTTCTTTATTTTCAAGGGCTCATGGTAGGCGTGTTCTCGCTCATCAACACTATCTATGACTTCATGCGTACCATTTGAATGGTTAACATCCAAAGTCTCCATCTCTTCTCCGTCTATTATATAGACCATATTTCCTTTTTCTTTTTCCATACATGCATGCTCAAGCTATATTTCCTCTAATTCTTCTTCATTAAGGCACGTCTCTAAATAAGGCTCACCTAGTAGCTCCAATAGCCTATCTTCTCGCATGTTGACGAGGAAATTTGTTTGGTGGACAAACTTGTGGATTCCTTGTTGTCTCTGAAAAATGCTCTATGTTTTCATAGCCAAATTAAAAAAATTGAGCTCATGCCCTTTGTTGGTGTTTAAGCCAAGTTTGATATTCAAGAAATTAGCAAAAGTCATTCCCTATAGTTGTTTAAACCTCTATTTTGATCATTTTTAAGAAATTCTCCATTTCCGATCTGTGCACATAATATCCTCTTTACAACCTCCATTTTTATCAAAATTGTTCACTTTCTCTATGGCTTGGGTCGTCGAATCATTTTTTTCCTCCATGCCTTAGGTTCATGAAGGAAATTTGAAAATTGGACTCAAAATGATGAAGTTCTCTTCCTCAGGGTATTTTCCTGATCAAGATGATGGGTATCTTTTGCCCATCAAATTTCGCCCCAATGAATACAAGTACATGGTTAGATCCTTTTGGATGGGGAGGAACAATCTTTTTGGTGAACTTAACACTTTTGGTTCTTGTTATAAAAAATGAACCCCCGCTTATTTTGGCTAACTTGCCTTCATTCTTTCCTTCCTTGTGCTTCAACTTCAATTTTCACACATTGCAAGCACTCAAAAGATTCTAGAAATGGCTTCATCAAATAGGATTTTTCTTCCCCTTTCCAGAAAGGTAAAGAAGTCCTCCTAACTCCTTGTTTTTGAGTTATGGCTTGGTGGAGTTTGGAGGGAAAATTTGCCAAGGCGGACCGCGGGAAAATTTTGGCACTTAGCCTTTTGGCTAAAAAACTCAAAGGTAAAATTTCGGCCCGAAAGCCTGTAGAGGAAAATATATTTTTGTGGCCCACGTCTACTCAAGATGTACCACATGTCGGGAGGAGTGGCAGGGGGGAAGGAGTTCAAGTTTTTTGGTGTTTGGTCAAAAAGTGCAAAGGTAAAAATGGGAGCGCATCCCCGCCAAGCTAAGAAAAATATGCCACGTGTCTAGTCAACAGCGGAAGGCGGGGGTCGGAGGAAAGTTGAAGATTTTCCCTTTTTGGTAGAAAAATTAAAGGCATGAGTTGAACCACATCTCCACACTTTGGATCGAGAATGTGCCACGTGTCCACATCAGCAGAGTGGCGGGGCCGTGGAGAATTTTGGGAAAATTTCTCAATTTTGCAAAAAGGGGCAAAATGTTGTTTTGAAGCCGCGGATCAACTAGAGGGTGCCATGTGTCATTAGAGGAGCGAGGTGTGGAGAATTTTTGGGAAATTTTCATAATTTTCAAAAAGAGGGGAAAATTTCAAATTTCGGCCCGTGAACCTAATTTTTCCCTAATTTCGCCATTTTTGCCCTAAATCTTCAAAGGGGCATATCTTTCGCACCAGAGCTTAGATTTTCATGATTTTGGTATCATTGGAAAGATGGTGAAATTATCCACATGATGGATGGTCAATTTTGATTTTTGATGGAGATTTGTAAGATAAAAATGGGAAAACGTCTCTGGCATGGAAAAATTGTAGAAAATGACCCGAACCACCAAAATTAATGAAGTATGGGCCTCTTTCTTGCTCTGCAAAACAATTTATGGGATTTTTCATTGAAACCCATCATTTAGTAGGCCAATTAAATGGAACTCATTGGCGGTTGAAGTTTTAAATAAAATTTTCCTTTCTCATTTTCTTCATTCTGTTCGAGCGATAAAAGCTAGTTTTGGCTCATTTGTAAAAGGTTGTTCATTATTCTTCTCTTCCTCTCCCTTGTTTTCTTCCCCAGGGTCCAAAAAAGAGTTTGAACCTCCTCCCTTTATTTGTAAAGGAATTTTTGCCTCTTACCCATGAAATGATGATTCTGTGCAAACTTCTAGAGCAATAAAAATGTGTTTTGTGATGCATTTGTCCATCCTTGCTCATTTTTGGTTATTTTCTTCTTGCCTCTCTTCATTGCAGGTATTTTTGCATGTTTGGATGTTCATTGTAGGTTTTGGAGTTGTGTTCATGGAGTTTTGGAACATTTTTTGTGTGAAATCCATCTTTGGTTTGTGATGCACTTGTCCATCCTTCCATTGCTCACCTCTCTTTGTTTTCATGGCAATTTTGATAGATGATCAACATTTTCCTTCTCTAGTGTATCACCGTTTTAGTGTAGGATCTCTCTTCCCTTGTTTTCTTTCTCTCCCTGTCTCCTTGGAAGTTAGATTAGGTTAGATTAGCTTTCCTACACTGGAATAGCTTGTGGCAGGTAGTTTAGGAAGAGGAACCAACCTTCTCTAGAGAGCTTTCCCCATTTGCAAAGGTCCCACACTTTGGGAAAGCTCAATGTTGTGCAATCACACCAAATGACATTGCCTTAGAAAAGTAGATCCATAACTCATTTAGGGGTGCTGTGATTTTGCACTAATAGTTTTGGCACACCTGGTGGGACCTTAGAGGTATTCCACTTCATATTTTGTAGGTTGATGTGTTCTGTGAATATTTCATCCTTTGGAGGCAATTGAAAACACATCGGTGACTCCATCCGATCGTGCAACCCATCTCTCGAAGTTATAGACCTTATCTCCATTCATTTCCATTCCTTTTTCATTCATTCTTCTTTCCATCCCTTTCACTCTTTTCCATTCAATGAAGTTCTGCAATCATGACTTCATTTCCATCATGGAATTCACATTCACAAGTAGCATCAAGTATATTCCACCTCCAATGTGTTTTATAACTCCTTCAAATCAGCATTTTGATCAAATTCAAGATCAACATGCTTACCCATATGAGCAATACCAAAATCAGTTTGGTTATGAAACATATCAAGAGCAAGGGTATGCATACAATGAAGACAATCAAATGCAAGATGTTGGTCTGCTAGAAAAAATCCAAAAAATGGAGATTGGCATGGTGCAATCAAGAGCAACAACTCAAATGGAGACTTTCAAAATTGGTTTCAGGGCACCTTGTCCATGGGTTGGCCCTTTTCCAAGACACTTCAACCCTCAAGAGAAGCTGGACTTCATGGTGGAGATGCTGCCCCAAATTGCACAATGGACAGTGGAGATAGAGGCCTATGAACTTGGTGCCAGGCAACCTTGTCAATGGGTAAGTTCTACACCATCATCTGGGTTTTATCTTACTATTCCTCAAGCAGCACCATCTCATTTTGAATGAAAAATTCCAAATATAGACCATGCTACCCCAAGTGTTGATTTGATTTCTCCATCCCCTAGTCTTCCACCTCATCTCAATTCTTCTATATTTTTCCCTTCCAAACAGCCATTCCCTCCAAATAAACAATAAGTTCTACCTCCTCCACCACAAAAAAAAATTGTAAAACCAGTTGAGTTACAACCCACCCCTGCTCTGGCAGTCCAGAATCCATGTTGGGAAGATTAAAATCAGAAAACCAGTCAAGGAAAGAAAGAAGAGGATCCCAATAGAAAAGAAATGACAGAAAACTTGAGGAGTTGGGATACCAAATTTGGGATGAAAAAGATCCCCTTCCTGGTCAAGCCAATAGAGGAGGTCAGGGTTGAAGAACAAGTGGTGGCCAAGGCTTATTTTATAGTAGTAGAAAAGTAAGAAGATCAGTCATCAAGTTTCTCAGAGTGTAGTTTCCATGTTGGCACTCTACTAGAAGAAGATGCTGATCCAATAGAATTTACACAATCGGTATGGAAGAGGAAAGCTCTATAAGAGATCTTGCAGCCCCAACTTGTCCTCTAGAGAAGTAGATTGAAGAGTTTGATTTGAAAAACTTCATGCTAGATGGAGAGGTCATTCAAGATAAATATTTTCTTCAAGCAGTAGAGGAAGGAGAAGCTGCTCCAAATCCAAAAGAAGAGGAGCACATTCCAGCCGTGGAGGAGAAAAGTGCAGATCCAAAAAATTTGAACACAAAATAGGCTATGGAAGAACCTTAAGTTATTCCTTCTACTTCATTCTCTTCAAGATCCAATGTTGAAGAAGATTTTGATCTTTAAAACTTCATGTTTGAGAGTGAAGGAAATGATGGTGAGCAAGTTATAGATCAAGAGAACACCATGGAAGAGGTTGAACATTTGCAGCAGGACAACAATGAGGTAGTTTATTTGTTAGATTTGGAGGATTGTTTTGATGGAGAGGAACCAGTTGAAATCACATTATTTTCTCCTTCATCATCCATCTTCCAAACACAAGAACTTGCTGTCATGGAGGAGATAATTCATTTGCACTATCCTACATCTTATAGTAGCTCTTTGGAATCAAGTTTGGGATATTTAAATCTTCCATGTTCTTCATTGGAGGTAGAAGGGAAACAATAGGATAACTTCATCATTTCTTCCACACCATCCTTTCAAGAAGGTCCACAATAAGACTCCAATTTTGGAGTTGAATTTCAGAGAAATGGGCACATCCAAAGGATCAAACCATGCCTAATCAAGTACTTGGCTTCATTGGAGCTAAAGGAGAAGCCACAACCAGTCATGCTTGCCTCTAAGCATGAGGATGAGCTACAAAGTACCAAGGATCAACTGCCATAACTCTTCAATCCAAATGCAAAGTAACTAAAAGAGGTATCTAATTTGCTTTCAATTGACACCTTGCTAATTTTGGTAGAAGACCAAATTCTTGTTTATTTTCCACTCATCCAACCAGCCATGTGTAGTGCCAAATCAGTTACATGGCTGCCATTTTTGAGGAAGGGAAGCTATTTCTCCCTGCCAGTTATAGGCTTTGTTTGAGCTCCCTTTTCTCTTGGTTAGAGTAGTGTAGGAAGGTTTGGTTTCAGTAGAAGAAGTGCTTGTGCACACTTTGCATATCCCACTTGGGGTATGTATGATTTCAAATTTTGTACATAGTTGTTTGGTGTTTTTTTGTTGCTCTTGCATAGTGCATTCAAAGTGGCTTTTGGTGAAGATCAAATCTAAGTTTCAGTGGGTTTCCAAGTGGCTCAAAGGTCAGATTTTCATAGTTCAGATCAGAATTGGTTATTAGGCTTGACTCCATGCCCAATGGATGTAACAAAGGCCACTGATCATTCATCTAGTAGGCAGATGACCCCTTTGAGTTGCCAAAATTGTTATCCAAAATGAACCCCCTACTTATTTTGGCTAACTTGCCTTCATTCTTTCCTTCCTTGCGCTTCAACTTCAATTTTCACACATTGTAAGCAATCAAAAGATTTAGGAAATAGCTTCATCAGATATGGTTTTCCTTCCCCTTCCGTAAAGGTAAAGAAGTCCTCCTAACTCCTTTTATTTTTTGAGTTATGGCTCGATGGAGTTTGGAGGGAAAATTTTCCAAGGCGGACCCACGGGAAAATTTTTGCACTTAGCCTTTTGGCTAAAAACTCAAAGGTAAAATCTTGGCCCGAAAGCCCGCAGAGGAAAATATATTGTTTGAGGCTCACGCCTAGTCAGGATGTGCCACATGTCGGGGCATGAGCGACGAGGATGGAATGACTTTAAGTTTATTTGGCATTTGGTCAAAAAGTGCAAAGGTAAAATTGGGAGCACATCCCCACCAAGCTAAGCAAAAGATGCCACATGTCTAGTCAACAACGGGAGGCGGGGGTCAGAGGAAAGTTGAAAATTTTCCCTTTTTGGCACAAAAACTTAATGGCATGAGTTAAACCACATCTCCACACTTTGGATCAGAATGTGCCACGTGTCCACATCGCATGCAGAGTGGTGGGGCCGTGGATAATTTTGGGAAAATTTCCCAATTTTACGAAAAGGGGCAAAATGTTGTTTTGAAGCCGCAGATCAACTAGAGGGTGCCATGTGTCATTAGAGGAGCAAGGTGTGGAGAATTTTTGGGAAATTTTCCCAATTTGAAAAAAGAGGGAAAAAGTTCAAATTTCAGCCCGCGAACCTAATTTTTCCCTAATTTTGCCATTTTTGCCCTAAATCTTCAGAGGGGCATATCTTTTGCACCAGAGCTCGATTTTCACAATTTTGGTATCATTGGAAAGATGGTGAAATTATCCACATGATGGATGGTTCAATTTTTATTTTTGATGGATATTTGTAGGAGAAAAATGAGAAAACATCTTTGGCATGGAAAATTATAGAAAATGACCCCAACCACCAAAATTAATTAAGTACAAGCCTCTTTCTTGCTCTATGAAGCAATGTACGATGAAGTATGGGATTTTTCATGGAAACCCATCATTTTGTAGGCCAATTAAATGGATCTTGTCAGTGGTTGAAGTTTCAAATCAAATTTTCCCATGTTTTCTCATTTCCTTCATTTTGTTCGAGTGATAAAAGCCGTTTTGGCTCATTTGTAAAAGGTTATTCATCATTCTTCTCTGCCTCTCCCTTATTTTCTTCCCCAGGGTCAAAAATGGAGTTTGAACCTCCTCCCCTACTCTGTAATGGAATTTTTACTCTTACCTATGAAATGATGATTCTGTGCAAACTTCTGGAGCAATAAAAACATGTTTTGTGATGCATTTGTCCATCCTTGCTTGTTTTTTGGTTGTTTTCTTCTTGCCTCTCTTCATTGTAAGTATTTTTGCATGTTTGGATGTTCATTGTAGGTTTTAGAGCTATGTTCATGGAGTTTTGGAACATTTTTTGTGTGAAATCCATCTTTGGTCTATGATGCACTTGTCCATCCTTCCATTGCTCACCTCTCTTTGTTTCCATGGTAGTTTTGATAGATGATCAACATTTTAGTGTAGGCTCTCTCTTCCCTTGTTTTCTTCCTCTCCCTGTCTCCTTGGAAGTTAGATTAGGTTATATTAGATTTCTGTACTAGAATAACTTGTGGCGGGTAGTTTAGGAAGATGAACCAACCTTCTCTAGAGAGCTTTCCCTATTTGCAAGGTCCCACACTTTGGGAAAGCTCAATGTTGTGCAATCACACCAAATGACATTTATTTGGAAAAGTAGATCCATAACTCATTTGGGGGTCTTTGTGATTTTACACTAATGATTACTTTTGGCCAAAATGGTAAATTTTCCTCGAGGACCCAAAAAATTGAAATTGCTGAAAAATTAAAAAGCATGGCTGGGCCAGCGGAGGAAATTGAGTTTTGAGCCTTTTGCCAAAAGAGGTTAAAAAGGATAAATGTTCATTGCTTCCTCAAATCCCACAACCAATCAGAGGATTCCACATGTCCAAAGCCAAATCAGAGAAGTGGGTCGGTGGAGAAGTTTGTGTTTTTGAGCCTCTTTGTAAAAAAGGTGAAAAGTTAAAAAATGATCTACAGCCCCGATCAGGCTATAAAGGAAAAATTCAAAGTTGAAGCTGTAAGGAAAAATTCAAAGGTGAAGCCCGTCATTGAAAATTCAAAGTGGGAGAGTGGACCAATAGAGGAAATTGAGGTTTTGAGCCTTTTTCCAAAAAAGTTAAAATGTTTAGAAAAGAGCCGTGACCCTGTCTCCAACCAGAATGTGCTACGTGTCCTAGTCAAATCAGCGGTGGGCGAAGAGAGGAAATTGAGTTTTTAAGTATTTTTCCAAAAAAGGTTAAAATATTGAGAAAAGGGCCGTGATTCCATTTCCAATAAGAACATGCCACGTGTCTAAGTTGAAAAGTCAAAGCGAGGTGCGGGCAATTTGTTCCAAATTGCCAAATCTCACGAAAAATGACAAAATGCAAAAGACTTCCCCATAACTACTCCAATCCCTTCCTACCATGTGGAGGGCCTAATTTCAAAATTAGAGCATCAAATCAAATAGTCTATATTTAAACTGGAAAATTGAATGTAACGGTTTGCCTTACAAGCTCTTATTTTTAACCCACCATGAGCGTTTTCTTCACAATGAGAGAAATTTGAAAAGGAGTTGAGGAATTGTGAAGTTGTAATGCTTTTTGCAAGAATATAATGGCTTCTTGACACCATTCCAAGGGGCTGGTGATTGATTTTCAAAATGACTAGAGTGCTCTATACCTAGAAAAGAGAGAAAATGACATACTTCTTCTATTTTCCCTTCTCCTCATATTTTCCTCTATTCTCAAAGCTCTGTACAAATTCTACTTTAGCTTCAATAATAAAAGAAGGAATTTTCTCCTTTTTTATTGAGATATTGATTGGTACCTTATGACCAATGAATTTCATTTGGTCTTGTAGCTTCTCCTGCAGATTTGTTTTTCTTCTAACTCTAAATGCATGTGAATGAAATTTCTAATTAATGTGTGTGGGCATCGATATTCTACTCACAACATTAGTTTCTCCTACCTCCATTCTCACTCCCTTTCCCCTTCTCAGACAAAGTTCTTCTCTAGTGAGAAATTGCTAGCTTTGCCACAGGGTTAGTGGAGTGCCCCTGTTGGATCTCTAGTCAAAAGGCCACCATTGAAATCCATTTTTTACGCATGCACATACGGAAGCTGCACCGTTCAAGTAGAGGGACTTAGATTCCCATAACATTGGCTTGAAACCCACCAAATTTTCCATAAGACAAATTTTCTCACCAACAGTTATTGGCACCCACTGTGGGGTAGATTTTGCAGCATCTGTACCTAAAAATGACCTCAGGGTCATAAAATGCAAAAAATATATTCTAGAAGAAAATTTTTGGAGATTGAATAACCACACAAACTACATGGATGTAAATCATGGCTATTCTAGGAAATCCTCTGTTGAGAGACTGATTTACTCTTTCACATCCAAGAAGACATTGCTTCGATATGAGAGAAGCTATTTTGCATAATAGATAAAGTGTTAATCAATAATTCATTGCCATAAGGATTCTTGACTGGAAGAGGAACATGCCGCCAAATTGGAAAGGCAGAGACAAATTCTAACACCCTAGAGAAGAGCATAAACAATCAAGTCGGGGTGATAGAAGATACACCCAACAAATGACGTAAGGAGGAAAAATTGATCCCATATTTGAAGAGCTTGAAAGAGAGGCAGTTTTTGAAGAGGAGATAAGGGCCCAACTTGAAGAAATAGAAAGACTCCAAATTGAAGCAGAAGAAAGAGCAATAGTAGAAGTAGCCTTACCAAGACTAGAGGATAGAAACATGAATAGAGTGGGTGATCATGAGCGTGAGGTATGTAGGCCTAACATACCATGGGGAAGAAATATTGGTCCACTTTCTCTTCCACAACCACCTCATGACCTCCCAAGAGGCTCAAGAAAGAACTTCCCAAAATTCAAATGGGATGGTTCTCGGCTCCTAAATAACATGTAGCAGCATTCATCACTTCTTGTGGAGTTTTGGGAGTTGAAGATGGAGATTGTTTAGTTAGTATCTTTGTGGTGTCACTCCAAGAAAGATCTGTTGAATGGTTCTACATGTTTCCTAAGATTTTTCACATGCTGGGAAGATATAAGAAATGCATTTGAACATAGGTTCAAGAGCACAGAATATTGTTAGGATCTGTTGGTCCAATTAGTTTAGATGAAGAAGGAGACCTCTGAATCAATGAGATATTTTGTAGCAAGGTATGTTAGGTTGACAAGAAGGATCCCAAAAGATGTGGTACCCTCTAAAAACAACAACTGAAAAGGTTCTTGATCGAGTGCTTTACCATCGAATTTTGTTTCTTCCTTATAAGATCATAGCTAAGAACATTGAGGAAGCTCAAGACTTTATAATTGAGACTGATGATGATCTAATTATTTCTAACAAAGTGAAAGGACCAAATGGGAAGAAAAAGGTCAGAGTTCAAATTTAGTCACCATTGATCCAATGTTCCAAAAAAAGGAAAATGACCTAGTTGCTTTGAATAAGAAGTTGTCACAAATCACAATGAGTAATGTTGCAAGGAGACCAAATCCTCTTGATAGACCAATAATTGCTCCACATCCTCGTAGGCTTACTCTTTAAGCACCACCATTCAATGACATCTATGACACTAGTGAATCAGAAGAAGGAACAAACATTGAGGAAACTAAAGAAGAAAGTATGGATGACTATGAAAAGTATCTTGAAATTGAAGAGGTTGGCATGCACAACGGCTGATTGAATATGTTATCGATCGGGAGGAAGGTGATGAAGAAGCTCTAAGTTTTTCATGTTCTTTTTCACTCGTGCACAATCCAAGAATGGTGTTTCAGCCTCAACGTCAGTTCGAGAGTAGGAAGAACAAAGAAGATAGCTCTTCAAAGCCTCCACTAAACAAAATCATCATCGGGGATCACCATTACCAATTTCCATGGAATCAGCTTGAGAGAAATCAGATTCACCAGTTTTCAAGGATCACATTGATGTGCCAAGTAAGTTATTTGATTCTTCTCCCAACTCAAAAGTTGTTAAGAGCAATTCTCTTCTAAATGTTGGTTCTACAAGAATATCTAAATTTAAATCAAAGGCTACACTCCCCACCTCCTTCTAATCCAATTGCTACATTTGAAAAGGAGAACCCAACACCATAAGTAATGACACATCTGCCATTTAAGTCCTCATCCACTACTGGAACCTCTTCCTCATCTACCATAACTTCATTTGACTTTGTAGAGCATGCTAGCAAAACCAAATTCCAGCTCTACGAAATTGAATACCTACAAACACATCCTGCCCAATTTGTGATTCATCAAGCAATCTATGTGGTAACTCTACATCTCTAATCTCTAATTATAAAGGCTTACTTCCCACACCATCCACTCTATATTCTCAAAACATGATAGCCCTCGGTGCCTCCACCACCACCACAGAGTTGATCCTTTTACTGTCACTTCTCATTAAAGGTTTCCAGTTAAACAATTGCATTATAGATTCTAGAGCCTCGAGATAATGGGATGCCGAGAAAAATTTACAAATTCTCTTAGCCTCACTTTGACCAGGTAAATGGAACATACTACTCAATAATCTAAACAAGTTCACTTTGGTAGGAAGGATTAAGGATTCTCAAGTTGCACTAGTTGATTACCCGACAAGAAGACACTCTTGACCATTTTGGTGGTAGACATCCCAACATCTTTTGGTATCTTTGTTGAGTATAATTTTTTGTAGAGATCTAGGTGGAGAAATAAAAATGGATTAGTCATCTACAACTATCATAGTGAAAGGAGAAATGAAAAACCCGTTTGCTAGTCAAAAAAATGAAGTTCATAGTGAGGAAGAATGATGATCCAAGAGCTGATATCCTTTTTCAAGATTGTGGGCTAGGAAACTACTTCCTTGCATCAAAGAAGGAAGAAGACTTGCCACTTCTCATGGAGGAATAAGAAGACCGAATATGGACAATGGATTTTGATGCAGTCATTCCAAAGCTAGTTCAAGAGCTCATGTAGTAGTATACTCTCCCTCCAATGAGGTATATCCTTTTTCCTACAAGATGAAATTTGACAATACAAATAATAAAACAGAGTATGAATCATTACGCTTAGGCATGAATATAATAGAAGACATGGGAATCAAGAATTTGAGATGGAAAGGTGATGTAGAGATTATGGAGAAGCAGGTCCACCAACAATATCAGGTGAAAAACCCTAGACTCAAGAACTTTAGAAATAGAGTGTGGGACTGCATTGAATCCTTTGATGCATTCTCCATTGAAGCTATCCATAGGGAGTAGAATGAAAAGGTTGATTCTCTAGCAGTGTCAACTTCCTTAGTGATACCTCATCCTTCTTTTGGAAAGGATAAAGTGACCATTGAGATGGTGTTCAAACCCAACATACTAGACAATGTAAATCACTAGTAGGTCTTCAATGATGATAATCAGATCCTATCCTTCTTATAATAAATGGATAACTTCAATAACATTTTCTTTGTAGCAATTAAAAACCCACATCGTGAATCGGTCCCCAATAAAGAGAAAGAAGGAATTGAGGGAATTGATGAAGGGGGAATAATCAAACTAAAAGGAAACAGAATCCCTAAAGGCCTAGTTTCTTTGGAAGACCTCTTTGAAAAGCATGATAGGTTCATCCAAGAGAAAGAAAAATAGTCTTCTTGGTGTCCATCTGATTTTGATCAAGAAAACATTGGCACTTTAGAGAATCCAAGGATGGTTAACATTGGTAAATGCTGCTCACCAGAAGAGAAGATAAATTTTGTTTCTCTCCTAAAAATTACTCAGACATCCTAGCCTATTCCTATGATGAACTCAAATCTTTTCAGCTAAAGTAAATACATCACTCAATCCCTTTGAAGAAAGGAGCTAAGGCATTTAGGTAAAAATAAAGGCCCTACAATCCAAAGATTTCTGATGTTATCAAAGAAGAGGTGACAAAGGAACTCAATGCTATAATAATCTTCCCCATCCACCATTCAACATGGGTGGCTAACATTGTGCTAGTAAGGAAGAAGAATGGGGAAATAAGGATTTTTGTAGACTTCGATATCTCGAATCGAGGCATCTCTCAAGGACAACTACCCTTTTCCAATCATGGATCATATTTTGTAAGAATTCTCTGAAATGCTCTCTTTGTTAGATGGATTCTCAGGGAACAACTAAATCAAGGTGGCGAGAAGAGGGTTGCAACAATATATCCTTCACAACACCTTGGGGCACTTTTGCCTATAGGAAAATGCCTTTTTCTTTATCAGTGTTGGAGCCACTTTCTAGAGAGAAATGGACTTGGCCTTCAAGGATTTGAAACATTACATTGTCATTTACCTTGATGACCTCACATTTTTTTCAAAGAGGAGGGGAGATCATATCAATCATTTGAAGCAAGTCCTTGCTAGGTGTAGGAAACATGAAATTTCTCTAAATCCAAAGAAGTGAATTTTTGGAGTCACAGAAGGTAAGTTGTTGGGACACATTGTGAAAAAACATGGAGCACACATTAATCCTAAGAGGGTCAGAGATATCCAAGAAATAGCATTATTTTTCCTTCATTCATTCATTCATTCTTTGTAAAGGTAAACTTCCTTCGTCATTTGTGCTGATTTTTCCGAACTAACTAAGCATATAACTTCCATGATGAATCCTGAAGCACGTTTCAAGTGGGATAAGGTAGGAAAAACAACATTTGAGGAGATCAAGAAATCCATTGCCAAAGTCCCAACTCTTGTATATCCGATTTAAACAAGGAGTTCATCATGTATTGCTATGCATCAAAACATACACTCTTTGTTGTCCTTGTTCAGAAAAATGATGAAGGTTTGGAAGAACCCATTGCTTTCATGAGCTATCCTTTGAAAAATCATGAGCTAAAGTACAACCAATTGGAGAAACATGCCTACACAGTGGTCAAAGCTATTAAAAGTTTTAGATTCTACATTCTCAATTCCCATACAGTGGTGATGGTCTATGGAAGTGCAATCAAGTCCATTTTGACTCAACAAGATCCTGGGGCTAAGAGAGGAAGTTGGATTGAAAAGACCTAAGAGTATGACTTGGCTATTAGACCCTCTAATCTGGTTAGAAGAAATGGTTTATGCCACTGATTCATCAAGATGAAGCTCTTAGAGCTCTCGGTAGGGAGAAAAGGATGGTGTTTGCTCAACCTATTGAGAAGACAGTCCATAGACGCTCTTTCTCACCACTACCGATGAGTGGTATGATGACATTGCTTACTACCACACTTATGGAGAATTCCTTCCTTATCTTGATTGTAAAAAATAAGGAAACTCAATATAAAGGAAGACAAGTTTGTGATTTGGAATCATTCACTTTACAAGAGAGGCCTAGAGGGTTATTTTCTCGGGTGTGTAGATAACGAGCATCAAGAAAAATTTCTCAGGGAATATCATGATCAAGATTGTGTTGGAAATTTCTCAAAGAATGGTCACCGCACATAAGATCCTCAAAGGGAGATATTATTGGCCCTCCATCTTTGTAGAAACTCAGGATTGGGTTTCTAAATGCAAATCATGTCAACAATTTGTTGGAAATTGACAACTAGTCATTTGTGTTGCCACTCAAGCTTGTGGTGATTGAAGAACCATTTCAGAAATGGGGCTAGATTTTATTGGTGTTTAGAATCCTCATTCTAGTGCATGGAATACTTATGTACTCACTGTAACTAATTACTTCACTAAATGGGTGGAAGCCATCCCAACCAAGCAAGCTAGCTCTGAAACAGTTTGTAACTTCATCAAGAAGAATATCATTGTTCGTTTTGGAATATCACATAAAATTTTTATAGACAATGCCACCTATTTCTCTTCCAAGGAGCTCACAAATTTTTTTATGGATTTGGAATCTCCCTATCTCACTCTTTTGACTACTACCCACAGGGAAATGGGCAAGATGAGTCAAGAAACAAGAACATTGTGACCATTGTTCACAAGTTGGTAGATGAGAATCAAAAGAAGCGGCACAAGAAGTTATATGATGCATTGTGGGCCGATAGGATCACTCATAAGAAAGCAATAGGTATGTCACCTTTCCAAATGTTGTATGGATTTGAGGTAGAAATTTCCCTCACAATTGAGATGCTAGCACTCAAGTTGTTGTAATAAATAGAAGATGGTCGATACAAAGACTCCATTGACAAGAGGATCCTCTTCATGGAAAAGTTGGAAGAAAGAAGATGCCAAGTGGTGGATAGAGTTAAAGAGCATCAATTGAAAGTGAAGAAATTTTTCGACAAGAAGACCAAAGCAAGGAAATTCAAGGTTGGAGACTTTGTCCTACTATGGGACAAGAGAAGAGAACCAAAGGGTAGCCATTGAAAGTATAATTCATTATGGCTCGGCCCAATCCAAATTCATGGAACTTGTGGTGAGAATGTTTTTCTCCTCTCATACTTAGATGGAATGCCACTATAATTTCCTTGAAGTGAGAAATACTTGAAACTATATCATCGGTGAAAGGGGTTGTCCCCCGCCTTGTACCATAGATGATTTAGTAGCCGTGTTTTTCCTTTTCTGTTGTGTGGTTTTGGTTTAGTTTTTGTTGTGTGTGGGTTGGCTTGTGTGTTTCCTCCTCCTTCCATTATTTTTCAGAATTGTACATGACTCTACAAGGCCTAATGGATAAGTCATTGTTCAATGTAATATGTTTTGAAACTTGAGATTCTAGATCCTCATGTCGTGCCCTAGCCATGCCCGGATTCACACTATGTCCCCAAGCTAAAGCCAACTATTGTCTCCTAAAAACTACTCTACATTTTCATATCCAAATTCAATTTTTTGAGCTCATTCCCTTCGTTGGTGTTTAAGCCAAGTTAGAGATTCAATAAAATAGAAAAATTCGTTCCCAAAAGCTGTTCAAAGCTCTGTTTTGCTCATTTTTAAGAAATCCTCCATTTTCTTATCTGTGCACGTAATATCCTCTTTGTAACCTCCATTTTTGATCAAAATTGTTCACTTACTCTGTGGTATGGGTTATCAACTCATTGTTTTGCCTCCATGCCTCTAGTTTGTGAAGGAAATTTGAAAATTGGACTCAAAACGATGAAGTTCTCTTCCTCCGGTATTTTCCACAATTGGGATGACGGGTGTCTTTTCCCCATCAAATTTTGGCCCCAATGAATACAAGTACGTGGTCAGATCCTATTGGATGGGGAGGAATGGGATTTTTGGTGAACTTAACACTTTTGGTCACTTTTGGAAAAAATGGTAAATTTGCCCCGTGGACCCGAAAAGCTAAAATTGCCAAAAAATTCAAAAGTGTGAAAGCGGGCCGACGGAGGAAATTGAGTTTTTGAGCCTTTTTCCAAAATCGGTTAAAAATGATAAAGGTTCACCACTTCCTCGAATCCCACAACCAATCAGAGGATGTAATGTGTCAAAATCCAAATCACGTAGTAGATCGGCAGAGAAGTTTGTGTTTTTGAGCGTCTTTGTAAAAAAGGTGAAAAGTTAAAAAATGATCTGTAGCCTCGATCAGGATATAAAGGAAAAATTAAAAGTTGAAGCCCACAAGGAAAAAGTCAAAGGTGAAACCCAACATTGAAAATTCAAAGCGGGAGAGTGGGCCAGCAGAGGAAATTGAGGTTTTGACCCTTTTTCCAAAAAGGTTAAAATGTTTAGAAAAGAGTCACGACCCCATCTCCAACCAGAACGTGCCACATTTCCTAATCAAATCGGAAGCGTAATGGGTGGAGGAGGAAATTGATTTTTTGAGCCTTTTACAAAAAGGTTAAAATGTTGAGAAAAGGGTCATGATCCCATTTCCAATAAGAATGTGCCACGTGTCTAAGTTGAAAAGTCAAAGTGGGGTTGCGGGCCAATTTGTTCCAAATTTCCAAATCTCACGAAAAATCACAAAATGTGAAAGGCTTCCCCGTAACTTCTCTAATCCCTTCTTGCCACATGGATGGCCCAATTTCAAAGTTAGAGGAGAAAATCAAATGGTCTATATTTAAACTAGCAAATCGAATGTAACGATTGCTTTTCAAGATCTAGTTTTTAACCCACCATGAGTGTTTTCTTCACAATAGAGGAATTTGAAAAGGTGTTGAGGATTTTTAAAGTTCTAACAGTTTCTTTGCAAAGAATATAATGGCTTCTCGACACCATTCCAAGGGACTGCAATTGATTTTAAAAATCCCGAGTGCTCTGTACTTGGAAAAGAGAGAAAATGCCATACTTCTTCTATTTTCCCTTCTCCTCATATTTTCCTCTATTCTCAAAGCCCTGTACAAATTATGCTTTAGCTTCAATAATAAAAGAAGAAATTTTTGCCTTTTTGATTGAGGGATTGATTGGTACCTTGCGACCAATGAATTTCATTCGGTCTTATAGCTTCTCCTATGGATTTGTTTTTCTTCTAACTCTAAATGCATGTGAATGAAATTTCTAATTAATGTGTTTGGGCATCTGATATTCTACTCACAACATTAGTTTCTCCTACCTCCATTCTCACTCCCTTTCCCCTTCTAAGAAAAATTTCTTCTCTAGTGAGAAATTTCTAGCTTTGCCATAGGGTCATTGGAGTGCCCTTGTTGGATCTCTGGTTGAAAGGCAACCATTGAAATCCATTTTTTTTACGCATGCACATACGAAAGCTGCACCATTCAAGTAGAGGGACTTAGACTCCCATAGCGTTGGCTTAAAACCCACAAACATTTTCACAAGACAAATTTTCTTTCCGACACTTGCCAATGCTCTAGGAATCTAAGTCCCTCTACTTAACCGGTGGAACTTCCGTGTATGCATGCGCGAGAAAGCATGGATTTTTGTGGTGGCCTTTTGGCCAGGGATCTAATAGGGGCACTTCAGCGGCCTTACTGAGAAAAATGCTTCGCAGGTTATCTCGCAAGGGAAAATTTTCTATGAAGGTGGGAAAGGGAGTGAGAAAATAGGTAGGAGAACTAATGTCGTAGGTAGAAAATCATATTCCTGCACGCACTAGTTAGAAACTTCAACACATGCATTTATGAGAAGAAACAACCATGCAAATGGCAACAAGACAAGATAATATTGCGAACTCAAAGTTTCAAAAATATCCTCATCAAAGAGGCTACAAAATCCTTCTTCTTGTATTGATGCTTAAACAGAGATTGTACATAATGTGGGAATGGAAGAAATTTGAGAATGGAGGAAAGTAGAATAAAATGGCTATCTCCTTTGTTCTCTCTAAGTACAATGCACTCATGAGTTTACAAGATCAATTGTCAAACTTGTACAATGGTGTGAAGAAGCCATTAAATATCTTGCAAGAAACATTTATAACTTTGTCTTTGTTAGCAAGAAATAGTTTACAATCTTTTCAGTCATTCGCATCCATTCATATTCTTCATTCATGAAGAAATGCCAATGGCAAAAAAAACATACTTTTCATAATACATCCATTACACTCATTTCATAAATTTGAATTTGAACCATTCATCTTTCCTTTAAAACTTTAAACCAGAGCCATCCATGTGGGAGAAATTCACTGGAGCGGGCGTGGAGGATGCCTTTTGGAGAAATGGCATTTTCGAACATTTTCCCCCCTCACCCAATTTTGATATGGTCATAACACGTGCCCTCATTCGAGTGGATACAGAGTCATGGGATACTTTTATAATTTTACCTTTTTTCAATGTGGGCTCCAAAACAAAAATTTCTCTTCCGGCCCGCCTCCCCGCTTTAACCTTCGATGTGAGCTTAGTATTTGATTTTTTCTCTTTTGTTTGATCGGGGGTGTGGGTCACTTTATGATTTTTTTCCTTTTACAAAAAGGCTCAAATTCTCAAATCTCCCCAATGGCCCACTTTCCTCGCTTTGACTTTTTCCTTTAATCTCGATCGGGTGTGGGTCACTTTATGATTTTTCACCCTTTTTACAAAAAGGCTCAAATTCTCAAATCTCCCCAATGACCGCTTTCCTTGCTTTGACTCTTTGATGCAAACTCAACATTTAACTTTTTCCTTTCAGCCTAATCGGGGCTCTGGGTGACTTTATGATATTTCACCCTTTTTACAAAAAGGCTCAAATTCTCAAATCTCCCCAATGGCCCACTTTCCCCACTTTGACTCTTTTGATGCGAGTTCAACATTTGAATTTTTCCTTTAAGCTTGATCGGGACTATGGGTCACTTTATGAATTTTAGCCTTTTTTATAAAAAGGCTCAAATTCTCAAATTACGTTGACCCACTTCCAATTAGACATTTCCACATGCACGTGGATACTGGGACCAGTATTTGACAGGGAAAAGACACCTGTCATTCATGACTGTGGAAAAATGCGAGAGAAGAAGATAAATCCACCATTTTGCTCCCGATTTTCAAATTTCTTTCGTGAACCAAGATATTGAAAATAGTACAAGGTTCAATGATCCATGGCCATAGAAAGATTCACAATTTCAATTATTGAGGACAACAATAAAATTTACACGCGTCTAGACAAGAAAACAGAAAATTTATCAAAAGTGCAGACTAGAGAGTTTAAACAAATTCAAAGCATGATTTTCTCCATCTTTTGGGACTTACAACTTTACTTGAACACTTACGGAGGCGTGAGCTCAAAATTTTATATTTGACTTACAAAATGAGGGGAGGAGTTTTAGAGTGACAATAGCTCGCTCTAGCTTGGGGCATGCATTGGTGAGCATAGTGAAGACATGACATAGGAATCCAGAATCTCAATTTTATACCATATAATTTTTTTACTAGTGCCTTATCCATTGGGCCTTGCAGAGTCATGTAAAAATTTGAGAAATAAATATCGAAGAAGGAAACACACAAGCACATAGGGGAAGGAAACACATGACATGCACGAAGGGAAAACAAAACCACACAATGGAAAGGGAAACACACCTATGGTACAAGGTGGGGAACAACCCACTTTCACTAATGATACAATTTCAAGTATTTCCCGATCTGAGGAAATTCTAGTGGCGTTCCATCCATATCGAGAAAAAAAGTGTTCTCACTGCAAGCTTCAATAATTTGGAATGGGCCAATCCATAATGAATTGAAATTTCCATGACTTCCTTTTAGTTCTCTTCCCTTTTCCCATAGTAGGATGAAATCTCTGAATTTGAATTCTCTTGCCTTGGCCTTCTTATCAAAAATATTCTTTACATTCAATTGATGCTTCTTAATGAGATCCACCACTTGGAGTCTATTTTCTTCCAGCTTCTCAAGAAAGAGGATCCTCTTATCAATGGAATCTTTATCTTGACCATCTTCTATTACTTGTAGCATCTTGAGAGTGGCATCTCGATCGTGAGAGGAATTTTTCTTTGAATCTATACGGGAGTTGGAATGGTGGCATACCTATTTCCTTGGGAGTGATCCTATCCTCCCATAATGTGTCATACAAATTTTTGTGAAAATTCCTCCGATTCTCGTTTAAAAGCTTCATGGAAAATGGTCACAATGTTCTTTATGCTTGATTCACTTATGTCATGTTTCCTTATGGATAGTAGTAAGAAGAATGAGATAGGGAGATTCTGTAGCTATAGAAAAACGCAGATCAGCTCTCTTGAAGAGAAATAGGTAGTATTATCTACTACAATATTCTGTAGCGATCTGAAATGGACTATGATATTCTCCTTGATGAATTTGCATAATGTTTTCGAGTGTTGGCTTGTTTGGCCAGAATGGCTTCCACCCATTTGGTGAAGTAGTCTATTGGTGTGAGTACATAGGTGTTCCTTACACATGAATGAGGGTTCAAAACACTAACGAATTCCAACCCCCACTGTTGAAATGGTTCTTCAATAACCATAGGGTCGAGTGGTAATGCGGTGAGTTGTGGGCTTCAACAAACTATTGGCATGCTTTGCATTTAAAACCCAATCTTGAGTGTCTGTAAAGATGGTGGGCCAATAATACCTTCCTTGGAGGATCTTGTGTGAAGTGAGCATTTCTGAAAAATGTCTACCACATGCTTGGTCATGGTATTCTTTAAGCAACTTTTTTGTTGCTCTTTATCTATGCACCGAGGAAACAACCATCCAGGCCTCTTTTGTAAAGTGCATGATTCAAAACTACAAATTTAGTTTCTTTCAACTTGATTGTTCTCCTTTATTGTAATCAATATGGGGATGGAATTCTCCATAAGTTAGGTAATAGGAAATATCAACATACCACTCATCGTAGCGCTGAAAAAGAGAACCTATGGGTTGTCTTCTACACAAGTTGAGAACGCAAAATTTTCTTCACCATGTTGAACTTTGAGTGTTTCATCTTCATAAATAAACTTGCACAAGCCATTTCCCCTTACCAAATTGGAGGTTCAAATCTCCAATTCATATTATTGAGTCTTTGCAATCAATTTCCTCTTTTAGCTCCGGGATCTGTTGTGTCAATATGGACTTGATTGCACTTCAGGGACCATCACTACCGTTTGGGAATTGAGGATGTAAAACCTGAAGTTTTTATAGCCTTGACCACTTTGCATAGGCATGCTTCTCCAATTGGTATTATTTTATCTCATGCTTTTTCAAAGGGCAACTCATGAAAGCAATAGGTGCTTCCACGCCTTCATAATTTTTTTGAACGAGAATGGTAGAGAGTGTATGTTCTGATGCATAACAATACATGATGAATTCTTTGTTAAAATATGGAGATATAAGAGTCGAGCCTTGGTAATGGATTTCTTGATCTCTTTGAATGCTTCCTTCCCTTCATTGTTCTATTTGAATTTTTCTTGTGGTTTCATCATGGAATTTATGTGCTTCATCAACTCAAAGCAAACTCGGGCACAAAATGACAAAGAAAGTTCACCTTTCGAAGAATGAATGAACTCCTTTTTCTTGTGGGCGGGGATGATTATTGAATGGATCTAATCCCCTCGGAATCAATGTGTGCTCCATGTTTGTTCATAATGTGCCCCAATAACTTTCCTTCGTGACTCCAAAAATGCACTTATTTGGATTTAGTGATATGCCATGTTTCCTACACCTTGTAAGTACATTCCAAGTGATAGATATGATAACCCATCTTCTTTGAAAATATTGTGAGATAATCAAGATATATGACAATGCAATGCTTCAAATCTTTGAAGGCCAAATCCATCACCCTTTGGAATGTAGCCCTGCATTGATTAGGCAAAAGGCATTACGTTGTAGGAAAAAGTTCCCCAAGGTATTGTAAAGGTTGTTTTGGTGCTGTCCTCCTCTCGGCACTTTTATTTGATTATATCCTGAGAATCCATCTAGTAATGAAAGAATTTCAGATCCAGTGACTTCTTGCAGGATATGGTCCATGATAGGAAGAGGATAATTGTCCTTTAGTGATGCCTAGTTCAGGTTGCAAAAATCTACACATATCCTTATTTCACCATTCTTCTTCCACACTGGCACAATGTTAGCCACCCACATTGAATGGTGGATGGGAAAGATGATCCTTGCATTAAGCATCTTCATTACCTCCTCCTTGATGGTATCAACAATCTTTGGGTTATATGGCCTTTGTTTCTACCTGAAGGGCTTAACACCCTGCTTCAAAGGAATTGAGTGATGCATTTACTTGATTTGGAAGGATTTGAGTTCATCATAAGAGTAGGCCAAGACATCTTAGTATTTCTTGAGTAAAGCAACAAACCTTATTTTTTTCTTGAACGAGCAACATTTTCCAATATTGACCATCCTTGGCTCCTCTGGGCTACTAATGTTTTCTTTATCAAAATCAGTTTGGGCACTAAGAAGATTGCTTTTCTTTCCCTTGAATGAATCTATCATGTTTGTCAAAGAGGTCTTATAAAGAGACTAGGCCTTTGGGAATTTTTTTCCCTTTCAATTTTATTACTCCCTCATCATCAATCCCTTCAATTCCTTCTTTTTCTTCTTTGGGTACTACTTCTCGGTGTGGATTTTCACCTCCTTTGAAGAAGATATTATTGAAATTATCCCTTTGCTCCAAAAAGGCTAGAATTTGGTTATCATCATTAAAGACTTGCCACTTATTTACATTGTCTGGTACACTAGGCCTGAATACCATTTCAATGGTCACTTTTCTTTAACAAAAGAAGGATGAGGTGTCACTAGGGAAGCTAACACTACAAGAGAATCAACATTTTCATTATGTTTCCTTGGAATAGCTTCAAAGGAAAATGTATCAAAATATTCAATGCATTCCCATACTCTGTTTTTGTAATGCCGAAGTCTTGGATTCTTCACATGATATTGTTGGCGGACTTGATTTACTAAAAATTTGCATCACCTCAAAGCATCTCGGTTTCTTGATTCCCATGTCCTCTCTGTGCGCATGCCTAAGAGTAGTGCTTCACACTCTGTAGTGTTATTTGTATTATCAAATTGCATTTTATAGGTAAATGGGTACAACTCATTGGAAGGAGATTATAATACTACACGAGCTCCTGAACCCATTGTGGAATGACTACCATCAAATTCCATTATCCAAATTTGATCTTCCTCTTCCTCCATGATAAATGGCAAGTTCTCCTCTTTTTCTAATGTGAGGAAGTAGTTTCCTAGCCCATAATATTGAAAGAGAATGTTTGCATTCGGATCATTAGACTTTCATATTGTGAACTTTATATTTCTTAGTGGTAGCAAATTATTCATCTCACCTTTTATTGGGATAGTTGTAGATGACCAATCCATTTTTATCTCTCCACCCAAGTCTCTGCAGAAAATCCTACTCAATAGCATACCAAAGGATGTTGGGATTTCGCTACCAGTATGGTTAGGAGCACCTTCTTGTCTAGAAAATCAGCTAGTGCTACCTGTGCATCTTTGATTCTTCCTACCAATGGCACTTTTTTGGATTCCATTGAGTATCAGGTGCCATTTACCCAAGTCAAGGTGAGGCCTAGAACCTTTGTAACTTTGACTAGCATCACATTGTCTGAGGATCCAAAATCTATGATACAATTATTTAGTGGAAGCCTTTAATGAGGAGTAAAAAGTAGAAAGGTTCAACCCTGCTGGTTTTGGAGACACCGAGGGCTAGCATGTTTTGGGAAGGTGTTGTGGATGGTGTGGGAAGTAAGCCTTTATAATTATGACTTGAGGTTATAGGGTTACCACCATGAAGCTGTATTAATGAAACTGTCAAATTGGGGGGTGTGTGTTTGTAGGTATTCTATTTTTGAGAGCTTGACTTTGGTTTTCTTTGCATGTTCCACAAAGTCAAATGGGGTTATGGTGAGTGGGGAAGAGGTTCGGAAATGGAGGAATATTTAAATGTTAGAAGATTTTCTACTTTGGGTGTTGAATTCTCCTTTTTGGGTGTAGCAATTGGCTTGGAAGGGGTTAGGGTATAGGTTTTGATTGAACCTTAGATGTTTTTGTAGGAACAAAATTTAAAGGAGAATTGTTCTTAGCAACTTTTGAGTTAGGGGAAGAATTAGATGACTTATTTGGCATAGTATCATGATCCCCGACAACCGGTGAGTCTATTTTTTCTTTGGCCGACTCATAGAAGGTGGCAATGGTTATCCTCTTGATGATTTTATTTTGTGTAACCTTTGGAGGAGAATATTCTTTATTCTTCTTATCCTTTACCGCAACCATTGAGGATGAAGCACCTTCCCTGGATTGTGCACGAGTGAAAAAACACATGAGAAACTTGGAGCTTCTTCAACATCCTCATCTTCGTCATCAATGTACTTAACTAGGCCATTGAGCATATCAACTTCCTCAACCTCAAGATAGTTTTCCTAGTCTTCCATATTTTCTTCTTCAATTTCATCAATTTTTGCTTCCACCTCCGGATCTTTGGTGTCACGAGATGGAATTGGTGGGTGGTGCTTCAAGAACAATCGATGAGGAGGTGGAGCAATCCTTTACCTATCTAGAGGGTTTTGTCTCCTTGAAGCATTCCGCATTGTGATCTAAGATAGTTGCTTCTTCAAGGCAACCAAGTCATTTCCATTTTTGGAACATTGGATCTATGGTGATAAAGTTTTAATTTTGACCCTTTTTCTTTCCATTGGGGCCTTTCACCTTTACGGAAAGGTTTAGATCATCATCATTTTATATTGCATAGTCCTTTTCTTCCCTCAATGTTCTTGGTTGGGCTATTCTAAGGAAGAAACCTACTTGATGGAAAAAAGTAATGAAAACCTCTTCAAATTATTTTTAGAAGGCACCACATCTTGAGGATCCTTCTTATCATTCTATCATATCTTGCTATGAAGTCCCTCATTGACTCGGGAGGTTTCTTTCTTCATTTGTACCAATTATACTAAAAGATCCCGACAATATTCTCGTGCTCTTAAACTTTGTGTTTGAATGCACTTCTTATATCCTCCCGAGAGGTGATAGACCTCGGGAGTAGCATGTAGAACCATTCGGCACCTTTTCCTTGAAGTGACTCCAAAAAGATTCATCGACACATCTTCATCCTCAACACCAAAGACACCACAAGAAGTGATAAACACGCTACATGCTCTTTAGGAGTTAAGAACCATCCGCTTTAAATTTTGGGAATTTTTTTCATGAGTCTCTTGGTAGCTCATGGAGTGGTTGAGCAAGAGCTAGTGCACCAATGTTTTCCCCATGTTACATTAGTCCTATGTGCCTCATGATCACATTCAAGCTCACGATCCCCCATTCTATATTTTTTTCTATCTTCTAACCTTTCTAAGGCCATGGATTATGTTCTCTGCTCTTTCATCTACCTCGGATTGAAGTCTCTCAATTTATTTGAGTTGAGCTCTTATTTATTCATCGAATCTCATCTATCTTTCTCTAGATTCTTCTTCGGTCTCCACATCGGTGAAGTCTACAAGGTTTTTGTTGATGTATGGAAATTCACCTTCCAAAGGATTGGTAATACTCGAGGTTCCCAACGTGTCTGGTTTCTTGAAAAGGAGGCCTCTAGATTCCGAGAAGCTCTTATCTCCTTTGAAGTTATTAAAAATGGGATCATTTTGTCCCCCTTGTCTTTGATTCGGTGAATATTCTATCCACCAACTTGAAAATATATGCTCTTCTTTGCAATGCTATAATTTGTCTTTGGCTCTCAATTCGGTGACACGTTATTCTTCAAGGTCTGAGAATTCTCGTGGCAATGAAGTAGTGATTGGCACTTTTTCTATTATCCTAGATAGCTTCCCTCAAATCAAGCAACATCCTCTTGCATGTGGAAGAGAAATTTGGGTCTTTCAATAGGAAGGTTTACCAGAATAGCCATGATTTGAATCCATGTGGCTTATATAGCCATTCAAATTCTAGAATTTTTTTCTCTTTTTTGAATTTTTAATTTTCTGACCATATGGTCACATTAAGGTGAAAATGTTGCTAAATATGCCCCACGGTGGGTGCCAAAAACTGTTGGCAAGGAAATTTTTAGGTGGAAAAACTTGTGGATTCTTTCCAATGCTCTGGGAATATAAGTCCCTCTACTTAACCAGTACAGCTTTCGTGTATGCATGTGTGAGAAAGCGTGGATTTATGTGGTGGCCTTTCGGCCGGGGATCTAACAGGGGCACTCCACTGACCCTGCAGAAAATGCTTGTAGTTATCTATAAGGGGAGAATTTTCTATGAAGGTGGGAAAGGGAGTGAGAAAATAGGTAGGAGAACTAATGTCACGGTAGAAAATTAGATTCCTGCACACACTAGTTAGAAACTTCAACACATGCATTTATGAGAAGAAACAACCCTGTAAATGGCAACAAGACGAGATAATATTGCGAACTCAAAGTTTCTAAAATCTCCTCATCAAAGAGGCTACAAAATCCTTCTTCTTGTATTGATGCTTAAATAGAGATTGTACATAATGTGGGAATGGAGAAAAGTATAAGAAAATGGCTCTCCTTTGTTTTCTCTAGGTATAATGCACTCGTGAGTTTACAAGATCAATTTCCAACCCTATACAATGGTACAAAGAAGCCATTAAATATCTTACAAGAAACGGTTTAAAATATTTTCAGTCATTCACGTCTATTCAGATTCTTGATTCGTGAAGAAACGCCAATGACAGAAAAACCAGAATTTTCATAATGTAGCCATTACACTCGTTTCATAACTTTGAATTTGAACCATTCATCTTGCCTTTGAAACTTTAAACCAAAGCCATCCATGTGGGATAAATTTATTGGAGCAGGCATGGAGGATGCCTTTTGCATTTTGTGCCTTTTGGAGAAATGGAATTTTGGAACATTTTGGCCCACTCACCCACTTTTGATATGGTCTTAACACGTGACCTCATTCGAGTGGATACAGAGTCGCAGGATACTTTTATAATTTTTACCTTTTTCAATGTGGGCTCAAAAACACAAATTACTCCATCGACCTACCTCCTGCTTTGACCTTGATATGGGATTAATATTTGACTTTTTCTATTTTGTTTGATGGGGTTGCGGGTCACTTTATGATTTTTGCCCTTTTACAAAAAGGCTCGAATTCTCAAATCTCCTTGATGGCCCACTTTCCCCACTTTGACTCTTTGATATGGACTTAACATTTGACTTTTCCTTTAAGCCTTATCGAGGCTGTGGGTCACTTTATGATTTTTCACTCTTTTTACAAAAAGGCTCAAATTCTCAAATCTCCCGATGGCTGTTTTCCTTGCTTTGACTCTTTTGATGCGGGTTCAACATTTTACTTTTTCCTTTAAGCCTGATCGGGGCTGTGGGTCACTTTATGACTTTTAGCCCTTTTCACAAAAAGGCTCAAATTCTCAAATTGCTCTGCTGACCCGCTTCGATTAGACATGTCCACATGCATGTGGATACTGGGACCAATATTTGACAGGGAAAAGACACCCGTCATTCACAACTGTGGAAAAATGCAGAGAAGAAGAAAACTCCACCATTTCATGCCTAATTTTCAAATTTCTTTTGTGAACCAAGGGATTGAAAACAATACAAGGTTCGACGATCCATGGCCATAGAAAGATTGACAATTTCAATTATTGAGGACAACAATAAATTTTTCATGCATCCAGATAGGAAAATGGAAAATTTATCAAAATGTGCAGACTAGAGAGTTTAAACAACTTCAAAGCATGAATTTCTCCATCTTTTTGGACTTACAACTTTAGTTGAACACTTCGAGAGGGTGTGATCTCAAATTTTTTGGATTTGACTTATAAAATGAGGGGGATTTTTAGGCGACAACACTACCATAACACTATCTCCCTTGTAAGGCACTTGATTACCTGCAATGCCTTATCCACTTATGGCTTGGTACTTGTATGTACCCAAAATGTAGGTATCTTGTATTGCTAGAAAGAGGTTACAAAAACCTAAATGATGATTCAAATCTCTTCGTAAGGTGTTTGGAATCCAAAAAAGCTTGCCAGGTATACATTCGCATCCTAAAAAGCCTTGTCTAGCCTTATGCATGTTTTATTCTAACCTCTGCCCTCTTTTTCTTGCATTTTGTCTTTAAGTTAAAAAATAGCTGCCCTACGGGTGGTGGTCCCATGACTGTCACCGGGACAGGCGATGGTCTTAATCGCCCCGCACTGTGGTGGCGTCTATGCGCATTTTCTAGAATGTTAAAACGATTTTGTCAAATGTAAAAATTCAAATTTCACCCGTATTTTTCAACCACTAAAGTGTGCATTTATGTTTTGGCCACCTAGTAAATAGTGATTTCTCTTTGTTTAATAATAGAAGAGTTCAATTTAGACTTACCCTCTGGTAAATCCAAATGCTATAAATACCCAGCTTGTTCACAAGAAAATGGCCCCTCTCCTTCCATGTTTGATTATTTTGTGTGTTTTGAAATTCTTCCATAAGTTTCAATAGGTTCAGGTTTTACATAAATTCTCATCTTCTCCTTTCTGCTTTAGAGATCATTTGATCTTCTTGCTTTCATCTTACTTCATTGTTGTCCCATATAGTCAGCTTAGCATAAGGTAGTTTCACTTTTAGATTAGAATCCATTTGATAATCTTAGAGTTGCAGGTTTTGTTTTGTCACAAGAAATAGATCCCAGAATTCTCGGTATTTTGTGTTGTATTCCTGTAATAAATCCTGCTAGGAATTACATAGTCAAGCTCTGTTCACTTGCACTATCCATCTCTTACTTACATTGTATTCGGTTTATATAAAAGATACCATTGTTTGAGTATCTTCTTTTGCTTGACGCTATCACATTGATACTTTTCTCGGATTCATGAGAACATGAAGGAACGAGGAGATCACTGTGAGGGGTCAAGTCACGACACAATGGATTTACCACTATTCTATAAACTCCGTGTATGAGCTATCAAAGTCAGAGTTACAATATATCAAATAGAGTAGCAAGTCATTTTATTTCAAGTTAAAGGTCACTTTAAATATTGCAAGGAAGTCATGGGGAATGATAGTTTCGAGAAACAATGATTCATTCTTCACTTCGAGGTAGGATTGGAAATATTTTGATTAAACTAGTTATTTATTTAAGTATTTAAGATAAATTCACAACCGCACATGCAAATAGCTATACAAACCTAACTTGCTTGTTATAATTCCATCATTAGACTAATTGTCCATTATCTAAATATATTAGAATAGCTGATCTTTTAATTTCGTTCAAATATGCATCATTGAAAATACAAAAATAAAATAAATATAAGCATAGTGTAGATATATCTTTCATAGTTAATTTACTTGTTTTAGTTAAAGTTGTATCATCTTTTTCATGACAATTACGGGACCCCGAGATTACGTATTTGAACCGGTAGTACCTCAGCTGAATCTCTTCACAATATTAATAGATATAGATCAAGGGCTTATGATTCACATTTTTCAAGTAACAACAAACCAACAAGAAATTAGTGAACAATCGAGACAATTGAATATTGAAGATGACAAAGCATACACATTCTTGTCGACTCAAACCAACTATAGATTGCCTTGATAGGATATTTGCAAGACCATACAAGAACTAGAAGAGAAAAAATATTTGGTTGTGATCCATTAGTTCCACAGTAGATGCAGAGACCTTCTCATTGACATAGACACATGATTACATATACAAGTTGCGAACACTGTAAGGTATTTTGAGAAGATCAAACAACTCCTACCACTCCAATTTATGTATTTTGAGGAGACCTTTCAATTTATGTACTTTGGTATTTATATCCTCACCACTTGTACCGAGATAGCATAACATAATTTTCCATATTAAATATAGAAGCCAATCAATCCAAAGTATTTTGTGGGCTAGACTAGAAAACCACCCATAGTTTCTAGAAATCCACTACACCTCTCACTACCATTTTCCATTACCTTATCGAGAAACATACACGAAGCGCCTATAGGTCATTTTTCACATATCCAGCCAGCCAATAGATAGGATCTCGGTAGAGATCGACATTGATTAGAGCCTCCTAGCAGCCATTATATTTGAATGATCCATTACACCAATTCAGAGTTAGTAGAGCTTTCTTTGCCTTAGATTCATGAGATCCCATTATTGCATGTTGAGGATATAAGATTACCCGGCTAGTTTGTATGTATCCACATATATTTCATTTTCACTGGCTATCTCAAAGATGGCCTCGAGAGGTCGGGTACAAAAAAAAGAGCTACTTGTGAATTCTCATGATGGCATGTCACTTTTCTATCATACAAAATTGGTGAACCCGACGTGAATACATACACAATCTTCTCGATCCGGAGTCGATTCCTACTCATTCTCTCAATTGATTTACTTTTCATCTTCTACCTCATTAGCCTTCACATCAGCTTCACCAACAAAATTGGTGAACCCAAAATGAAACAAACAACTATTCCCTTTTCATTTTCATTTCTTTCATCCATCTTCACTCTTTCCCATTATTTTGTGGGTATTTATATACCCCCGCATATTTCGGGATACGACGCATATATGCGAGACCTCTCTCAAGTCTCGAAGTGCATTACGGTCAACAAACAAATAGATAACCGTCACCCTCATTTTCTATAGGGGTTGAAAAATATTCAAGTAACTACTTGTCATCACAAACTCCTCCTAAAATAACTAGCTCTAGTTCTTTATTCCGAATTGAGGAGTTGGATAAACTCACACAAACACAATAACCAAATCCCTTAGGCTCTAACAATATGACATTTACTGGAGAGTCTATTTCATCTCCTCGGGTTTTGTTCAAACCACAAATTAGTAGACAGTCAGATCCACTCCCATTTTTGGATGAGGAGTATTTAGCGTGCTACGCTAGAAGTGAACAATGCTTCCAAAACATGTACCCACCTATAGGAAGTTTACAAACAAAACCCGATACCCTGCTCCAAGAAAACAACATCATTCCCCCACCTATGATAAATAATCTCGGTGAAGCTTGGTAGGGTAATGATCAATTCATAGTAGGGTGCCATACACCTCTAAAACCTCAAGGTATACAAAAACTACCATTAAGGAAAAACACTTTGTCTTCACCAATCGAGGTCATCTCAGCCTTAGTTGAGAAGGTTAGAGGATTAAAGATTGCTCTGCAAACCAAAATTCACATTTTGGGCAAGCAGGAATCCCCAACCCTTTGCATCATCCCAGCCAAGTTGACCTCCTCATAGGAACAAGCATGTTAGACATACCTCCACAACATTCGTATAACTATCCACAATAAACACCAACTAGAACAACATTTTCAAACACTGCTCCAAGTTGAAGGTATGATACCTCCGACTTAGCACTAATTAACCCATACCGAGTAATTCTCCTCCCTACTTGAACATTTATTCAAAATCACCACAAGGAGACATGTTCTCCCCTCTCGAGATGTTCACTCAACCATAGGTATTTCCTTATGTACTGCAAATACATATGTTATGCCATATAAACAACCCATTCCACCCCCCCCCTCAAAGAAGAACCATCAATGGTCAAAACCTATGCAGAGGGACTTACTTAGAATATTTAAAAGAGCCTCTAGATTTCAGCATACAAAGTGTCATGCTTCCAAGACGTCTTCTCAATTTTCCCAAATACAAAGGGGAGGGAGATCCAAATGCACATATCAAGGCCTATGCCACGGCCATTCAAAAATTGCTCCCTTAGGATGTAGTTGTTGCAAAGATATTCCCTAAAACCTTAGAGGGTATTTCCCTTGATTAGTATTACATAATACTTGAAGCCTCAATACACTCATTCGAACAAATTATGTCAGAGTTTATTAAAGATTTTGATATGAACAAATTGTTAAGAATAGGAATTAGGGAATTCTTACATATTAAACAAGAGCACAATAAATCCACTGCCCATTTTATTCAAAGATGGCGTACAATCCTCTACTCATCAACAAGTGCTCCAAACATGGATCAAATGGAACTATGTGACTTATTCCTTCATTCTCTCAATAGAGAGATAAAGGAAGAAGTTCAGAAGTTCCCACTAAGAACTTATGATGAAGTACTTGAGAGTACCCTGTGAATAGATCAAGTGGCAATAGATCGTGGTCGTAAGACATATGGAACAAATGGGAAATTAATCACTCCCAATAAAAACACTACGACCTATCCTAGTGGTGGCTACACCCCGATTCGGTGGTGGTGGTGGCGATGAGTCCGAGTCTCTGTGAACATTTATCTCTCTCTCTCCTTCGCACCTCCTGCACATACCAAAGTGAGAGTTAGTTCATTTTCTAAGTTTTATTCAAATCTCCATGTTTACTACAATATACAATTTCTAAACTAATTATCTTTTCTAGATTTTAAAGAAAATGTGCTAGGTTTAAGTTTCATGTCCCAAGTTTTCTAGTGTGCCCAATGATCCAAGATTTTGAACCACTGCTCTGAGACCGAGTGTGATTCCCATTAAAACAACCCACTTGAGACCCAAGAAACAACCTAGGATTAGTTAGGAAAATTATGGAATATTTTTTTATTAAAAGTGTCTACAACCAGGCTACAAGACAACAGTTGACACTATCAGGTTTCAGAACAAGTATAAAATTACTAGAACATACTTTTCATTTATTAACAATTTTCAGAGGTCACAAGGTCCAAATTTTAGGGCTAGAAGTTTCAGTTAGGTACAAGGGGTAAAATATCACCATACCCACTCCCTAACAAGATTATAGTTTCAACTTGAATTTTCTTATATTTAATGCATTAAAATTTTCTCTAAATCACTCCCATTGAATAGGAAATTTTATCACCTTTCTAATTATATAAATAAGTCCTCCTAACTCCTTGTAGAACTCTAGATATGGGCAGGCGGACTTTAGGGGTCAAATTTTCCCAGGGGGACACATGTCAAGCGGGGCGAAAAGTAAATTTTGGGTTGGCGGGTCGCGGGGCAGCATTTAGAAATTTCCTTGCATGGGGAGAAAAGTCAAAATTTATTCTCGCACCTCCATGGGTCCTCCAAGGACACGAGGCAGCCTCTGAGTCATCACTGGGAAAAAATGAAGGGCGGGGCAATGGGAGTCTTGTGGAAAATTTGCCAAAGGGGGAGGAAAATCCAATAAAGCACCCATGCGCCCATGGGTCTATCAGGGACATGTGGCACCCAACCAAAAATGTGGGGAAGAAGGAGAGGGAAAGGTGTGGTGGTGGGAGTGATTGGGAAAATTTTCCAAAGGGGAGGGTGAAAGGGGTAAAAGCGCGCTTGGTCCGAAAGCGTCTGCGGAGAAGATTTCTTCAAGGCGGGGTAGGAGTGTGGGGCTGTGGGGATTTTTATAAAAATTTCCAAAGAAAAAATTTGTAAAAAGTGATGAAGTTATCCCTCCTCCATTGTCACCCCAAGGTGCCATGTGGCACCCTCTGGTTGGCTACGGGCGATGGGGTAAAAGTCAAAAATTTTCCCCAATTTTTAAAAAAGGCCCAAGGGCATAAATGATGTCGCGCCTCCATTGCTGCCCCGTGAGGACACGTGGAATCCCTCGAATAGCTGTAGGCTGGTGGAGGAAAAAGATTAAAAAAATTCCAAGTCAAATTTTCAAAAAAATTCTAAGGATTTTACGGGAAAATTTCGGGCGTGGGCCGCCAGGGAAAATTTTCCCAAATTTTCCCACCAAGGCAGGAAAAATTTAGAGGGTCATAACTTGAGCTAGAAAGATCATTTTTGGGAAAATGAGGAATTTCTGGAAATCTCTTGATGCCCTCTTTGTACAAAAATCATAAATTTTACTTTTTGGTAAAGTTTAAGGGGTAAATTTTGTGAAAATGATCTACGAGGATTTTAAATAACAACTAGTAATCTCCAACTTATAAATTTTATTCAATTTGATCTCCTTCCTCACTCAACATGTGAAAAATACATGGAGGATTACTCTATGAAGGATTTAAAATGTTTTGGGAAATTATATTTTCTTGCTTGATATCCAATTCACGTTTTTCCGATAATGATGAAAAACGTGAAAGGGATTGGGTTCGATTTGGCAATGGTTAAATTATTTTCTTAAGTTTTCTTTGTCAATTTGAGTTCATTGATGTCTTAACATGCTAAATCATATCAATTTCAAGTTGATTATTATGTGCAGGTCCAAACTGTACATTTTGATTAAATTTTCCAGTTTTAAAATTTGCAGCAGAGATTCATTTCTAGGAAAATTTCTGTATATCCAATTTATCATTTAAGTGTGATATTTTATTTCTAATATGGTCTAATACATTTATTTGTTTGTAAACAAATCATTTCAAAGCTAAATGGTAAATTCTGATTTCCAATTTCATATATTTCCAAAAGAAACAAGCAATATACTTCCTTCATACGTATTTTCTTTCCTTTGCAATTAAACAAAGATTCCAATCACAATTTGATATTCCAACTCAACCCAACAATGCAATGAGAGATGAACTTGCAATTCTTTATTAATTCAAAAGGAGATACATCTTTACATTCTTTCATTCCTTGAATGCAATTAACAAAATTCTATTTCTTTCCAATAAACAGAACAGAATATAAATGTCTTTCACAATTTGAATATCCACTTTCATAATCAATTACATACATCTTTTCTTCACAAAATACATATTAAAATTTCATCCACTTCAAGTGGGAAAGGTTACAAATGAAGTATATTTCACAAGGGACTGTCAAGACTGTATTTTCCTTTGCTCCAGAATAGAACATGCAAGTTTCCTTTTTCTCCAAGTTGATCACAACAAAAGTGGGGGAAAGGCAACGCTCTCCACCCAACCAAGACATCCAATGAAAGGAGAAGCCTTCCTTCATCATTGGCCCCTGAGCCCCAACCAAAATACAATAAGAGGTGTAATTCAACCCATGGAAACAACTGGCTTCCACAACACACAACATTCTTTCAACATGCATAATTCATTATAAAACACAGTCCACACAAAAATAGTAGTTTACAACTACATTTGAAAACAATCAAAATAGAACTCAGGCTTGATCATGTAAGCCAAAGGAGCAAGGTCTATGGGGGAAGATGCTTATGCCTCCCAATTGGGAATTGGGCATCCACCAGAATAAACTACCAAAATAATTCATCACACACACATCCTTATGCCCCCAAAAATCCCTCCTTATGCCCCCACAGATTTCCTTATGCCCCCACATGGATTCCCCATATCCTTCTCCTACACCATTCCTATGGCAGTCTACCCAACCAGCCAACAATTAAATCAAACATGCACCATTCACACAACACAACAAGAAAAATAACAACATAAAAGATGGATAAAACTCCTACCTCTCCATGGTAGCTTTTGTTTCCAAACAACAAGCTTCAATGCCAAAAACATAGTCTGAAAATAGCAAATCTTCAAGCATGCAAAGTTTATCCAAACTCCTTCCAAAAGAAAGAGCTCCTAACATAGGAAAAATGTGCCCAAAGAAGTTTAAAATGATTCAAAACCCAAAACAAGCAAAGAGTTTGAATTATATATAAGACAAGAGAAGAGGATGATGAGGATCCATGTAGGATGTCACATCACACATCCTCAAATTCAAACACAAAAGAAAAATTTCATTCCCCAAGCACAATAAAGAGGTGGGTGAAAATATGAAAAATTACTTGCACACTCCAAAAAGCCTACACATGCAAAGGACTGCAAATTAAATAAGATGTAAGAGAGTGCAAATCAAAACTTGCAACAAGATTAATAAAAATCATTACAAGAGTCTAAAATCACCTTTCCAACCATAAGTATGGTTGGTAAATTAAATTTAGAGGTATGGGACAATTTTTACTTGTCCCACAAGCCTCAAAAATAGCCCCTAAGGACAAATTCGAATTTCCATGGAGGTGGAGTGTTTCTTACTCCAAAATTTGACTTACACAACTCTTACACAACTTACGCATCCCTTATATATTTAATACAAAGAGCCAACAACTTCCATAATTGCTTTCCCATATCCCAATTTGATTTATTTAAATTTTAACCATATGATTTATCACATTAATCTACCACATTTTAAATAAAGAAAGAAAGGAACACATCACTAAGAAAATACATACAACAATAAAAAGTAACCACATTACTAAAATATACAATACCCATGGTCACATGTAAAGGTAATCCCCCCATGGGAATCCCTAAAAAAACAACACACAACACAATAAAACAAGTTGCCATGGTGACCTTGTCAAATTCACCTAGAATTCCATTGTGGTTGGTCTCCAATCCCCTGATGTTTGTTGTGATATTTAACTGTAAAACAAAAATACCTCCTTCAACCTTGTGGCCATATCATAACATCCAACATGATATAAATATAATCACACAATCATCTAAATATGTGAATCACAACAACATCAATCAAATATATCAACAATTTATATCAACAACTATGTCATCATCATATAATATCCAAAATCACATGTCCGAACAACATCCATAAAACATCCATGTCAAATAGTATATCATCATCCACATATGAGTGTCTCTAATAATCATCGTGCATCATAACCAAATCAAGACCAACAATAATCCATGATCAAATGTCTAACATCATACTAAATCAAAGCATAATAATGTCCATAATGAAATTAACCGTATCAACATAAGCATCCAAAGGTGTCAAAGGGAAGTGGGCACTACAAGTTCCATTCACAAAAATTAGTGAATATTAATATTTTAAAGTAAAGTATACTAAGAGAAGTTAAATATCTAAATTCCAAAGAGATCAAATCCTTAAAACTAGATTTTGTCAACCAAGTTGCCATCCATGGATCTAAGTCTAGATAAACTAGAAAATAAGTTGCATTCTGAACTATGTGGTAGTTTCGAGTAAGAGTAAGTACACAAGTCTGAATTTGATTTCTGTCAAAACCTTGTCTTTCTCTCATCATTTCCATTTAGTCAAAATCATACAATTTGTGCCCTTCCTAACTCTTGGTGATGAGCCCTCACATCTTAATAGTTGTGTGGAGTTAGGAATGGGGAAAGTTTTCTCTTTATCACTATTCATCATGTTTTTCCAAAACAAGAAGAAGCAACGAAAATTTCCCAAAGAAGCTAAAATTTTAGTACTACATTGTGTTTGCATCATCACATACCAGCATTACAAAAATAAATAAAAGAGAAACATTATGTTATCACTTGTCATCCATTGCATACATTCTAAAAAAGCATATAAAGACAAGATTTCTACATACATCTAGTGTACACATGGGAAACAAATCACAAAATTCTAGATACAAGAAGATCTAGATCCAAAAAGAGATATATATATATATATAAATCGTGTTTTATATACAATTCCATCATGCACTAAGCATGGTCAAAACACTCAATGAGCCGAAAAACACAAAAACGCTCATATAAAAATCTACCAAAAATCACTACAAAAAGACACCATGATCTCTCAATCCCCATGGGATCCCTCAGATGGTGCACGACTGCATCTAGGACTCCTGCTATGAAAATGCTATGAATGAAATAAGGGCTCATGATCATGGCCAATAGGATGTGGTCTCACCTTTGTGAGAATGACACCTCCTCATCAAGCCAAAGAATCCCATATCCAGCTAGCTTAGTACAGAGAGAAGTCACTAACTTTACCACCTTACGGATGGGGTGAAAACATCAGTATGTTAGCCAGCTAGTGAGGGCTCTCCAATGTCCGTAGTAAGCTCAAACCGAGTAGTCTCCGAAGGGAGTAGCAGGTGTCCACACACACTCGGTGAATCAAGTCTCACCATCCCTCAGCAGTCACTGCAAATAAAAAGAGAAATAAACAAGTTAGAAAATCATCAAAAATAAAATAAAAAACAAACGAAACAACAAAGGAGAAATAACAACTAAACATTTCTAGCTAAAACAAAATCAAGAAAAGAGTAGTAACTCACTTGGATCTCCAGGCATCCAGGTGGGATCTCTAGGATCTATGCCTACCACTGACGGTCTCACAGACTATGGAGCCTCCCCCAAGTCTAGAAAGAAGTGACGTCCTGCCACGGACTCATCATCTCCCCTAATGTCCCGAGAAGGAAACTCCTCTGAGATTAGGTTCACCTTCTCTCCACTCTCCTCCACCCTCTCGGCCCTCAAGATATCCTGAGTGTCATGCCAAAGCAGTCAATCTCATCCTCCTTGGTCATCCCACCTATCTCCTCCTCTATCTCTCCTCTCTTGTGAACTCCTCAGAGTTTGAGTCCACATCAATGGGCTCACCTCCTCTCTACTATGAGTAGGATCAGCTCCGATCTGAAGTAAAGGTGCTCGAGGAGCACCAACTACCCTCGGGCATGAACCACCCACCTAGCTACGATGGGAACTCCAAGAGTAACTATGGTCCAACCTCATCCTCTAGGACCTCCCCCAGCCGTATGAATAGACACATATACATGCGGCCCGCAGAGGAAACATATCAATATAGGGAGGCAGGACTACGACTACTATGGTACTGTCAAAGGGTGGATCTCCAACTTCCCCATCTTGTCTATTAGCTGACCGGTAGTATAGCAGGTGATCAGTGTATGTGTCTCCTCTCCCCATAACCCTGTCATGGCCTGATAAGGAGTGGCCTCCATGTTTGTAATAGTCGGACAAACCACTATACGGTGTGGTGTCCTATGTATAGTCATCCCTATCCACCTCATTGCCTTGACAACCCCGGGATCCTCTGCCTATACACCTCTCCCATAAGTAATGATGCACTCATACACCCAACTCATGACTAGAGTAGGGTGACTCAATGACTGCCCCTATAATATGACCACCCTATATAAATCATGATAGGTGGTCCCAAGAATGTCTACTCCCTAAGCATAAACATGGCCATGGGCCTTAATCTATGTAATAATGAGAGCCCAACAAGTATAAGAGGGTATCCCCTCCCTTGTCCCCAATCAACCGCGAGGCCAAGATACCAATAATAGCCTAGCAGCGCACAGGGATAGGAGAATCAACAATGGAATGGACCTTCACCCCCTTCTTCGAGCCCATGGAGAAAAAACATCTCCCAAGTATTTGAACCATCTAAGACCTAGATATCATTGTCTTAAGAGACAGCCACCTCCCAAGAATCGAGACCCCAATATGCGATAAACATCCTCTAGGGTGATAGTCCACTCACCCCTAACTCTTAGAAATCAGAAAGTTTTCTGATCTACATCCTAGTATGAAAATAAGTCACACAATATGTGACTAGCAGGTGCAACATGAGGAACTTGTGCAATCCTCTAAATATCCGCCCTCTGTAGAGTATCTCGCTTGGCACGGGTCAGTGCCTCTAACACTACTGGGAGCCAATCACACTCCCTCTCTCTAATCCACCTGATATACTCCCCCTTCTTCTACATCCACCCAAAACAGGGAAAAAGAGTAAGTTAGTAACATAATCCAACTGGAAAAATCATCAAGAACATATAAAAATGTCAAAAATGAAAAAACAATTAAAAATTACATCTTTTTTTTTTGCATCTTTGTTCAAAACCGCTTCCACTGCGGAGCGGTGGTTCCCTAACCACCACCTTCCGAGGTAGCGGTCCTATAACCAGCGCCTTATGAGGTGGCGGTCCCATAACCACTACCACCATATGGCAAGTAGTCCCATGACCGCCACCTGCCTGTGCGGGCGACGGACCTATCCCGAATCGGTGAACGCCTCTAAAGCCCTAAAAACACTTTAAAAAGGAAAAAATTCACCATTTTAACTTAAATAAAGACATACCCTATGAATGCGCCCCTAGAGACTCATTTAAAACTAACATTTCCAAAAAAGATCCCCCAAAGAGAAAGGTTTCAACATTTTTACATTTTAGGTTTAAAATCAATAAATTGAGAAGAACTAACTTTGAGAGTTCGCGGGTCGGTGTCCTTCTCTCGAGGTATGATCACGATCTTGCAACGAATGTTTTGACTATACTCTCATCGAAAATGGTTATTATGGGTCTCGGAGCTCAAAATCACCAAATCGACACGCGCAAATGAATAGTGAAATGAGCTCATTATATATATATATATATATATATATATATATGTATGTATATAGTATTCTAATTTTTTTAGTGTTCTTACACGAGTTGGAGTGCCGAAGGAGGTAAGTTCTTATCCCTAGTGCAAATGTTAAGTCCTCATTTCATGTTAACTTAGTATTAATTTTTTTGATTTATTTTATCTATCTACGCTTGAGTCTCTTTTTCATTTTACGGGTAGTGGGAATTTAGATGGCGACATTTCGCACACAGGCGTGTCAGTACAACTTCTAACTCCCCATTTTAGGACTGCCATACTTGGACCCACCGTTTTATGCCTCTTCATGGCTAAAACGCTTCTCTGAGGGGGAAATATGTACGTACCCAAAAATGTAGGTACTATACTACCGGAAAGAGGTTATAAAAACCCCAATGATGATTCAAATCTCTTCACAAGGTGTTCAGAATCTAGAAAAGCTTTCCAGTATACATTTTCATCCTAGAAAGCCTTATATAGCCTTATGCATGTTTTATTCTAACCTCTACCCCCTTTTTCTTATATTTTTCTTTAAGTTCTGAGAACCGCTACCTTGCACTCGGGTGGCGGTCTGTGACCACCACCAGCCAAGGCGGCGGTCTTGTAACCACCCCTTGCACAGGCGGCGGTGGTCCTATGCATGTTTTCGAGAATGTTTCAATGATTTTGTCAAATGTAAAAATTCAAATTTCACCCGCATTTCTCAACCACTAAAGCTTGCATTTATGTTTTGGCCGCATGGTAAATAGTGATTTCTCTTTGTTTAATAATAGAAGAGTTCAATTTAGACTTACCCTCTGGTAAATCCAAATGCTATAAATACCCAGCTTGTTCACAAGAAAATGGCCCCTCTCCTTCCATGTTTGATTATTCTGTGTGTTCTGAAATTCTTCCATAAGTTTCAATAGGTTTAGGTTTTACATGAATTCTCAGCTTCTCCCTTCTGCTTTAGAGATCATTTGATCTTCTTGCTTTCATCTTACTTCATTGTTATCCCATATAGTCAGCTTAGCATAAGGTAGTTTCACTTTTAGATTAGAATCCATTTGATAATCTTAGAGTTACAAGTTTTGTTTTGTCACAAGAAATAGATCCAAAAATTCTCAGTATTTTGCGTTGTATTCCCACAATAAATCCTGCTAGGAATTGCATAGTCAAGCTCTGTTCACTTGCACTATCCCTCTCTTACTTGCATTTTATTTGGTTTATATCCAAAGCTGCCATTGTTTGAGTATCTTCTTCTGCTGACACTATCACATTCATACTTTTCTAGATTTATGAGAACACGAAGGAACGAGGAGATCACACTGAGGGGACAAGTCATGACACAACCTGTTGGATTTACCTTTGTTTAGTAAACTCCGGGTTTGAGCTATCAAAGTTATAGTTACAATATATCAAATAGAGTAGCAAGTCATTTAATTTAAAGTTAAAGTTCACTTTCACTATTGTCAGGGAAGCTATGGGGAATGATAGTTTCTGAGAAAGTATGATTCATTCCTCACTTCTGAGGTAGGATTGGAAATCTTTCGATTAAACTAGTTAGTTATTTAAGTATTTAGGATAAATTCACAACTACACAGGAAAATAGCTATACCAGGATAACTTGCTTGTTTTAATTCCTTCATTAGACTAATTTTACATTATCTGAATATATTAGAATAGCTACTCTTTTAATTTCATTCAAATACGCATCATTGAAAATACAAAAATAAAAGAAATATAAGCATAGTGTAGATATATCTTTCATAGTTAATTTACTTGTTTCAGTTAAAGTTGAATCATCTTTTGCATGACAATTACGGGACCTAGACAGGACTAGAGAATACGTATTTGAACCAAAAGTAGTACCTCAGGTGAATCTCTTCACAATATTAATGGATATAGACCAAGGGCTTAGGATTCGAGGTTTTCAAACGAAAACAAACCAACTTAGTTAATTATTGACACTAGTTTACGAATGTTGGTATTTAGATCCTCACCACTCCCACCGGATATCATAACGCAATTTTACGTATTAAATATAAAATCCAATCAATCCAACATTTTCGGGCTACACCAGAAACCACCCATAGTTTCTATAAATCCTTTGTACCTCTCACTACCATTTTCCATGACCTTGTCGAGAAACATACACGAAGCAACTACGGGTCATTTTCCACGTATCCAACAACCAATAGATAGGATCTCCACGAACTTGATATTGATTGGAGCCTCCGAGCAACTATTATATCTAAACAATCTATTACACCAATTCAGGTTAGGAGATATTTCTTTGCCTTAGACTCACAGATCCCATTATTGTGTGTTGAGGATATAAGATTGCCCAACTAGTTTTTCTATATCCACATATATTTCATTTCCACCGGTTGTCTTAGCACGACCTTGGGAGGTCGGGTACAAAGAAGAGCTACTTGTAGATTCTCATGCTCGCATGTCACTTTTCTATCATACAAGTACTCTATACTCAAAATCTTAAATGAGATAAGCCGCCAAATCCTGCTAATTACTTGTTTGATGAAGCATCTATGAATGAATATACCATACACGCATAACCTTGTATGGTGGAATATAAATTATGCACCCATAACAAAGGTGGTAACACTTGTGCTTCCCATCGAGGCCTTATTGCATGCTTGGATATGAAATGAAGTGGCCTCTTTACTATGGTAGCATTTTATGACTGTGGTTACGTTTCTCCTGGAGAATCTTATAGAAAATGTGATCCTCACCTCGCGCCACTCTAGGAGGTTCTCTCGATGTGTATCCCACCAGTGTGCTACAATTCTGAGTAGGTTGTAGTTGAGAATTCCCCTCCTCTCGTCCTCATTTTTCCATTGATCTTCCATTTCTCACAAGAAAATTTTAGGATATGCTCCTCCAGAGTAACTTGGTAACTTTTTTCCTCCTAGGTGCTTGACTAAGCATGCCTTTATTACCCTTATTACAGATCCTCTTAACTATCACCCAATCAACTCATAAGTCCCATGCACCCAATTATCACATGCCACACTAGTGGTATCACTCAAGGACTGAGCATCTTCAAATTAGATAACTCCCTCCGTGGGGTGAATTATCTCAGGATCTCTGATGGAGCACACATAGATTCTATCAAGGACTTCTTCTCCTAAGGGCTCAATATAGGGTGCTGAATTTCCATATGTCAAAGGGATGACCACCCTTTCCTCCTTGTTATCAAAGCTGATATACCCTTTATAAAACCATAGGTCGACATTGTTCTTGTAACACCATAGGCACCCAAGCAATGCTAGAAAGTTGTCTTCCTTAGCAAGTGCCAAGACTTCAAAGTCTCCAGTGAACTTGGCCCCTTGAATGGTGATAGATGCATCCTTTAAAACTCCAATGGGCATTTCCTTATTTTTTTTTTTCATGTATAACACATTCAAAGATGGCTGAAATGCGGGACTTCCCATTTGATGTTAGGCATCTAAGGTAAGAACATTGACCTCTACTCCTTTCAATGAGACTATTTCTCAAAATCCATCCATCAACAACCACATTCAAAGTAATCACCTTATCATAGTCGAGGCTGTGATGGGGAAGGTTTACATGTAAAACCTACCTTTCACGCTCTACTCTAACACGTGGTACCTTCTCTCTTAGCCATTCTCATAGCAAGGGAATAATATTCTCTTTCCTTAACATCCTGCATACTTCCTTGACCTCATCCAGATCATCCTTTGAAACCTTAGCATTCTTCCTTTTCTCCAACTACCTTGATTGCTCCTTCGTAAATTGGATCTCCCCTTGTAAACTCCTATTCACGTCCATAGTCTCATGATACACTTTGTTTTCATGAGTAGGGTCTAGATACTTTCCATATACTACTTCCTCTCTTAAAACTAGTGTCCTTTGTCATGAATGCACAACATGGAGTTTTCCCTAAGTGTGGGACCTTGCAAATTGGGAAAACTCTCCAGATTGAGGCTGGTTCCTACTCCTTTGTTTAGGTGTATGCATGTAATTTTTGTAGAGGTTTTGATTCAAAATTCCTACTCTAAAACTACCAAGGAGACAAGGTTGAGAGAAAACATGGAAATGGAAACAAAACTAAGCAAAAAAATAGAATGGTGATACACCAAAGGAGTGTTGAACTTCTTGTTTTACAAATAAAATAGACACATAGATCATGGAGATTGCAACACCAAAACATGCACAAATTACTAAAATGTAATGAAAGATCAAAAGACAATAATAAATGCATGAGAGGATTGAAAATCGATCACAGAACATACATTATCATTTCCAAGTTTGATACAATGCATTACATAAAAGAGGAAAAAAATGAGTTATAATCTCATGGGAGGTCTGAAACTCCTTCAAATCCACCTGCTAAGGAGAAAAGAAGAGCTTGCAGAAGCAAGAATGTCAACATTACAAAATGAGCCAAACTGGCTTTTATCGATCAAACAAAATGAAGGAAGGTGAAAAAATGTGGGAAAATTGATTTGACATCTCCAACCACCTGACAAGATTCATTAAAATGGAAAGGGAACCCTGAAAAAATCCATTTTCCAATGCATTTGACCATCTTAGAGAAAAAATGGGTGCCCATACTTCATTAATTTTGGTGGTTGGGGTCATTTTCTACTTTTTTTTTCCATGCAGAGATTTTTTCAATTTTTCCCACCAAATTTCCCAAAATTCAAAATTGATGGGTCCATCATGTAGAGGATTTTAATATCTTTCCAATGGTACCAAAATAATGAAAATTTTGAGCTCTGGTTTGAAAGATATGGCCCTATGAAGATTTAGGGGCAAAACTGGTAAAAATAGAGTCAAAATTGGGGTTGGTGGGGTCAAACTTTAAAATTTTCCCTTTTGGAAAAATTTCCCAAAATCTCCATGTCCCCCCCGTCTACATGACGTTGATGACATGTGTCAAAAATGACACGTGTCGGCCTCTGATTGGTGTAAAGGTGTGCTTCATTTTCTTCCTTCACGGGCCCGTGGCCTCAAACTTCACCTTTTCCCTTTGATTTCAAATTGGGAAAATTTCCAAAAAAACATCCATGCCCCGCTCCCAATGACACATGGTGCCCTATGGTTCGGTGTGGAGGTGTGGCCCAAATTTTCCCTTCTCCTTTGTGGGCTCATGGGCTGATTTTTGACTTTGAGTTTTTAGCCAAAAAAGGCTAAGTGTCGCAAAATTTTCTCCCTGGCCCTGCGTGAGTCCGTTTCCTTCCTTTGTCGGGCCCATGGGCCAAATATTTCCTTTGTGCCTTTTAACCCCAAAAAGGGCTAAGTGCCAAATTTTCTCCCCACCTCTCTGCCAACCCACAATTTCCTTGGAAAAACCGAGATTCCTCCTGGCAAAATTTTCCTCCTTACCTCTGCGGGCCTGCCCAAGGAAAATTTTCCCTCCAAACTCCATGAGCCATAACTCAAAAAATACAAGGAGTTAGGAGGACTTCTTTACCTTTCTAGAAAGGTGGAAAAATTATCTATCTGATGAAATCATACCTAGAAAATTTTGAGTCCCTAAAGCATGCAAAAAATTCATTTTAAGTACCAGAAAAGGAAAAGGAGGAGGAGTTAGCCAAAAATAAGCATGGGCTTATTTTGGATAACAATTTTGGTGACTCGGAGGGGTCATCTTCTGCTAGATGAAAATAGACAGCTTCCTTGAAGCATCCATTGGGCATGGAGTCATGATAGATAGCCTACAAACTGATCCTCTACTTGAAAACTTCCCTTTTAAGCCTCTTGGAAACCACTAAAACTTGAAACCGGTTGTGACCAAATGCCAAGACAATGCACTATGCAAGAGCAAAAAACCAGCACCACAAAAACTATGTACAAACATGAAAATCATACATACCCCAAGTGGGATATGTAGAGTGTGCACAAGCACTTATTCTGCTGAAAAAAACCTACCTACTCTACTCTAACCAAGAAGAAAAGGTAAGCTAAACAAACCCTACCCTGCAAGCTGGTTGTGAGAAAATAGCTTCCCTTCTTCAAAAGGCAGCCATGTAAATGATTTGGAGCTGAATATGGCTGGTTATGATGAGTGGAAAATTAACTCTAAGCCTGTCCTCCACCCAAATCATCAAGGTATCAACATTAATGGAAAATTAATACCTCTTTTAGTTGCTCTGCATTTGGATTGAAGAGGTATGATGATGATCCTTGGTACTTTGATGCTCATCCTCATGCTTAGAAGCAAGCATGACTAGTTTTGACTTCTCCTTTGGCTCTAATGAAGCCAAGTACCTGATTGGGCATGGTCTGATCCTTTGGATGTGCCCATTTCTTTGAAATTCAACTCCAAAATGGAGTCTTCTTGTGGACCTTCTTGGGTGGATGGTGTGGAAGAAGTGGTGAAATCCTCTTGCTCTTTTCCTTCCTTTCCCATGAAGAACATGGAAGATTTAAATCTTCCAATCTTGGTTCCAAAAGGCTGTTACAAAACACAGATGTTGTTTTTCAATGTTCTCCTTTGTGGCAGTAGGCTCTTGATGTTGAAGAATGAATGGTGGAGAAGAGAATGTTGTAATTTCAGCTTGGCTCCTCATCAAACATTCTTCTAAGTCGATAAACAATCAAACTCTTCAATGTCCCGCTGCAACAAAGTCTCTTCCTCTTGCATGGTGACCTCCAAATCTGCATTTTCTTCACCATGTGTAACTTCATTTTCAAACATGAAACTTGTCAATTCGAACTCATCCAAAAATCAGATTTTTGGAGAGATGAAGTGGGAGAGAAACATGAAATTTCTTGTGCCTTTTGCTCACAATTTGGACCTGTTTTGTTCACCTCCATAATGGCTTCATCAATCAAATCAGCCCCTTCAAATGAAAGAAAAAATGTATCAATAATGCTTCCTTCTTCTATTGTTGAAAAAAATGACTTGATCTCATCCATTTGCTCCTCAAAAATGGGATTTTGAGCTGGTTTTCTTCCTCCATAATGACTGATTTTGCAGTGCAAATTGGATCAGCATTTTCTTTGGGCAAAGTGCCAACATGGACACCCAACTCATCACAAAAACTATTGATTATTTTCCTCTTGTTCTTGTTCTTCTTTTGTTGCAAACTCAGCCTCAACCACCACTGTTTCTTCAACTCCAACTTCCTCTTTTGGCTTCACCATCAAGGGGATTTTTGAAAACTCAAATTTAGCAGCCCAACTCTTCAGATTTTCTATCATTTCTTCTCTATTGGGTTCCTCTTTTTGATGTTCTCCTTGGCTGGTTTTTTTATTTTTTTCTTCCCAACATGGATTTGGGAATGCAAGAGGAGGGTGGGTTGTGGAAGGTTTTGCAATTATTTTGGTGGTGGAGGAGGTAGAACTTCTTGTTTCTTTAGAGGGGAATGGATTTGGAAGGGAAAAGGAAGAAGAACTGAAATGGGATGGAGACTAGAGAATGGAGAAATGGAATCAACACTTGGGACAACAATGGGAAGCTTAAAACTCTTGACTGCTGAAATGATAAAGCTTGAAAGAGAAAAAAAAAAACTATGAGATGGTGTGACTTACCCATTGACAAGGTTGTGTATACACTTCCTCTCATAAGCCTGATCTCCTCAATCCATTGTGCAAGTTGGGGCAGCATTTCAACCATGAAGTCTAGCTTCTCTTGAGGGCTATAATGTCTTGGAAAAGGGCCTCCCCATGGACAGGGTGCTCTGAAACCAATCTGAAATGCCTTCATTTGTGCTTGAGCCCTTGATTGCACCATGTTTGCCTCCATCTTTTGGATCTTCTCCAACAAATCTACATTTTCTTCTTGACTGCCCTCACAATCTGCTGTACCCTTGTGCTTGACATGCTTCATAGCCAAACTGACTTTGGCATTGCTCATATGGGTATGCATATTGGTTTTGAATTTGATCAAAATGTTGATCTGGAGGATTTGAAAAACATGTTGGAGGTGGGAAACATTGTTGCTGTTGTAAATGCAAATTCCATGAGGGAAATGAAGTCATGATTGCACAACTTCATGGAATGAAAGAAGAATGAAGAGATGGAATGAAAAATGAATGGAAAATGAAGAAAATGAATGGAAAGAAGGTCTGTAACTTCAGAGATGGGTTGTTGATCAGATGGAGTCACCAGATGTGTTTGCAAGTGCCTCCAAAGGCTGAAATTTTAAACAAGAACACATCAACCTACAAAAATGAAGTGGAAGACCTCTAAGGTCCCACCGGGCATGCCAAAACTATTAGTGGGCATGCCAAAACTATTAGTGCAAATTCACTGTTAGTGCAAAACACCCCAAATTGACCTTAGATATCTACTTGTAGACAAATGGTCAATTTGGTGTGAATGCACAACATGGAGTTTTCCCTAAGTGTGGGACCTTGCAAATTGGGAAAACTCTCCAGATTGAGGCTGGTTCCTACTCCTTTGTTTAGGTGTATGCATGCAATTTTTGTAGAGGTTTTGATTCAAAATTCCTACTCTAAAACTACCAAGGAGATAGGGTTGAGAGAAAACATGGAAATGGAAACAAAACTAAGCAAAAAAATAGAATGGTGATACACCAAAGGAGTGTTGAACTTCTTGCTTTGCAAAATAGACACAGATCATGGAGATTCAACACCAAAACATGCACAAATTACCAAAATGCAATGAAAGATCAGAAGACAATAATAAATGCATGAGAGGATTGAAAATTGATCACAGAACATACATTATCATTTCCAAGTTTGATACAATACATTACATTGGAAAAGAGGAAAAAAAAATGATTCTAATCTCATGGGAGGTCTGAAAATCCTTCAAATCATCTGCTAAGGAGAAAAAAGAGCTTGCGAAGCAAGAATGTCAACATTACAAAATGAGCCAAAATGGCTTTTATCGATGAAAAAGAAGAAGAAGGTGAAAAACATGGGAAAATTGATTTGACATCTCCAACCACTGACAAGATTCATTAAAATTGAAAGGGCACCTGCAAAATCCATTTCCAATGCATTGACCATCTTTGGAGAAAAATGGGTGCCATACTGCATTAATTTTTGGTGGTTGGGGTTGGTTTTCTATGCATTTTTCCCATGCCGAGAGATTTTCTTCAAATTTTCTCCCATCAAATTTTCTCCATCAAAATTCAAAATTGAGGGGTCCATCATGTAGATAATTTCAAATAGCTTTCCAATGACACCAAATCATGAAAATTTGAGCTCTGGTTCGAAAGATATGGCCCTCTAAAGATTTAGGGAAAAACTAGTAAAAAACAGAGTCAAAATTGGGGTCGGCGGGGTCAAACCTTAAATTTTTCCCTTTTGGAAAATTTCCCAAAAAATATCCATGGCCCCATTCAGAAATGTTGATGAAATTTCACATGTGACACATTTAGGCCTTGGATTGGTGTGGAGGTGTGCTTTGTTTTCTTCCTTCGGGCCGTGACCTCAAACTTCACCTTTTTCCCTTTGATTTCAAATTGGGAAAATTTCCCAAAAAAAACATCCACCCCACCCTCCCGATGACACATGTGCACCTTCTGGTTTGGCACGGAGGTGAGACCCAAATTTTCCTCTTCTCCTTCACGGGCTTGTGGGCTGATTTTGACTTTGAGTTTTTAGCCAAAAAGGCTAAGTGTCACAATTTCCTCCCTAGCCCCGTGAGTGCGCTTTCTTCCCTTTGTCGGGCCGTGGCAAAAATTTTCCTTTGTGCCTTTTAACCCCAAAAGGGCTAAGTGCCAAATTTTCTTTCATCTCTCCGCCAACCCACCAATTTCCTTGGAAAAATTTTTCCGCTCTCTTGGCAAATTTTCCTCCTTACCTCCACGGGCCCGCCTAGGGAAAATTTCCCTCCAAACTCTGTTGAGCCATAACTCAAAAAATACAAGGAGTTAGGAGGACTTCTTTACCTTTTTGGAAAGGTGGAAAAATTCTCTATCTGATGAAATCATACCTAGAAAATTTTGAGTCCCAAAGCATGCCAAAAATTCATTTAAGTACTAGAAAAGGAAAAGGAGGAGGAGTTAGCCAAAAATAAGCATGGGCTTATTTTGGAGGTATCATGGGTGGTAGAGGTATAGATCTTGTAATAGAAAGAAACATTCTTACATATTACATGTTGGAGTAGAGGGAATTTACTTGCATCATGATCCCATGGTAAATGTTGGTGTCGAATCACAACACCCTTGAATGTCCGCAACACGATGGGTTGAGACTCTCGCTAAGTGCGATTGCATAACATGGAGCTTTTCCCAAGTGTGGGACCTTGCGAAATCGGAAAAGCTCTCCGGATGAAGGCCGGTTCCTATTCCTCTGTTCAGATGCACAAATAAAATGCAGAGGGTTTGCTCAAAAACTGACCTAACTTGCAAGGAGATAGGGTAGGAGATGTATAAAAATAAAACCTAAACTATAAAGGTGATGCACCAAGGAATGAAGAACACCTGTCTTGCCAATAAAAACAAACCATAAAAAATGCAATGCAAGATCATGCACAGATAACCAAATTCATAGTGAAAGATCAGGAGGATGCAAATGAACATAGAGAGGGTTGAGAATCATCCATAGAAATGCATTAATTTGCTCCAAAGATTGATACAACACACTGCAAAATGCCAAGAGGCAAAGTTGCATTACAGTTTCAAATGGGAGGTTTGAACTCCACAAGTTCACCTGCCAAAGAGAAGAAGGGAGGGGCAAAACAAAAATGTCCAACCTTTAGAAAGAAGCCCCTCCTTACAATTTATAGGAGGAAAAAGAGAGGGAGAAGAGAGGAATTTGAAATCTGCCCCAACCACCTCCAGACTGCACCTAACTCATCTCATTATGGCGGTAGGTGAGATCCCCAACAAACTCAAAATATGGCGAACTGTATTTTACATTTTTAAGAAATTTTTCCCACCCAATTAAAGATATCCAGTCATAGTTGGGCAGAGGACCTTGCAAGCTTTCCAAAAAGTCTGACCTTGCGTGAATCGAGCTCCCTGTGAAAAGTTATGGCGATCTGAATATTTCCCGCGTCAGGGTCTTCTGCCTGTCGGGTTTGGGGTTCTCCTCTACATTTGCATCAGGTTTGGAGGATTCCTTGACATGTGTTTGATGCTTATGTTTTCTCGAAACCCGCTTCCGCCAGTATTTCCAATATTTCCTTTGTTTCGGGGTCAGAAAATGGACCTGCATGTGCATTGGGTTTGGAAGGTGGCTCAACATGTTTCCGCCCCATGCTTTCCCGACATGTTTTCCCGACTCCAAGACCTGATTTGCCTAGGAAGTTTTTCAGGTTTGCGGAACTCTCAAGCATCGGGACATCCTTGCAATCTGCATGCTTTATGTCTCATGTTTCTGAAACCCGAAACCCAAAATTCCTTTTGTGTCGGGTTTTTGACCTCTCCGACATATTTTCCTTTTGTGTCGGGTTTTTGACCTCTCCGACATATTTTCCTTTTGTGTCGGGTTTTTGACCTCTCCAACATATTTTCCTTTTTTGAGGTTTTTGACCTCTCCAACATATTTTCCTTTTGTCGTTGTCTATATTTACCTAGGGGGTAGATATATACAACAAGTAAATATCACAATTAACTAACATAATGCACACCGACTTCGAGGAAAACTATCATTTACATGTTCCTCCACTTCATAATCTATACACAAAATCCCACTAAAACCTCATGCACCGAGTTTTGAGATAGCTTCTCCAAGTGTTTGGCTATTACAACAATTTGAGCCTCTAGAAAAGGGTTATCATTAGTATCAATGCTCCCAACAACTTTGGCATGTAGGGAAGCTTCCAATGCCTCACATGGGTCTATGAAAGTCTTGTGAGATAGAGCCCTTCTAAATGGTGTTATCAATCCTCTGACAAACCATTGAGCATGTTGAGAAGGATTAATGTCATAGGATAGTTTAGATAAGAGAGCCATGAAACATGCATCATACTCACCCGCACTCTTTGCCATTCCCTTCTAGATCTCCTTCAGAGTGTCGATGCTTTTCTACTCAAACTCAGGGATATGAAATTTTTCTAGGAATGTATTATTCAATGCGGTGTAGTCTACCACCATCTGATGGGGGTAATTTTTCCTATACCAACTATGCGCAAGCCCTTGTAATGTTGTTGTAAACTAACTTACCTTCCACTCTAAGGTAGTGATTCCTTTCACACGCCATAGTAGTCCAAACTTGTGCACATGCTCTGCAACATCTTCAATACCCCTATAGTCTAGTAAGTGCAAAGACATCTCAAAAATACTTAGGGAAGTGTATAGGGTCCTTTTCCTCCCAAATCTAGAGCCTTGGTTCCCTTTGGTGTTTCCTCCTCCACCGATTCTTTGGATCCACTAGGTTCTATCCCTCTTGACCCCAGATTCACCCCCTATAGTTAGAAAAGGACTAGAAGTGGTCACACATAGTATTCCCAATGTCCCACCGAATTGTGTACCAACGGTTTGCGATATTATACCACTACTAGTCAGTATGTGTATGTCTCGATTACTCTACTCACAAATGCATTACCCAATCCTTGCGTACTTACACCTTGTCCAAAAATTCCTCCAAATATTGGAATGGCTTGCACATCCATGGATGTTCCAAATGAAAAATTATATCTCCTGGGCACCAATCGGTTACTCTCATTGATACCAACTGGGTTAACAATGATTCTCCCTTGATCTAGAAACCAAGTTCTAGGGGTAGGTTGTTAGGTGGGTTTGAGATGCGTGTCGATGGATCTTCTCTCTCCATATGAATAAATCTCATCGAATCCAAAGGGCCTCTCTCTTGTGCTTGCCAAGATGGGGTAACATAGACTTCTTAGGCTCCACGTCCTCTACGTGAACCTCAACTCTTTCCTTCAACATCTTCCTCCATAGATCCATCACACTTGCAACATTCTGGTGTCTAGTCATCTACCTTTCATGAGCTTTGATATATTGGAGTTGTCTCTCCTCCCTTTCCTTCTCAGCCACAATGTTTGTCATCTTCCTCCACCCTATCTTCCTCTCCTAGTGCTCAGAGAAGCTTATGTCGGCCATGGGAAATGCTTCTAAACTCAAAGTAATGACCAAGAGCTTCATAACCAAAGGAATAACACATAAAAATGATCCTCTAGGCTCCCTCAGAAACTCAAACTCAACAACTTTTGGGAAATAATACGTAGAAATGGTGTATTCAAGAGTATAACTGGTCAACACTCTCTTCCACCAGTGATCAACAACATACATCCAAGTCAAATCTACATCCTGTAGCCTCTGATAGTCATCTTAGGTCCATACGCATGATCTATAGTACCATCTCGATCTGGATGCATATGCTGAAATCCATTCATATAGTTTTACTAGGGAGAAAAAAAAGAATGTATTATACAACTCATGGTATAGGTTTTCATCTACCCATCTACACGCATAAAACTCAGGTCCAGTAGTGAATCTTTGAGAAAACTCATCCTCTGAGTTCTTGAACCATGTTTCAACACTTTTTAAGGTCAAGCACTCTATCATCACACATCACATGGAAAAATATGCATGCCATTTCTCACAAAAATTCTAAAAGAGGTCCCAGAAATGGAACCAAGATATACTCATATTTTATACCCCTTAGACCAATAGTCTAATCCCATGCACGTCGGCCTATCACCCAGTGGGCACTGGGCACTCATCAAGGCACGCATGGGTGCCGAGTCTCTCCTTTATGTGAGTTTCATGAGAATGCATCATCTTAGGACAAATAATCAAATGCAAGACATAAAATAACTATACAACATTCTTAAGAACTTAGAATGAGTTATCATCTCATTGTATGCTAGAAAAGAGAAATAATAAACAACATATGGAGATGGTTCATACAAAAGGGAAATGCATAAGTATTATACTCCTGAACACATAGATGATTTATAATAGAGCATTATATTCATACCAATAGAGTCAATAACCCACATTACATCCCTTGAGGTCATAACAGATCCTCATATAACTATGTAGAGCCAAGTCATGCATCAGAGCTATATTATGTTCATCATATTACAAAGAAGAATGAAAACCCATCTACTTAAATGTGCCATCATTCAAAGATCTCTCCCAATCCCTATCCCATAGCATCCTTCATCTGCATTTCTGCGAGGATTTTCCTCTCTTTCTTCTCTTTTTCTTTCTATATCTTTCTCTACTCTTCTTGTCTCTCTCCTCTCGGCTTCCAATGGGTGCTTGTATTTATAACCTTAGCACCCACTTTCATGCCTTTTAGAAGTTACAGATTGGTTTCCAAGTGTCAAGGTGGTCCTCCATGGAAGTATGCCTTCATAGATCTAAGCTCTCCACTCCTTATAATGATGTCTTCTGGAACCTTCCACCGCATTCCCTGGAATATTCCTTTTTAATCCCATAGTCACGGGTTGGCACCTTATCCACAAGGGTCATGATTTTCTCATGTGCTACCTGGGATGCCGAATGTGGCTAAGTACAATACCTATTTTTCCTTTTACGTGTGCACAATGTGTTTTGTAAAATGCTACCAAAACCCTTCCCTAAGTGCCTTCAACCTGCACACCCTTCTTCAACTAGGTTCTACGTGCCCACATGCCATTTTGTACTTAGATGTTATTTTGGGCCTAACAAGACATTTCAAAAAATAATTACTTAGGTGGTTGAGGCCCTTGTCCACACAATCTGAGATACGTAACCTTGATTCCCTCGGTGTTTCCTCCACCACTAGATCCACTAGCATGTATTCCTCCTAACCCACCAAATCCTCCAAATGCAAGGTTCCTATTCCACCTCCTATATTTGGTAAGGGTCTTGAAGTGGTCTTGCCTTATGTCCTTAATGTCATGTTGAACTACACACCAATAATATGTGATATTGCATTGTTACTAGATGTTTGTCCCATGCCACTTCCGGATGCGATACCCAATATTTTTTTACCTATACTTTTCCCAAATGTCATTCTAGACAATATACCTCCAAACATAGGGAATGATTATGTAACCATATATGTGCCAAATGAAAAGCTATACCTCGTAGGTGCTGATCGGTTACTTCCACCAATAGCAACTAGGTTAGTAATACTTATATCTAGATTTATAAAGCTAAGCACTAGGGGTTGGTCACCAGGTGGATTCAGATGCGGCCAATGAATCTTCTCCTTTCTTCATATGACGATCCTTCTCCTAAAGATGAGGGGTTTTATCTTCCATACTTTCCAAGATGGGGTAGTATAGATTGCTCACATTCCACGTCCTCCATGTGAACCTCAAATCCTTCCCATAATGTATTCCTCCATAAATCTATCACTCTTGTAGCTTCATGTTTTCTTTTCAACTCCCTCTCCCTAGCCTCATTATACTTAAGCCATCTTTCTTCCCTCTCCTTTTCAGCTATAAGGTCCACCATCTTCCTCCACCCTAGCTTCCTCGCCCAATGCTCAAAAGAAGCTTAGCTGGCCATAGGAAATTCTTCCAAACTTAGTGTAATGATCAAGATCTTTATAGATAAAGGGATAGCACACAAGAATGATCCTCTTGGCTCCCTCAAGAACTCAAAATCAACAATCTCTAGATAGGAATACATAGAAATCACGTACTCTAAGGTGTAACTCATCAACACTCTACTCCACCGATAATCAACAACATGTGTCCAGGTTTAGATCAGCATCATGCAGCCTTTGATACTCATCTTGGGTCTATACACAAGATATATAATACCAGCTTGATCTAGATGCATATGCTGAAATACATTCATACAACTCCACTAGAAAACAACAAAATAAGGTCTCATATAGCTCATGATACATATGTTATTCTACCCATTTACATGCATCAAACTTAGGTCCATCACTAAATCTATGAGAAAACTCATCCTCCATGCTTTTAAGCCATGCTTCGACACTATCCAAGGTCAAGCGCTTTGTCATCACACACCATTCTCATAATAGCTTTGAAAAGAGGTCCCAACAATAGAACCAAAATTTAGTCTCTATTATCACTACCTATTTTAGCAACCAATCCCAAGCATGCCGACATATCATCTAGATTAGTCTAGAGCTCACCCAAGGTGCACCTAGGTGCCGAGCCTCTCCTTTATGTGAGCTTCATGAGAATGTTCTTTCTTACATGGGAATGTATTGCAACCAGAGGATAAACACACTCATCCATGGGATTTAATATGTAAGCACTAACTCCTAGCCTAATACATTCCAAGCATAGATTAACATGATCAACTAAATGAAAGTAGAATCAACCCATGAATATCATCAAGAAAACTTGTAACACACACATGAACATAAGGGAAAAACAAAAATCAAGATCCGCTACAAGAGCGTTACAAAATTACTTCATTATATTTATGAACCAAAGTATGGTGGCCAAGATTACATCAAAAAGAGTTCCATTCATGGAAATGTTCATAGTAGCAGAGCTTTCTTTTCATCACACCACTCACCATTACTCATTACACAACATCTATATCCCTCTCAGTCCCACTTTCATTTTTTTCACATCCATCCTCATGAATTCCTGTAGCTAGCTTTGAAGACCTAATATGGAACCTTACATTGAAGATTTGGTGCATGCTCAACAAAGGAAGGATAGATGAATTTTTGCACACAAAAGGTAAGCTATAATTGGGTACTCCAAAATAGTTTTATTTTGATTGAAAAATACCTAAATCAAAAGCTACATCTGATAAACCCTCAAAGAAAGGCTACTAGAAAGCCTGATGACTCAAGAAGAACAAGGAAGAAATGAAGGTTTTTGTTTAGAGTTGTGAGACAATATTTCTTACTCACACCATAAGAAGGATTAGAGAAGGTTTGACATGGTCTCACATTTCCTTGAGAATGCACATTATTCTCTCAACATGAAGGAATGATTGTTATAGAGCCTAAGCAAAGGGATTATGATAGATTAAGAAAGGATAAGTAAGGATAAATTTGTTCGATGATGAAAGAACTTAAAATTCCTCATATGACCTTGAGTAAGGTATTTTATCTCTCATATATATTAATAAGCTCATATTAATGAAGATGTATAACTAGACTTAACTAGTGAAGAAGGAAGGAAGATCAACTATGCCCTTTGCTACTATACAATATAGTCATAAAATGGAGTGTTGATGTGAGATATAGAAGAGGTATTAGATGCATGAAAAGGTACCATAAATATCTAAGAGTGCTTATAAGTTGATAGAACTCATAGAAAAGAGATAATGTTTTCAAATGGTGCAAACGGTTGCAATATAGTGATCTTTTGGCAAAAACTAAGTATGTATGGTAGAAGTCAATTGTATACATGAGGACGAACCATCTAGTATGGTGGAGTTTCTTGAACAATAAGGAGTTAATGGTTAAATCATGTAAAATCCTAAAAACCTAGCATCTATCAAGGATTAGATAATGGTCTAAGCTTAATAAGGGAGTATACTTGTGAATTGGAACCAAACATCTCCAAAAACACTACAAAAATCGATCAAGGCTTGATTTTTTTGTAATTAATATTTTAGTGTGATTATCATGATTTTGGAGATCAAAATTTTAGTCCTAAATTATATGAAGACAATACTACCATAGGGGGTGAAAAAATTTGTCTCAAGATGAGTGTAGGCTTCCATAGCAATATTAAGTTGGTTCATTTTCCACTTAAAAGGTACCTTAGAGAGAATATCATCCTCTTGAGGCCAAGTTCGACATTATAAGGAGATGAGAGCTTAGACAAATATAACTATCTAAACATGAAATTTGCATCAAAAGGAGGTAAGTCAAGCCTAGGGTGAGCTTGATATAGGTTAAAATTCTCTTCTCACATCAGGTACAAAGCCTAAAAAGTAAGGAATTAGAGAGAGAAGGAAAATTTGTAGTCTTTGGCATAATTTATTGAAAGACACAAGCTTGGAGCATGATGAATGGCCAAAGTGAGGACAAGTAAGAGGAGTATAATATTAGGGGAAGATTGTAATTTGTTTTACCAGGTATATAAAGCTCATATGGTCTGATAGGAGCAAAGAAAGAGAAAGCACGATCCTAAGGGGATCTTGTGGACAAGTAAGTCTATTTTTCTCATGCATTATTATCCTTGGTTTTCATTGTTTCATGTTAATTGGTCAAATAACCCTTTTCATAAATGTTAAATGGGTACATGTAAACAAATAAACATGAAAAATGGCTTGCAAATGTTGGTCTTGATTGGTTTCCATCAATGTTTCTAGGTGGTTTCCATCAATGACAAAGGGGGAGTTTGTTGGGAAATTTTTCATAAGTTTTTCATTGATTTCAAGTTTTACATTAATGTAAAATTGTCCCCAAGGTGTCCAAGTAGTTCCATGAAGTGTCAAGTCATGTCAAATCATGAAGTCATGGTGTGCAAGTCGTTTCACTCGGAATGTTTCGGCTTACGGGAATAGAGTTGCTTCTATCCTTTCATTCCTTTTAGAAACAGATGAGGTTAGGGTTAGGAGGAATACCTGTTGAATGTCGAGATGGTGTGCGCGTACCGTAGAGACAGATCAGGCTGACTGCAGAGACTCCTTTTTGTCTGGGAAGGACTACCTGCAAATAAGAACACAAGACCACAAGATTTTGATTAAACAATAAATGAGGAAACTGCCTTAGGCCCAGGAAATATAAAACTTCCTTTCGAAGGTGGTCAGTTCCCCTGCTAATATGAATTAACACAAAAGACTGCAAAATATTAATTAAATTATTTCGTTAAACTAGGTAGGGGGAAAGGCTGGTTTTCTGGTTTTTGATCAGAGGAACCGATGCGGCATCGATAACCGATGCCGGTCATGATAACCCGTGGCATTCGATAACCGATAGCGGTGGGTTCTACGATCTTCTTGGCAGCTATGGTGTTTGTAATGGCTGGTTTTTGGATGGTATTAGGAAATGGGATGATTAGAAGCAAAAGAATGACAGTTAGATGCAATGGCACGTTGGGTAGTGGATTCAGAAACGGATTTAGGAGCACTGAGATTCAAGAAGCATAAGAAATGTTATAACAAAGGACATGCAAGATGTGACTTACTGGTTTTGGCACAGATGCAAGTTGATCTCCTTGGTTGTAAACACTTCTGGTTTCTTTACTCGTCTCTGCTCTGTCAAGTGAAGATCTGGACTCTGTCCCTCGCTCGCAATGCTCTCTGTTGATTCAGAAATCCTTTTGACTGATCTCCAAAATGAAATTCCGATCCGTTGTTTTGGTTTGGGGAGCCCATTTACAGGGAACCGATGGTGGTTACGTAACCGACGGCGGTCGAGTAGGAACCGGCATCGGTAAGGAAAAAGTAGGCTATTTTTAGTAAAATAGCCCACCTTCCCTGCTTTTCTCCCGAGAGATCAGTTGCGGGATTGGTCAAGTGGCTAGAAGGTCAGCTTTGGGTGCGAGTAAGGAGGCATTAGTTATGGATGTGAGTCTAGACCAAGTCATGGGTCTTAATTAGGTTAGTTTAGGGTTAGGGCTAGGTCATGATGAGGTGGCAAAGTGAGGTGGCGGGTAAGGTGATGTGGATTTATCAATTACAAGGTAATTAATAAATAATTGTGTAAAGTTTAGGTAATGAGGTTAGGTTGCGAAATGGGATGCGGGTCACAAGGGGTCGTAAGACACGAATTTGGTGTCTACACAAGCATAAGCCAGTGCATGGTCAAGTAAGTAAGGTGTATGGTGAGTCCTCCCAAGGTGGTATGCAGAATTAAAAAGGTCAAACATGGTCAATTAGGTGTGTATTAGGTGTTAACAAGTCTGTAACAAGTCTTCATGGTCAATTCATGAAGTTTTAGGTAGCTCTAGGCCTAATCCTAGTCCTAGTTCAAGAAGACATGTGTGGAAACATGAGAAATAGACCAAGATAAAGAAAATGCATGTTTAGAGTAGTATGAGATGGATTAGTCAATACTCATGTTTATAGGGCATGAAGGCATCCATTTTGGAGCTTTACGGTGAAGATAAGACTAGTAGGAAAGTGTAAATGATGAACATGGGCATGATGATGAAAAATAATCATTGAAGGAGAATAATGTGATGGTTTATGAGGTGTGCAAGTATTTACAAAGGTATAAGAATGTAAATTAAACAATTACCTAGGTTGGAATAATACACCCTTCATGACTAGAGAAAAAATATACACAAATGAGATGGAAAAGAGATTTCCAAAGAAAACTATGAAAAATTTGTTATTTTAATACATGGAGGGGTGAGTTGAGAAGGTGTTGTCAAAATATCAGGACCTAAGGAGGTTTTTTTCAAAAGTTATGCATGTTTTTACCAAAACTTGGTTTTGGAAATTACAATCTAGACACCCTAACTTCTTAGCATGTGTTATAAATTATGTTAGATTGTTAAGATGAATCATAGAAGACTTTTTTTCAAGTAATTTTGATAAAAAAAAATGCAAAAGGTTTGAGAGAAATTGGTTATATGGTTAAAAAGTTTTGACCATTTTTCTAAGCTAGTTTGAAGGCCTCCATGACTCCCTCCTTGAGAGATAGAAGGACTATGAAAAATTTGAACCTAAAATGAATTTGAAAAGCTAGTTTTTGTGTTATACAAGTATAGGATTCCCCAAGGATTCATAAAATTCAAATGTGCAGGTATATGTATGATTGTATGAAATAAAAATCACAGTCTTTGATGGAACTTGCAAGTACATGGGTCTACTAGATGTTCCATGAAGAAAACTTCAATGGTATAGATATTTTATGATATCCTTCAAGTGGTCATAAATTTCTTTTAGAAAATTGTGTGAAGAGAAACTAAGTTGAAGACATATTTTCCTTTGACTACTACTTGAGAAATGTGCATTATAGGACCAATCATGGTATTTTTAGAAAGTATTCCAGTGTAAACTTGATATTGGAGTATAAAAAGGATGTGAATATCTTATATATGTCCAACATGACATAGTGGAGTCAAATGTATGCTTCCAACAAGTGTGTTTAGGTCCAAGCCTTGTAGTCTTCCAATCGTATGGTGGGTTACTTAAGAAGATTGGTAACCTGAGATGAATTACCATTCCTATCCTAACAAATCATGCATTCAAGTGATTGAAAATGCTTTGCAAGATTCTAGTAAGGACATAATTTAATCACAATTGAATAATAATGAATTTAAATGTGTTTTGATGTTTCAAATTTCATGCTAGGGTTTGGTGTGACAAAAGCCTCCTTTTTCATAGTTATGTGAAAACCAATATTATTGGACCCTATAAACATGTTACTTGACAAGATAATGGATCTAAGAAGATAAAAAAGTCTTGAAAGATGTCAATACAATTATAGATAACTGAGAATGTCCATTTTTCCTTCAAATTCTTCATTTTTATAGTCTATGCTTGAGAAAAATAGTGAAGGTGTTGTCTTAAAGTCTTAATACTGAAGATGGTTGGTTATGAATTGATCTATTGAACATGGTCAATGATAATATACATCTAAATATTCACCCTCAAGTGATAAAGGTAGTAGAATATATGCTTTCCATGTTTTTGAGCTAGTGCTTAGTAAAATGTCAAGTTCATGCATGACTGAGACAAAGGAATCCATGAAAGGTGAGTAATAGTGACCAAGGGCTTCATACCTCATATGTCTATATGATCTTCAAGCTTTGAATAATTAGTGAGAGCCTCCTACCATTACGATATTATAAACATAAGCATAATTTAAGCTCTTATGTATGTTTATTCTGCATGAACAAAACTATGTTGGCTCATGACTTGTTTATGTGACTCAAATGAACAATATCAAGTGAATGGTGAAGATAGAAGTCTAAATGAAGGTTAAAAAGAAAACCTAAGGTGTAAAGGAATGTATAGTCAAGTTTTAACTCCTTATTCAAGGCTTGAAAATGATTTACTCACTAGATTAGAAGAAAAATAAATAAAACTATCAAATCTAACATCCACCGAGATCTAACCGAGAATATCTGATTGTAAAACTCATTATAAGATGGTTGGAGTAGTTTACTCGTATTTTATAGGCACATGAAGAGTTATGTCAACAAGGACAACGTAGGGAATATGAATCTGATCTAGCAGAGGCAATTTTTTCTTATTTTAAAAATATATGGTTTGTCTCTTGACCTTCATAATCTGTGTTGAAAGGTGAAGGGAGTTCTATAGAAATAATGTGAAGTGTAAGAGTAAACAATAATGAGAATTATTACGATGTATACATAGGCTAGAAAGTTTTCTTATGATTCTTGTTGATGGATTTTGAATTTTTTAGATCTTGGAGATGTATATAGGATTAAGATGTGCAAATTTAACATATTGATGCTATTAAGGGGAGTATTGTGAGATGAAATTCAGAGTGCAAAACCACATTTTGAGGACCTGATATCAGTTGCATGATCAAAACAAAGAATTGATATATTGAGGAGTGCAAATGAGGTAGTGAAATGAAATAGAGATCACATTAGGTTGGTGTGAGAAACCAAGAGAAGAAGGTGATACAAAATCTTTATGTTTAAAGTATGTGTTATAGCTCAACAATTTAGGAGTGATTTTCCTAAAAAAATTGCTTTCATAACAACAATCAAGTGGGTGCTTGACATAAAATTGAAGTGGGTGCTTCATAACTAGAGTTATAGCTTCAGGGTGAGTGGATGTTCACCACTTGAGGATATCATTGTAGTTATTGATGGATAGTTTTCCTTGATATTCCTTTGATTTCTCCTTTTTGTGTTTTTTCTCCCTTATTAGGTTTCCCACCTCAAATCATGTATCCTCATGTGTGCATGTGTTTTTCTTTCTCTTTCTCTTTCATATTTGGATGCTCATGTTCTTCGTGGTTAACATAGTCGGGGTTGGTTAATAGAATAATAATAAACTACACAAAAATTTAAAAGCATTGATTCACCCCCCCTCAAATCCTATATTTCTAACATTATTGCACTTGATCAAAAGGCGAGTTAATTCACCACCACACTTCAAGGTCACGCACATAGTTTTTACATGAAATATTATCCCCATAAAACTATAGTGGACTATGATATATTATGAACCACCTTCTTGGACAAGTTCCACATACTTGATTTTGAGAAATAAAGCATTAGTGCACTAAAGGACATTAAACATGGATTTTCTAAAGTGTAAGTGAATATGAGGCATGTTTTAAGACTTTATTTTCCAAGTTTTCCTATGATATTCATCAAATATAGTATACAAAGTGGTTTGTAGGAGACTTTATGACACCTTTCCATAGAGCATTATCACACAAGACATTTACCGATCCATGCAAAGATTTATAAGTATCAAGTACACACAAAATTAGTTGGAAGTGTTGATACATGGGTAATCCCATTTCTTGAAGCTCAAATTGTAGTAATGGCCTCTCATCTAGACAAAATTTCTACTAATTTAGTGCATGATACGTGCATTTGGTTATGGTGTACGATTACGAGGTGGAAGGACATATAAAAGGATAGCTGCCCATGTAGGACTATGCACACATTGTTGACATATTTCAAGATTTGTCACGAGAACCATGATGTACAAAATTTTTCACTTTTGCAATATGCTACAGGAAGAATGCACCCATGTATTAAAATATTTATGTTGTGTATACCTATGACACAATTGATTACTATTTGATTGATCAAATTCATGAGGCATGCGAAACAAGATTGTGATAGACCACTATGGAAAGTAGCTCTTAAGTGCAGGAAGGGTAGAAAAATGAAAATGGAGGCTTTAGAGGTGGATTCAAAATCATAGGATGTAACATCCGTGAAAGGTTTATGTGTGGGACATTTTATACATGTGGATCACTTGATCATTATCGGTCGATAGTATAAATAATTCGGTATGCACATATTGTGGTAAGGCACACAAGTTTGAATTTTATCCAAAACTATATGCACATATGAGTAAGAATAACAAAATGATAAGGGTGCAACAATGATCAAGGTAGAAGATTCTCATCATGAGTAGTGGGCACCAAATAATATGTCAATCTAGAACTTCTAACTTGTATTGGTCAAGATGTGTGAAGAAACAACATGTGTATGGGAGAAATGGAGGGAAATACCTCTCATCAGAAGGAATAAGTGGTGCATGTGAACTATCCAGCAGCTCAACAGAAGGAATTCTATTAGGAAACTATGTATTTTGTTAGAGAATTGTAAGGGGAGATCTAGTACTGAAATAGAAAGCCCATAAAAGGGAACGTGTAAGGAGTATAGAGCTACCACAAAAGGATGTTGATGATTTGAAGTATGTAGACTATTGAGGCAAGATACTATTATCCCTTTGTTAGCATAATGGTTAGGAAACAATGTACCACACATAAGGATTGAACGAGAGTGTCATATCCTTCATATAAAGTTACCTCAACATGACCATGAATATGATAAGAAGATTACACTAGATGAAGTGATAAATGGTTTGTTGGTGAGTAACATCCTTGTTGATACAAGTGCAAAAGTTAATTTTTGACATTAAATGCTTGGAACCAAATGGGAAGGCCACCATTATATCCATCGTCAAATGTGTTCTATATGGATAAGAAAACCAATGTCATGCCCATTGGAGTGCTCAAATATTCCAGTATAACTATTCAAGGTGCTCAATTTATAGGTGATTTTGAGGTGTTAGAACTCACGGAAATAGATAATTTTCTTACACGCAACCGGATGACCTTGGTGTTACGGTAACAATTAGGCCTGCACTTTAATAAAAGGTATATCAGTTTTGGGAACAAGGATGAGTGCATTGTGATACCATTAGATGAGAAAATGGTTGCACTATACATAGATCCCATTAGTGAAGAAAAACTCAATAGAATATATTGACATACGTTGACAACCAAGAAAACTTGGAGCCATTAATGATACTACCAATGTGGCATGTGAAAATTAGACTTATGGTATATATGATATGGTGGGTTACAAGGCCTGAGGAAGAGTTACCAGGATTATTAGGCCATGCATATGTAGACACCAAAATTGGGTCACACTCCCCTTGGTCCTCTTTCGAATAACCAATGAAACACAATCACCTAACCATGACCCTTATACCCCACATTACTATTGATTTAATTATTTACAATTAAATTAATACCCATCCTCACCCCATTATTAATTTAATTACTTTAATTAAATGGATGCCCACCTCACCTAGACACCTCACCATAGACCTATTCATGGAATGTTTCCATAAATGAATAAGACTTGGTTCAACCCTAAAAACCAATGCCTATTATTCCTCTAACCACCTTCCCACTCATAAAAAGATAATGTCCATTCTGATCCATGAATAAATGAACGGACTGACCCAAATGATGCGAGATCTGTAATTTTTAGTAAACTTAGTGAATCCCACCTTAACCAATGCCGATCATCCCGAAATTTACGTCGGTCAACCAAGAACTGTCGTCGGTTACCATTTATTCACTCTGGTAAACTTATTTGTGAATTAGAACATTTCTAGAATTGAGGAGAAAAGAAGAGAGTTGCATACAAGTAGAACTAGAGTCTTTTCACACCTATAGACATCCATAGCTAGCACCAGGATAGATCTAGAGGTATTACACTCATGGTAACATTCTGGGAAGCACTTCCGCAGTACCAAACATCATTCCTCTGATCAACTATCATCACCATTTAGCCATTTGAACCTACACCATAGGAAGTACAATTTTTACCTGCATTATCTATTTCTACTTTAGTCTATTGGGTTCTTCTATTGTTGTTATCAGTTTCCACTTGCACCCCCATTCCCCTACCATTTACTTGCTTGTAAACTCAACCATTCCTCCACCCACACCATTAAATCACATACATCTAATTGTTACAAATCTCTTAGTATAACTAAGATTCCTATAGACCTCTCCACCCCCTTTTGTCTCCGTTTAACCTCAGATCAACCTCTACAACCAGATCTTTTTTATTTTTATCAACCCACCTCTACCGACGCTAGTTACCCATAACCATCATCAGTTCTGCCTAACCATGATTGGTCATACCCGACCAACACCGGTCTCGTCTGTGTCTACTAACACTATGTAAACGAGAAACCAACTACCTACCAAAACAACCCAAACACCTTACCCAACCCCGCTAAGATCCCCGTCTCGTGACTGCGCAGACCACCGAACAACCTGCACATGATGACTGAAGATGTTGACCCACATAGTTTTTAGTATTTAATGGGATTGACAGCGATAGTGATCTCGAGGTACTGCAATTAGAATACTCACACTAGATTTTTTTATGTACGTATTTCAGTTATTTCATGTTTGTTTTATAATAACAAGTGGATTGACAACCTTCTAGGAGTGTCACACTTCTCGAACCTAGCATACACTAGGCATTCCACTATGATATATTATTTAACTCTTCTTTAGTGGTCTTGTTTCTACTTGTAGTTACTCCTAGCCAAAACGAAGCTCTCATAGTCAAAGATCGGATCGAGAAGTTAGAATGTGTACAAAGAACCTATAACCAAACAACACAAATGTATTCCTCCTTAGCCCATAACATTATCTATTTCGTCACATTCCAAAACATAAAGAAAATGGTGAAACATTTTTTCTCACACCGGTGGGACCCATTCGGGGTTCCTTGCATTTTCTTCATTCCTAGGTAAAATTGTGTGTTTGTTTCCCTTCAAAAAGCTTACACATTAATTTTTCTTCTCTGGAATCATTCTTCCTCTCTTTATTGTCTAAAAACAATCATGTTTTTGGTGCTTTAAAAAGAACACATTATTATTTATTTTTGCATTACATTAGTGAAAGAGCACGTTCCTACCTATTCACCATTTACTTCATCAAACGTAATTTGTCAATTTGGGCTTAAAATCAGTTGCATTTCATCCTTGTATGTTGCATTTAGCTCACATTAAAATGAGGGCAACCTATATGCTGGAAGTCATGCCCAGCTGATGGTTGACACAAAGAACCATAGAAAGCACTCTCTTTCTTCTTCTACCAAACTGCACAAAATCTGAATATACACATTTTCTTAAACGACATCTTACCTGGGAACACCTGTCAATGATCACACGATCAGAGGATTGACAGGTACTCCCTAGCTAGTTATCTCTGTCTAGTACCCCATCGAGAGCACCCCCCACCATAACATAACCCGAAACCTCACCTTTTAGATATCCTTCTTCGTAGGATGCCTTCCAACCAAAAATTCTATTCTAAATTCACATGGTCAGTTCTAAATAGCATAAGCTAAACAAACATAAGAAAATCACTCTTAGGATCATGTTTTTCTTAGTTTTTCTTCTTGACTTGTGTTTTGAGGTGTGAGACTACGAATCTACATTATTCTTCTTCTTTGCACACTCCACCATCGTAGTTGGAGTATTATAACTTTTCTAAGTGTGTCCAGGACCCCATCTTTCATTCTCATATTCCTAAGTTTAACTCTTCACTTGATTTAAATTCACAAAATCTAGTTTCTTCATTGCTCTCTCATTTCACAATAACCGGTGTCGGTCCAGTGACCATCATCGGTTCACATCTGACCATCGTCGGTTAAACCTAATAGATGTCAGCTTCACGGATTTCTAGTTATTTTTCTGGAATAGCCTTCATCACTCCTTCTGTTCTGTTTTTGGCCCTCAGGGCATCATCCTATTCCCCCTGTTGATATTTTTGTCATACATAGTTTCCCCATTACACATTCATTAGTCATGTTTCACTTGCTGAAACTAGTGTTTTTCTATAGTGACCGACATCAGTTCCCCATTAACCATCACCGGTCAGCCTGACCGATGTCAATGTCTGGTTTGGTTTTCAAAATTCAAACCTTGACTGAATTCACCCTCTCACCTCATTTTTCCTCTGTTCTTGCTATTTTCTATGTCATTTATAGAATACAGTCTTTCCAGGTCAACACTTACTCACATGGTGTTGACTCGTAGCCAAACTAACACTCTTATATTCCATGTCAGTCATCAACCACTCCCACCTAATCCTTCACCACCTTCTGTCCTATCACCATCATTTCTACGGTGATGAGGAGTTCACACGACTCCTTGATCGAATCCCACAACCTTACAATTCTACCTTTCCCACTCTTCCACTCAAGATTCCTTAGGTCAATTGATATATGGAATGCCCATATCCATCTCTCCTGCCCTTATCCCCACTTTTACATCAGCCCCTACTAATGCAACATTACCTTCACCTGCTTTACCCTAAGTGGTTTTGTAGCTAGGCCCCACACCCACTATGACCACTACATCTACAACATCAGTCACACCTATAGTATCTGTTGTTCCTTCATTGACCACCTGCACCATAAGCCCATCCACGCTCATTATCTCACGAGATACTAATTACAATGCAAAATACCCATGGTTTCGGTGACCCCTACCCCATTCCATAATCTTGTCCTCTCCATCCCGTAGTCTCTGCCCCCAATCGCTACTAGAGTCACTTCGACTGCCCCACCTACATATACATATTATCAACAACCCCCTTATCTTGTCCGTCATTCATTTTGGATATATGCCCTCTATGTTGGTCCCTTATTCTCAACCTTCCTATTCGAATCACCATACACTAGAATGCCACCCACATCACATGTTCAGCACCAACCCTCTTACACCACAGGAGGCACCCTTCTATCACAACCTACCAATGACCTCATCAAATTAATGATGGAAAGGATGCAGACATTAAAAGCATCAGTTTTCAGATCACACAATTCTCTCACCTATGATGAAATATATAATGAGCCCATTCATCCATCCATTCCTATTCGCCCATACCCTATACATTGGGAAATGCCAAAATTCAACTGCTTCAATAGTAAAGAAGATCCGCAGAAACATTTTCGGTCTTTCAAACATGGGTGTTACCTGATCACCCATGATGAAAATTTATTCATATGGACCTTCCCAATGTCCCTCACAAGACCTACATTAGACTGGTATAGTGGGCTACCCAGACATTCCATCTACTCATTTAGTCAAGTAGCCCATGCCTTTTTAGACCACTTCTCAATCAACGTTGTCAAGAAAGTCACCATGATTGATCTTTACTCCACACAACAAGATGATGATGAGTTTATCACTAACTTTTTCATTCACTAGTGCATCCTAATTAACCATGTCACATTTTAATTACCTCAAACTGAGCTCATAGATTTGTTTACTTGGGCTTGTGCTAGAAAAACTTTTTCCAACCTTGCGGTGAAAACCTTCCGTACCTTTGACGAGGCATTCACCATGGCACAAAAATTGGAGATTTGTGCTATCGAAGAGAAGAAAATTCAGCTACGTAACAAGAACACCGCATTCAAATAAAATGATGATTATTCATCTTAAAACCCCATAACCATGATTTGAAACCTAAAGGATCTGCCAATGTTGTGGTTCTACAAGTTGGACCCTCTCACCCATAAAACTAAGCCAAACCTTCTACTAATCTCTCACCCATCCAAACTTTCTAGTTCAAATGAGAACAATGAAAGTACACCCTAATAGGGGAACCATATTCTTCTATTTTGGAAAAACTTATTAAGGTTGGTGCCATTACCCTTCCACCTATAAAACCACACACTAGTTTTGACCCGATCACCCCACGCCCGCGTGGTATAAAGAACATGACTTTTGTAACTATCATCATGTCAAAGGTCATAACGATGGTAACTGCATCACCTTTAAGAATATCATCCAAGAAATGTTAGACAACAGATATCTAGGCTTGGATAACCTAAATGCACCCACTAACCAAAACATAAATATCTTCAAAAAACCATTCCCTAATCATGCCCCATCTTCCAACCAAATTGGTGACACTTCAACCAATGATAGCAATGTTCGAGAGGTCCACCCTATTTTCAATGACATGTCAGTTGCTTCCTAATTGCCCCTTATTCTTTCCATAGATGAAATACTAGCCGAGCTCCCCTACTTGCCGTGATCCTATTTCATCTATTACTCCACCTCTGAGAGGAACCCTCATCATTTCTTCTTTCACCCATGAAAGAGACCATAATTAGCACTCTATCTCTGGCCCCTTGAATTACCGAGTAATAATCCGTAACACCTCTCCTACTCATGGGGGACACATGTTCACTCCCTACACCATTGTAAGGAGATTCCACCTCATCTGGCCCATCATATCCTCTACCCATAGAGGATCCTGTAGAAACACCATTAACTTTAGATGACCATTCTCCATCGGACCTCCAAGATCATGTTGATCTACTTTCGGCTCTCTTACCCACAGAGTCTGAAGCTAGCCATTTTCCTATTTCTCAAACACATTTTATGGGGATTGCTACTCAATCCACATTGGCCTCACTTACAATAGTACTATTTTCATGCTTGGTTGATCGCTTGGACTATGTTGATAGATCCTTACTTTGGGGACATCTTCTACTTCCTACTTCAACCCAAATGCAATTGTCACTCATTGACACCTCCAAAATCTATCCAAAAGTGTTTCAAGCAACCAAACCAAACACAACCATGGCTATTAGAACACCTTCCATGTCATCACCCATAACCCAACACACACCTATACCCAAACACCTACCCACGCCTATATCATCTCCCTTACCTAAACCCATCACTACCTTAGGGGTCATGCCGACATCAAACCTTACTCACCCACCTATCAAATTAGATTTAGTCACATCTTCCAGACCAACACTAAACTTATTCCTGCCCCTAAAAGGAAGACCCAACCTCCTAGGCCTCATACACCAACCTTGCCTACCACACCATTGTCACCTTCACCTCTTCTCGTCCATCCTAGGACCTCACCCCTCAACCCTAGCCAAGCAACCTTCTTCCATCGGTAAACCAAGAACACAACAACTCACCTCCTCATCATGGCCCTCTAATATACCCAAGTGATCCAAACAACCCCCGCCGTCACCCATGACCTTCTTACCACCCATACCACCACTAACTTTCATAACTTATTCACCGCCCATGACACTCTCTTCTCTTCCACTCACACCTTCTAACCAACCTCTACTAACCACCTCCACTGCAACTTGGTTGCCCCCATGGGTAACCCATCCTCTTCCACCATCTGGTTTTCCTTCTACATCTAGTACTCCCATATCACTTTTACCCAAGAGGATGTAACCTAAAGATAAGAATCCACTACCCTCCAATAATGTAGTCAAACCAACCAACCCTTCCATCGCTAGCTCTTTTGCCACACCTTTATGTAAAAAAATTCCCACAAGATCTCGAGACCACTCCACATACCAAACTAGTGGACTAACCCATTCCTCCTCCTATAAATCCTATTCCTCCACAATAGCCACACATGTACCCAAACCCACACTCACCTCCAATTGTGATCCGCCGTAGGGTCATAAACTAATATTTTAACCAATCTCTTAGGAACTTCCATAATCACATTACCACCACTTCAACCTTACGATCCTCTCAAACCAAAACCAAAAGGGTTTGATGAGACCAATATTTGTGCCTATCATCGTCGTGCTATGACATGATGTTGAAAATTGCAAGGCCTTGAGAATAATTTTGATGAAAACGATCTTCTAGATGAGGACCCTGTACGTACCCAAAATTGAAGGTCTTGCGCACCACCGGAACAATGTAACACGTACCCCAATGATGATACAGGTCTCCTCGCAAGGTGTTCGGGATCCATAAAAGATCTCCAAGTATGTGATTATCATCCCACATGTCCCGCTTAGCCCCGCATGCTTTGTTTTTATCTTTTCCCCTCTTTTCTTGGCCTTTTGCTCTTGATTCTGAAACCGCCACCCCGCTGGGGCGAGTCTCGTGACCACCCCTAAGCAGGCGGTGGTTCAGAACCGCCACCCCGCTCGGGGTGGCGGTCCTTTACGTATTTTCTAGAATGCTCTTTTAACATGACTCACGTAAAAATCAACGATTCACTAGCTTTTTTCACCGTCATAAGCTTGCATTAATGATTCTAGTTCCCTGGAATAGTGTTTTTCCATTGTTTATAGTTTAAGAGATCAATTTGGTTTTTACCTTGGGTAAATGCAAATGCTATAAATAGATGGCTTGTGCTCAAGCAAATGGCCCCTCAAAATTTTCCTCTGAAGTTCTCATTGCAATAGATTAGTCTTTCATTTTGTTTAGAGTTCTTAGTTTCTTTCATTGCATGCTTAGTTAGTGTTGTTTTGCTGTTAGGAAGCCACATATCCATCTTGTGCAAGTGTTGTTGATATTTCATCCAATCCATTGGAGTAGAATAGTCTCTGGTTTTCAATAGGAAGCCATTAAAGTTGTAGGTTTTGTTCTTCAAATAGAATAGTTTCAGGTTTTGGATGTTTTATGTTGCATGACTCACAATAAATGTCGCTAGGAATTGCATAATCCAAGCTCGTACTTCTTGCGCTATCCCTCTCCTACTCACATTGTATTCGGCCTCGTATGCTAAACCGCCTTTGTCCCAATATCCACTTCTATTGATGCTAGCATTACACACTTTTCTGGATCCACGTGAACACAAAGGAACGAGGAGATCACACTGAGGGGACAAGATCACACACACCATCGGATTTGCCACTGTTCTGCAGAATCCAGGTTCTAGCTTTCAAAGTTCTAATTAGAATCGTATCAAATAGAGTAGTTAATTACTTTATTTCAGTCAATTTTACTTTCGATATTGCCAGGGAAGTTGTGGGGATTGATAGTTTCTGAGAGACTATGATTCTTTCCTCACTTCTGAGGTAGGATCGAGAGTCTTTCAAATAGATTAGATCAGTTATTTCATTGTTTAGAATAGATTTACAACTACACAGGAAAGTAGCTATACTCGGTTACTTTGTTTGTTTTAAAATTTGACACTAGGTTAATTGTCAATTTCTAGATATATTAAAATAGCTGCTCTTTCAAATTCATTTATAAAATTCATCAGAAAATAACAAAAATATAGAAGTTATATATGTTATAGACATACTTCGCATGGTTAATTTTATCTTGCTACATTTAGTTTACATTATTTCTTTTGTATGACAATTACGGGACCTAGAGAGCCCAGGGAATACATATTCGAGCCTATCGTGCCCCAACCCAATCTTGTCATAGCCATAACTGATATAGATCGAATCTCGGGATCCAATTCTTCCAAACAATGACAAACTTACAATAGATCAGCTCATAGTTGAGCGGGTTGAATATAGAAGATGACCAAGCACATACGTTTTGGTCAAATCAACCAAACTACAGATTACCCTAGATTCATACCCGCATGACTGTAGAAGGGTTTGAAAGAGAGCAGACCTTTGGTTGTGATCCTTTGGTCCCACAGCCAGACGCAGGAGACACTCTCACAGATATAGATACCAGCTTGAGAATTCAGGTTGCACAAACACTGTAAGATATTCTGAGAAGATCGCACAATTATTAATTCTGAATATAGAAGTTGAAAAGGCATATGACTATTGGATACTAGGGATTAGGGATTGATTCCGCGCATGACCATAGCAGGACCACAACAAATACGAATCTACGGGTGTGACCCACAAATCCCATAGCCCAACGAGCCCATAGGTGAATCAGACATAGATGTTGGCCTACGTACACTAGTATTCAGATCTACTCCACTTCCACCTATCATCATCAAATAGTTATCCTTATTAGACATAGCAGCTAACAAAGCTAAGGAGTTCTGGACTAGGCTAGAGAATCACCCATAGATTAAATTATATTTATCATCTGTCCTATGACCTTATCGGGAGACATACACGAAACTATCCCAGGACATTTTCCATGTATTCCACAACCTATAGACCGAAGCATGCTAAAGCTTGATATTGATTGGAGCCTTGAGCAGTCATCCTTGCTGATCGATCTATCACACCAGTTCAAGTTAGGAGGGCCTTCTTTGCCTTAGATTCACAATTTCCACTAGTGCGCGTCGAAGACATCAGATTGCCCAATTAGCTTGTCTGAATCCCACACATATTTAATCCCCACTGGCTATCTCGGCATGACCTCGGGAGGTCGGGTGCGAGGAAAGGTTACTTGTAGATTCCTATGCTCGCTTGTCACTTTTCCATCGTACAAAATTGGTGAACCCGACGTGAACCTTTCTACTTTCTAGTCTGGAGTCAGATTTCTATTGGTGCTTTCAAATTAAAACAAACTCTTTCATCTTTACTGGCTCATTAGCTTTCACCATCACCTTCGCTCCTTCCCATTATTCTGTGGGTATTCATATACCCCAAAATATGTCGGGATTCGATGCACGTGGTAGACCTCTCCTAGGTCTTGAAGCATACTATACTCAACTGAATAGACAGTCATCACCCTCGCTCTCAGTGTGGGGTGACAACTATTCAAATAACCAATTATCAACACAAACTCCATCTCCAAGGGTCAGATATAGCTCATCTTTCAAAACAAAGGAGTTGGATCAGCTCGCTCAAACACAACAAACAGAGCCTTCAGGCTCGAATAATATGACATTCACAGAGAATCTGGTTCATCTCCTCAGGTACTACTTAGACCACAAATTAGTAGACAATCTGACCCATACCTAGGTTTAGATGATGAAAATTCGGTACATTATGTTAGGAATGAACAACGTTCTCGAAGTATGTACCCACCTATAGGAGGTTTACAAACACAACCCGAGGTCTCTTTTCAAGAAAATACCTCCATGCCACTACATATAGGAAATGCCCTCGGGGAAACTTGGTAGGGCAGCAATCAATTCATAGCAAGATATCACATGCCTATACAACACCATGATATACAACAAACGCCGCTAAAGCAAAACACCGTGACTTCACCAAATGAAGTCATTTCAACATTAGTAGAAAAAGTGAGAGGGTTAGAACTTGCTCAAGCAAATCAAAATTCCCAATTCATGCAGGCAAGAAGTTCCAATCCTCCACACCATCCTAGCCAAGTAGACCTCCTCACAGGAGTAGGAACATTAGGCATGACCCCTCAGTATTCACAACAAACACCGATTATAACCACCATTTCTAACACTGTTCCAATACCTCCCGATGCAGTACAAAATAATCCATTCTTCGACAATACCCCTTCATACTTAAACATGTACTCCGAATCACCACAAGGGGATATGTTCTCCTCTCCCATTATTTTTACTCAACCATAGGGGTTCCCTCATGCTCCTACCAATGCATATGCAATGCTATATCAAGAACCCATTCCACCGCCACTCCTCAAAGCAGCACCATCAATGGTCGAAACCTATGCGATAGGGACATATTTGGAATCTTGGAAAGAACCCTTAGATTTCACTATACAAAGCGTCATGCTTCCAAGACCTCTTCCCTGATTTTCCCAAATAAAAGGTGAGGGAGATCTGAATGCACATATCAAAGCTTACGCTACATCCATTCGAGAACTACTCCCATGGGATGGGGTTGTTGCTAAAATATTCCCCAAAAATTTGGAGGGCATCACTCTTGATTGGTATTATAGAATACCTGAGGCTTCCATCCATTCATTCAAGAAACTCATGTTAGAGTTCATCAAGGCCTTTGACATGAACAAACTATTAAGGATAGGGATTAGGGAATTCTTGCACATTAAGCAAGAATATAATGAATCTATCGCCCATTTCATCTAGAGGTGGCACACGGTTCTCTATTCTTTGGCAAGTGCTTCAGATGGAACTATACGATCTATTCCTTCATTCTCTCAGCAGAGAGGTAAAGGAAGAAGTCCATAAGTTCCCTCTAAGAACTTACAATGAAGTACTTGAGAGTGCTCTCCAGATAGATCAAGTGGCATTGATAGTGGTCGAAGACATATGGAGAAAACAGAGGGTTAATCACCTCTAACCAAAACACTACAACTTATCCTACTATCACGAATGTCAATAAAGGACCTAAAATCCTTAAAAAAATCGCAGAGTAACAACGAATGGAGTAACCAATCGTGATAGAAAGGTAAATGTTGTGAATACTCCACCAAAAATAAACAATCAACGAAATAGTAACTTTACTCCAATAATCAATACAAGTGGATTTTAATCATCCACAACAACAAAAACAACAACAACAATAATGGTGAATCCCTACACGGGATCCAAATCAAAATTCAACTAGGTATCAAAACCAGAATTCAAACCAAAAACAACAAACGCAAAACTTTAATAGGCAACGGTTTGATCAAAGTTTTAGGCCACAATATACACCGAGCCAACAAACTAGGAATTACAATCCTAACTCCTATTGTGGTTTTCACAAAATCCGAGGCCATGACACTAGAACATGTCGTGACTACAATAAATTCATGCAACGTTTTCCAGAAGAACAAAGACAACCTTTCATAGATATGTTCTTGGCAGATCCTGCCTCACCAGCGCCAAATACTTTTACAGGGGTAGTTTCCCCTCAAAATGCACCCCTCAAGATCTTCAATGATCCGCTCCCAAATCACAACAATAACAAGTTAAATCCAAGTGGGACAAGCAAGGGTGTAATTGCAGGAAACAATGATCATGAAGCTTCAACTTTGCTAAATCCATTAGTTGCGCCACAATTAGGAAGTCAGCCTTGACCAAAGATAGTCGGTTTAGTGGAATTAGATGCCGAACTACCCGTAGAAGCTGTAACAAGGACACGAGAGTATTCCTCTTAGCTAAGTCCAAGCTACCCACTAGAAATAGACAATATCCAACAAGTATTAACAAAACCCATAGGTGCCTATGATTTAATTAGTGATTTAACAAAAACCTTCTCGCACATCTCCTTTTTGGACTTATTAAAGAACTCCCCTGCTCACAGGGCTGCTCTTTTAGAAGCATTGGGTTTAGGTCATCTAATTAGCATCACTCCACCTCCCAAAACACAGGTAAATCATATAGACTTTGATATCCATCCTCCGGGGCAGCCGGATAGGGACACCGAATTCATATTTGAAATTAACAAAACGCCAACAGACGCTGAGATTACACGCCGAGGTGATCTCGGCCTTACACTTGCAAGTGTGGGTCTATAACAATTATGTGAAGCGCACAATGGTTGATGATGGGGCAGCAGTTAACATAGTCCCTTTTTCTTTCCTTCAAAAGCTAGGGTATGGAGAAACCAATTGTTCCACGACTCAAAATACGCTAAGAGGCTATGACAGCCTTAAAGCCACTTCCATTGGAACTATAATACTACCGGTGTAGACACCAAATTTGTGTCTTACGACCCCCTGTGCCCCGCATCTCATTTCGCAACCTAACCTCATCACCTAAACCTTACACAATTATTTATTAATTACCTTATAATTAATAAATCCACATCGCCATACCTGCCACCTCATTTCGCCACCTCATCATAACCTAGTCTTAACCCTAAACTAACCTAATTAAGACCTATAACTTGGTCCACATCCACACCCATGACTAATTACTCCTCACCCACACCTAAAACCAACCTCATAATGACTTGACCAAGCCCGCAACTAATCCCTCGGGAGAAAAGGAGGGAAAGTTGGCTATTTTACCAAAAATAGCCCACTTTGACCTGACCGACATCGGTTCCTACTCGACCGCCGTCGGTTGCGTAACCGCCATCAATTCCCTGTAAATGACCACCTCCAACCAAAAACGAGGGATCGGATTTTCATTTAATCGGGAGGAGGAGAAATCATTGAAAGGATCCGGATTTGCTTGGCGAACAGAGACAAGTGAAGAAACAAGAAGAGTTTGCAGAGAAGGACATCAAGCCCAAGACTGCAACTGAATAACCAGAGCCCAGTGACACTCATCCGAGCATCAGAAGAGGAGATAGCTCATCTTGGATTGTCAGATCGTCCTACTTGAGCCCTGTCTTCGTCATCACAGTCCTGGAACCTGCATCTTCATCAGGAACGAGTAGTCCTTCCAAGACAAAAAGGAGTTCTTCGTAGTCGATCTGATCTTTCTCTACGGTACGTGCACACCATCTCAACATTCAACAGGTATTCCTCCTAGCCCTAACCCTTATCTGTTTCTCAAAGGAATGAAAGGATAGAAGCAAGTCTATTCCACAGAGCTGAAACATTCCGTGCGAAACATTTTGGCACGCCCGGTGGGACCCATTTCGGGTTTTTGTTTCTCTTGCTTGCTTTCATTTAGGAAGCATACTTTCTTGTTTGCTGCTTTTTGTTATATTTAGTAAAAGAATTTGTCTTGTTTTCCCAGTTTTGCATTAGTGAAAGCCATCTTCTTTGCTTCATCGAATATCATTTTCGATTTGGGTTTAAAACACGTGCATTACATTCTTGCTTGTTGTTTTCAATTCTAGTGAACATAGATTAAGTAACAGGTCGTACACGTGGGGGTGATTTCCATGGTATTGACAGGAAATTAATCTTACTTTCACTGCACAACACATACCAAATCACTTCATAATTAACACAACAGCTCAAAACATCCCCCTTTTCCGCGGTATTCTCTCGCCCTTATTGAGGTAACCTTATAAGCCAAAACAAACTTGACATTTCCCCTAAGTCTTTTGTTTAGGATTCTGACATCATTCTATGTCTAAAGGCATAAGCCCACAATAATTAAAATTAACCCTAGGGTTAGTCTCTGGATTTGCGTGTGCATCTTGCTTGTTTTCAGTTCTGTTTTCTCTGTTATACATTGTCTTCTGTGATCACCTTAGAACAATTTGATAAATGTACTAAGCATTGTTAACAATCAAATCAGTAGCTTCTTATATTTTCTTATACCAGTCTTATTACACCGACATCGGTTAACTGATCGACGTCGGCTATAGTCTAACCGACATCGGTTATCAGACCGATATCGGTTACTATCTTTTACAGTTCTTGACAAACCAGCAACCTACCAATTTCACCATTCTGAGGCTGTTTCTGTTCCTGATAGATCGAAGCCCTACTGTGTACTCTTGTCCATGGTTGTTATCACTCGGAAGCAAGCCGCCGCCATGGTTTCACATGCCTGCTCTGTGCCTTTGCCTGAATCACCCCCTTCACATTCTATAGGGAACCCTACGGACACCAGTGAGATCCCCAAAATTCCTGTAGGAGAGATGAGGAATTTGCCAAATTTTGGATGCTAATCCTAGCGCATTTGTACAATACTATTTGTCTCATGCCCCTGACCGTATGCCCGATGGTCAACTCCTTGTTGGCATGCCTATTAGTATAGCTGCTCATTTAGCTCCCACTCTGCCTGATAACACCGTCTTGCCTTCTGCATCCTTAGCCCCGTCTCCCAATCCGATGGCTTCAGAGGTTCATACGACATAGATTGGCTTTCCTTTGGTTAATCTTGGGCCCCACATGTCATTACCACCATTGCTCCTACCTCATCTCTCTTGCAATTTGCTCCGTTCATGACTTGCTCTCTCGCCACTGTCCACACGAGCTTTCCTTCTCAAGCTCCACCTACCTTTTCATTCCCATACACGTATCCAGTGACCTCAACATCTTATATAGGACATCCCTATTCGGTCGCCTCAACATATTCATCCTCCATACCTTATCAACACTTAACCCCACCATTGTCTAGCGGAGGCCCTTGGCCCAATTTGCCTCCGTTTACCACAACCGCACCATCATCTCATCCAACCATGGATTTCATCAAACAAATGATGGACAAAATGCAAAATCTGGAGGCTTCTGTTTCGGGAAGTCGTAGCGCCTTGACATATGAGCAAGTTTGTCGGGAGCCTATTCACCCTTCTATCCCCCTTCATTCATATCCTCCTCAATGGGAATTGCCGAAATTTACTCGTTTTAATAGTAAAGAGGATCCTCAACAACACTTGCGATCATTTAGACATGCTTGTTATTTGATTGCTCATGATGATGCCTTGTTACTCCGCACCTTTCCCATGTCCTTATCAGGACCCGCCTTGGAGTGGTACAGTGCTTTAACCCAGCACTCAATCTTCTCTTTTAACCAACTAGCCCAATCTTTCTTGGATCATTTCTCCATTAACATTTCCAAGAAAGTATCTATCACCGACCTCTATGCCATCTGACAATTTGAAGACAAATCTATCGCAGATTTTGTTGGACGATGGTGGGGCCTTATCAACCAACTTACATATGCCTTGCCTCAGGCTGAACTTATCAAACTTTTTACGCGGGCATGCGCTAAGCACATCTCTCCTACCCTTCAAATTCAAACCTTCCGCACATTTGACGAGGCCTTTACTATGGCTCGGAAACTAGAAATTCGAGCCTTAGAAGAAGAGAAATTGCGGTTGCGCAACAAAAACCCCAATTTCTGAACTCCAGATTCCACCAATAAACCAAACACCACCACTCCTCACACATCTACTTCTTCGAAATCAAAAGGAGCTGTCCACGCGGTGATGGTAAAATCCCAACCACCGTCTAATACCCCACCGAAAACCACCTATAAGTATAAAGCAGAGCCCATCAACTACACTCCCTTGGGAGAAACATATGGTGTGATATTGGAAAAATTACTTAAAGCAGGAGCCATTACCTTACCTCCTATTAAACCTCACTCTGGATTTGATTCCACTCACGCCATACCTTCTTGGTACAAAGAAAATGACTTCTGTAACTTCCACCACGTGAAGGGACACAGTCATGAAAACTGCAAGATGTTGAAAAACATAGTGCAGGAAATGGTTGATGTGGGGGATATAGCCCTCGATAATCCTAACGCCCCTGCTAACCGAAATTTGAAAATCTTCAACAAACCATTCCCGAATCACTCTTCTAACAGTAACATAAACCAAGATATCTTAGCCGAGGAGAGTGTTCATGAGATCCATGCAGTCTTCGACTCCCAGCCAAAAGCCTCTATCGAGAAAATTTTGAATCAAGCCTCTTCACTGACGCAGGGGCCCAAACCTCTTTCACCACCATCAAGACAAAGTGAAATCATTCCTTTATCTCGTAAAGGAATTAAGCGCCCTGAGTCCTCTTCTCATAGATAAGTCTTCTTACACCACATCCCTACAAGGTGTGAGTAGATGTTATCCAACTTATCTATTTCCCAAAAGTCTCTTTCTACCATTCTTGTTGTACAAGAAGAAGGCTCGCCACTTATTTTGTCATCCTTAGACGAGAAACCTCTTGAACCGACATCACCACATTCTTTAAACATGACGGATCCTCTCAAACACGCCCTCCTACCTATTAGTTCTTCATCGCCTAAATCTTTTCAGTGACCGGTTGACCTCTTAACACCCATTGATACAGTGCCTCATCTACCCCCTGTATCACACCCACAGTGGACCGGAATCACAACCCACCTTTCTTCCATACAAAAGTTCCTATTCACACGTGAGGACTGTCATTCCCCAGAAGATAGACAGGTCCTATGGGAACGTTTGAGTACGCCATATTCTACTCAAATGTAGATGACCGATCCAGATGCCTCTACCATATACCCGAAGTGTTTACAGAAGCTTAAAATACCTATTTCCTCATCTTCACCCCCCTCATCTTTACCAAATACCTTATTCACTTCTATTAACCTAACCAAATCTTCCCCTACGCTTGGGACCTCACCAATACCCAGTCTAACACACCCACCTAAGCGGCTTGATTTATCTAAAAATAAAGCCGTCCATCCCATTAGGAGACAGACTCAATCCCCTCAACCTATGCCTCTATCACAACTAAACCCCTCGTCGTCACACTTACCTTCCATATTGGGACCCCATCCCTCTACCTTGCATCAATATATCATACCTCCTGCATTTTCTTTAAAGCGACCTACGCCTTCTGCACCCATACAGAAATCCAAGGGTATAGCAACACCATCACCCCGCGTATCCTGTCCACCTACCAATCCTAAACAAATTCCATCATCAAAAGAATTGTTTGCTGCCACTCCTATTTCTTCGTGGTTGTTTTCTGATACCATATCATCTGTGGCCTCATCATCTAACCAGCTAAACATAGCTTTTGCGCCAAAGAAGCCACGTTTAGTTAAAACCCATTATCAAAACCCCTTGGCTAAACCACCACCCATACAAACCAACCATACCACGTCATCATCGCGAATCGAGCCAGTCAATAGCCTCCTCTTCCTCTGACTTTGACCCACTCAAAGGGTCTTACGCCAAAATCCTTGCTATGTTGGTAGAGAATGCGACCATTTCCCTACCCCCACTTAGACTTTATGATCCATCTAAACCTCGACCTATAGGTTATGATGAGTCTAAAATCTGCGCTTACCACCGCACACCAGGACATGACGTAGAGGGATGCAAAGCATTGAAAGCCATACTTCGTCAGTCACCTCTCTCAGATAGAAAAGTTAAGAAAGACAATTTACGAAGAGAGAGACCTTTAGCTTCAATTCCCTCTCCTATACCACCTGTCCCCACCTCACCAAGATCTATCATTATTACAGCCCCACCTCTCGAAGACCATGACCTATCCCTACCGTCTTCCTCCTCTCGTATTCACGAGATCAATATGATTAGTGTTCTTTACTCGAGGCGAGAAAAACAATGGGAAAGCGAAGAAAACACACTGCGGCATCTCTTTCTCTCGTCCACCGTCCCGATGGCACCACCACCTAAAGTAGTTATTCGCGGACCCGCCTACCCCGTCTCTAATGGAATTGCCCACCGAACCATGATCAAACAAACTTCACCAATCGCCTATAAAAATGACCTTTGTATGATCTCATTCGGACTTCGAATCTCATCGACAAGCTCTCGTTGAAATCCTTGAGGATAGAGGTCTTACCTAATTAAACCTTGCTGTTACCTCTATTCTAACACCCAATCACGTTGCTTCACTCACCAAACAATCTATCTCCCCAACCACTTGTCTCTGTCACATGACAAGCTTCTTTGTCGGTTTCTCCGAAGACAAAATTATCGACTTTGGTGCTGAAGATCCTGACCCTGCTCTTTTCATCTCAGCTTATGTCCGGGACATTCGGGTACGTCGTGTTATGATTGATGGGGAACTAGCCTAAACATCATCTCTCAAAAGCCTTCCAACAAATGAATATCCCTTCTAGTTGCATGTGTGCCAACCCCATCATGTTACGGTCATTCAATGATGCTATTACTTCTACCTTAGGCACCGTGATCCTTAACATTCATGTAGGGCCACACACTTTACTCGAACTCTTCTATGTCCTTGAGGAGAGTTCGATACAATATGTTGTTAGGCCGCCCTTGGATCCAGGGCTATGGGATGCGTTCCTTCCACCTTACATAGATGCATAAAATTTGAGTACGAGGGAAGTCCTACACCGTAAAAGCTGATCCTCCCCCTTCAAAACCTGCAATATGTTGTATCGCCCTAATGATGTGCTTGTACCAGTCAAGACACCCATTCATCAACCAGCCAACCCTGACCATCCACTTCAACTACACCTACACCTTGACCAATGAAACCGCCATCACAAATACCACTTCCTTTCCCGCAGATAACATCCCAACCTCGACCCCTTAGTAGATGTTTTTCAATGCCTTACGCTGGGGGAGTATCACCTATATAACGTTAGTTCTTTCCATACCCCACAGGAGTATAGACAGTTACATGAACATCCTACCTATGACCATCGTGTGGGGGAAGTAATCCTCTACGGACCACCTCATTGCCGCACCAACCTAACATATGGGGGTGTCGACGCATCTTCCGTTACCCCTGAACCTCCTCTTGGTGTGGTTCCCTTCCAATCCAATTTTCAATACCTAACAAATTGTCGTTTCACCCTCACCTTCTTGACTCGCTGTGCTTGGAAAGGCTTTGGTTTTGGTCTTTATGAACAAGGCCGACATACACTCATTCCCGTGACTACACGCAAACACAATGATCGTAGTGGTCTCGGTTTTCCTGAAACACTTACATCGGAGAAACCTCGTGTCAGTTGTGTCCTGGAAGATGACGACGTCACCCCTACCAAACCATCATCACCCATTTTGCCATCATCACCCAGAGTCGATAGACCCTGAATCTATCCCTCCTAACTTTTTTTTTTCATAAATGCTATCTTCCTAGGTCCTCTCACTTATCAACGAGATAATGAGGACCCATCTTCTCTTCCCCTTACGTATCCGGACATGATCGAAGAGGATTCACCTTGATTAATGTTGTTGAGTGCGGGATGATGACTCCATCCTCACTTATCTTGGTGCGGATGACTCTTATATTCAACGCGCCTTACCATCTGAAACTCAAACCATGTTGAATGAGTCGACTATAGAAATCAACATCCACACAGAGGAGGATCCTCATGTTGTGAAGATCGGACAATCCCTTAATACATCAGAACAAGTCGCCTTTACTACCTTTCTCCGTACCCGCAACCAAGCTTTCGCTTGGTCCTACGCTGACATGCCAGGAATTGATCCTGACATTGCTGTCCATAACATCACCCTAAATCCCGATTCCAAACCAGTCAAACAAAAACTGAGAAAAATGCATCCACGCATTGCCCTCTTGGTCAAAGAAGAGCTTCAACGACTTCTTTCTGTTTCCTTCATTTTGCCTATTGACTATCCTCAATAGATTTATAACATCGTACCTGTCACTAAAGCGACGGGGGGACTTCGGATATGCACGCAGATTTCCAAGACCTTAACCTCGCTTGCCCTAAAGATGAATTCCCCCTCCCAAGTATTGATCAACTTGTTGATCTCACATGAGCCATGAAATGCTCTCTCTCATGGATGGTTTTTCAGGATACTGATCAAATTTTGGTAGCCCCCTGTCGATCAACATAAAACTGCCTTCATAACTCCTTGGGAACCTTACATTATCGTGTCATGCCATTTGGCCTTAAGAATCTTTGGTGTGACCTATCGGCGGGCTATGACTTACATTTTCATGACATTATGCACACTATCCTTGAAGATTATGTCGATGATCTTCTTGGCAAATCTAAACATCGCGGTGAACATCTCGATGTTTTAACCATTATTTTCGATGCTTTATTACAATATTCGGTCGGCTTCAACCAAAGAAATGTGTCTTTGGTGTTCTTTCAGAAAACTTCTTGGCTTTATCGTCTCTTTGTGTGGCATTGAGGTCGATCCATCTAAAGTCAAAGCTATCCTAGAAATGCCCCCACCCAAAAACCTCAAACAATTGCGTAGTTTGTAGGGTAAACTTCAATCCATCCGGCATTTCATCTCCCAACTCTCGGATCGATGTCAACCTTTCCATCACCTTCTTAAAAAGGACATTGCCTTTCAATGGAGTGAAGAGTGTCACCAAGCCTTTGAAGCTCTCAAAGCCTATCTCTTGCAGCCACCTATGCTTATTCCACCTCAGGATGATCGCCCTTTCTACCTTTATCTTTCTGCCACTGACCATGCTATAGGAGCCATGCTCGCACATCGGGACTCGACACGTCGAGAACAAGCCGTTTATTATATAAGTCGTACTCTCGTGGATTACGAGACTAGGTATACACATGTAGAAAAATTGTGCCTAGCCCTATCATTCGTAGCCACCAAACTTTGACATTACCTCCTGAATCACAAAACTTTTGTCATTACCAACACGGACCCCATTCATTATATGTACACCAAACCACATCTAAACCAACGCATCACCCGATGGCTTATGCTCCTCGCTGACCTCGACCTTGAGTTTGTACAACAGAAGTCAATCAAAGGACAAACTATTGCGGACCAACTTGCGGAGGCCCCTTTACCTGTGGAACAATTTACCAATTTTAATTTCCCCAACGAACTCATCGCCACTCTTTCACTCAGGGAAGAGTCGTATCCAATGACCCTCTTCTTCGATGGATCTAAATGCCAGCGTGGTGGAGGGGCCGGCGTTGTTCTCATTCCTCTTGACGCTGAGCCTATGCCTCTTTCATTCCAGCTCGATTTCCCTGCACTAATAATACAGTGGAATACGAGGCCCTTGTTTTGGGTCTCCAGGTTGCGTTACACTTAGGTGTCAAATCTATTAATATTTTTGGTGACTCTCAATTGGTAGTCAATCAAGTTATGGGCATCTACCAATGTAAAAATGAGGAACTTCAAAAGTACAAACATTACGTGGATTCACTTTTGACCTCATTTACTCGATATTCTATCCAGACCATTCCCCGCTCCACTAACAAATTTACGGATACTATGGCTTGCTTAGCCTCACAAATTCCTGCATCACCAACTAACTCTGACATATTCATCTTGGTCCAACAACTCTTTGCCCCATCTTACTCAGCCCCGGTTGTTTGTATGATAAATAATGTGTCTGCTAATTCACAGGATACCTGGTACCACCAATTTCATGACTACCTTACAACCTCTATTCTCCCACCTGACCTAACTAGTACTGGCAAACGCGCTTTTCTTAAACGTGTTTCTCGTTATGTCATCATGGGGGGACTCCTTTATAAACGTGGCTTTGATGGTATCCTCCTTCGATGTCTAACCGGCGTGAGAGGTCACCTATACCATCCAACAGGTCCATGATGGTATTTGTGGCGGACATTTTAGTGGCCTTGCCGTGGCTAAACGAATCCTTCGCCTAGGTTATTATTGGCCTACTCTTAATAATGACTACTACGAATATGTTAAGTGTTGTGTTATGTGTCAACAACATGCCAACCTTCAACATACTCCTAGCCATCCGCTACAGGTCGCACGAGATCTTTGGCCTTTCTCACAATGGGGTTTAGACCTTATTGGTGAGATCCACCCACCCTCTTCGCAATGTCACCATTGGATTATCATAGCAACCGAATATTACACAAAATGGGTGGAGGCCATTCCATTCATTTCAATCAAAAAAGAAAAAATTGTAGAGTTCATTAACCACCACATTATCTGTCGTTTTGGTGTTCCTCATCGCCTAATAACAAATAATGGAAAATCTTTCAAAAATAAGTTGTTGCAAGACCTTTGTGACAACTTTGGTATCAAACTTAGCTTCTCATCACCCTACTATCCACAAGCGAATGGACAAGCTGAATCTTCTAATAAAACCCTGACCAAAATCCTCATGAAAGTTGTTAATGATTCTAGAAGAAATTGGCATGATCACATTCCCTTTGCCCTTTGGGCTTATCGTACTAGCATTCGTACCTCCACTAATGCCACACCATTTTCTTTGGTATATGGTACCGAGGTGGTCTTGCCTCTCGAAATACAAATACCCTCCCTCAGAATATCTCTTCAGGATATTCTCACCAACGATGATTTCCGCCAAGAGCGGTTAGCCCAATTAGAGCTTCTTGACGAGCGTCGTCTTACGGCTCTTGACCACCTTCAAATCTACCAAAAACGCATCAAGCGTGCTTATGATAAACGACTTCATGATTGTACCTTTAAGGTTGGTGATCTTGTCCTCAAAGAGAATCAACATGTAACAAAACTAGAAAAGAGCAAACGTGGAAAATTTGCTCCCGATTGGATTGGGCCTTACATAATCACTCACACTTATGGATCAGGCACTTATCATTTAGCTTAAGCTTAAATGGTAAAACTGAGCTGAACCCCTTAATGCCTTGCATCTTCGACCATTCTCTATTGAATTTAGTGTTATATCACTTCTTATTACCTACCTACCGCTCGTCCCTTGAGCTCATTTTACCACCACATACATGTTGTTTCCTACATCTCAAAATAAAATCAAGCTCACATAGTTTGATTCTCACCTCCCCTTAAAGATGCCTTCCCCTTTTTAGTCTAGTCCATGACTTCAAAGTATTAAAATGACACATTCTTAATTATATGCTTATGGGATTTTCTTGAGTCAAACTTCCTACCAAACTAGATGCTTTACGCCAAAAGGACATCTAGCTCTCTAAATTATATATAGACTGCTCCCCCGAAGGACAGCTATGCACTAAAACACATCATCTGCTACTATAAATAGACTGCTCCCTTGAAGGACAGCTATACACAGTCAGCCTTTATCAGAAGCTTCTCACATTGATCAACTTCGTGAAGACCTCAAGAATAAAAAAAAAAAATATCCCTTGTAGACTTCCCGCATCGATCAGTCTATATTCAGCAAAATAAAAGCCACATTCAAAAGCACTTTTGAGTCATGGACTTGTCTATTTAGGTTGGTTCTCTTTCTTCGGAATAATCACCTTATAATAAGTTCTCTACACCCTCGGCTATACCAGCCACCTCACCTCACCATTTGTTAAACACAACAAAACTCAAGGGACGTGACATATATCCGATATATTGTGATAATACTGACTCTTTTCACCTATTGACTTCTTGCCTATGCAAGGCACCTAGGATTCAAGCTCATCCTATGTTAATATATGTGGTTTGTTTAGCTCTTCTCAACTACGGGACACTTCTTCCTCTTTGACTTGAATCTAGGATTATGTGTTGATCTTAATCGGGACATGGTTCCTACCACTTAGGTAGGCTAACTTTCATGTCACTTATACCTATTCCAAAATCACCAATTCATTACCAACACCAACAACATTACCCTACCAATATCAATATCAATATTTTTTTACCAACCAACAAATTGCCTAACCATACCTAAATTGCCTAAATTCACCTCTCCCTGGTCCTAAGGGAGAACTACATCGGTCTGAGGCCCCTCCTTGCTTTGTGCAATGGGCTATGTAGGTAGCACTTAGGAGACATGGAGTCTCCCAAGGTTAGCTCGACCATCCCCTACCATACCCTATCATGTGTTGTAAATATAAATATTTTTTGTGTATTTCTATTTGCCAACATTCATCTTTATCCTTTGTCAAACAAAACAAAAACAACATTCAAAACACAACCATTCTTATTATTATCATCACTCAAAACCACATACATCTTTAGTTTTATTTTAGATGTTAAACAAATACATCTTCTCTATCATCGACTCGCAGGTCGGCATCCTTATTTATTCTTATATTCCTATGAAATTCACTTAGACCCTTGCACCTCCTCCCGAATTAGGTGGTGATCGTGATCGTCGGTGCCCCTCAGTTGGCCTCTCCATCCTCAAAGGTGCCACTGCCATTGGTTCCTCCCATTGATCCGCCAACATCTCCTGTAACATACGAATACGTCCTCTCGCGTGGAGGAATCTTGCCTCCAGTCTCTCCACTCGTAACTGTGAAACCTCTAACAATCCCATTGTCTCATTCACCTGTGTTTGAAGCTGGTGAGCCAACTCCTGCAGATGATCTCTCTCTGCTGTAATCATAGCTATGTCTGGGTGCTCACGTGCACCTCGCAGCTCTGCTACCCACCATACTCTATAGGCCTCTGTCGTTCCCGCATCCATTACCCTACGATCGGCTGCTATCTCTTCTGGCCCTTCTGGAGGTGTAGGCCGGGGAGGTGAGAATGCTGCCTCGGCATCGATCCTCATGTATGGTCTATATGTCATCGGTATATCCTGAACGAACCCAAATTGTTGCCGCATGCGATCTAGAGGAATCCTCTCGTACTCACCGGCTACCTGTGCCCTGCGATCCATCTCAATCGCTCTACACCCCTCAACTCCTCAGCTATGTGCTCTGTCACCATATAGTTCCCGTAAGGCCTCCAAAAAATATCCGCAATCGTCACCATCTCCCATACCTATCTATAATACTCGATGTCATCTATCACGGCCTGGGATCTCGCTTCTTGTTCTGTCTGGACCCATCGTCTAAATCCCAACCTTTGCACTCCTGCCTCTCCCGACTCGATGGGTTGGCCTATTGGATGCACACAAACAATATGCTCATAGGCCCAACAATGTAATAAGTACGAACAATCCAGTGTCGTCCTGTGTTTTCACTTGCAGGCCCATAGACCCCTATATAACTCTGCCAGATATGCGGGTGCCCATGCGAAAGTCACGCTCATTTCTATCATTTCCCAAATAACACTCATCAACGCTTTTGGAAATCTTCCCCCTTCCGCCCTCGGTAATGCATAATACCCCACCGCTATCATTAATAGCACGGCTAACCTTGTTTCCTTAGGGTGTGTTGCATACATTGTACCATACATAAAAGATAAACCTCGCTGTGTCAAATCTCGTGCAGCTAACCCAAATACTGCTGTTATCGCTGCCCGCCCCGCACTAGGCAACGCCTGATACACTATTTTTCCTATCATTGGGAGTCTTAAAATATGGAACACATCTTCCAAAGTCACTGTCATCTCCCCTGTTGGCAGATAGAAGGTATTCTTTTCTAGATTCCATCTCTCAATCAACGCCTGCAACATATCATGGTTACGCGTGATTCTTGAATAATAGTGGATTCCACTTAACCCCAAATGATTTATCAATGCCCATTCAAATTTGGTGTTACATCCGCTCAGATTCGTGACAACAACGCTGCACGCAGATTATCATTCATCCTTAACCCTGCTTTCGCTGCGTGCATCAAAAGCGACACATAATTATTCAAAAGAACAAATCTCTACGGGTTTTTTTTTTTTCTCAAGTTCGGAAACTCTTACGATGAATCGATATCGGTTATAGATAACCGATACCGGTTTACTAACCGATACCGGTTATCTCTAAACGATACGGTCATTGTCAAAAAATGTACCTACCCCGCTTAAAACATACACCTACAATAATTATTTTGCCGTTTACTCCTATTTATACCTAAAAACATACGTGACCACCCCTGTTTACCTACCCCATAGCACTCACCCCAACCCCAACCCTTGCCTATCACCTTTTCTTTCTCATCTTTACCCACTTACACTTCTCTCATCCTATTCACAAAACTTGCAAGAATCAAATTACAAACAAAGCAGTTTACCTCTCGGGATGCAAGCGACTTGGGGCGAAACATGTCTTCCCCCTCGTCCTCTTTGGAATGCTTCTCCTCGTTTAGCCATGTTCACTACCCTCTTCAAATATAACTTGTCTTTTTCTCGCCTTCTAACTCTCGGCCCACGCTCACTTCACCTATCTCTTTCCTCCTTATCACTCAAATTCTTTCATGCAATTACCTGTAGCAGTCGTCAAACAGCGTCGCATTCACATATTTAACTTGTTGCATGACTCTAAAAATAAGAATGCTAAAAATAAGAACTTAAGTTGCCAACCCAGCAGTTCTATTTTTAGGGAAATAATTCTTGCATAACCGATATCGGTTACATAACCGATATCGGTCATATAGCTACCGACATCGGTTACACAACCGATGTCGGTCATGTTCCCCCTTGTTGCTTAAACCTAAGCCGTTTCTTCATTTTTGTAAATTTTTGTGGCACCCGTCCCTTTTTCCTGCATAAACAACACCATTATCTATAATTTTTCATCAAATCCATATCTCATCACAATTTCATCAACATCATCTATCCATATTACAAAAACAACCAAGCCATCAACAAACGATATCAAAAACCATCAATCTATACACCATTTGGATCCAATTCAGCAGCTACATACATTCAATTTCACAAACCAGCGACAAAACCCATCCAACATTTCATAAACACAACATGTCAATTAAACTCATCATCTATATATACATACATCCCATCAACAAAAGACATCAACACCATCAATATATAAACCATGTGGATCAAACTCATCATACATTAAATATCACAAACCATCGACAAAACACTTAAAACATTTTAAACACAGCATGTGGGTCAAAATCATCATATCTATATATCAAAAGTTTCAAATATACAATGTGCCCTGCATAAGGGCCTCTGTGATCTCATCATAATACAAAGCCGGCACGCAGGCCGCAACAACTGTCAAAATATCGACTCGGCTCGCAGGCCGATCTCTCATATCAAAAATATACTCGGCTCGCAGGCCGGTATCAACTATACAACCCGTACTCGGCTCGCAGGCCGGTATATACAATAAATGAATAAATGAATGAATACATCATGTGTAGGCACGCAGGCCTCTATAAACATAACCGGTTCGCAGACCGGTGCCCATATCCAATGTACAAACACAAAAATCTATCTCCTCTGCAGGGATCCCTCAGCTCTCTCCACCGCCCTCCGCCTGTCTCCCTGCTGGTCCCTGTGCCGCCTCTCGCCTCCTCCCTGTAACGGACCCACCGGCTGTGGCTGCACCCCCCTGGGATCTCTGACTCCATGAGGTCTCGGCTCTATGCGCCGCATATGGCTGATAGTCAGCCCCGGTACCATCAAGAACATCCTGATAATACCGAGCCTCCGCTCTCGCCTCCATATAGCGGGCCCGTGCCACCATCTCTGCTGGGGCTGGTCCCCGACTCCTAATAATAGTGCCCTCCTGTCTTTGGTGCCACTAGTGGTGCTTGTGGCTACGCGCCGGTGGTGATGCTTTAGTACTGTCTTGGTGCATTGGTGGTGGTGGTGGTGCTGTGGCGGTACTGTGGTGGTACTGCACTGCACGTGCTGGGCTAACCGCCCTATAAGACACCTATCTATGCTGTGCGGTAGTAAGCTGCCCTCGTAATAACAACCTGTACTCGCCCTCGAGCTGGTCCCTCTCTGCTCTAATAGCCACTAAGTCTAGCTGTGTGCGGGCTGTGCTCTCTGCTCTCTCCCCGCCCACCATACCAAAAATGATCCTGTACACCGGTGTCATCCATCATGTATCGCGTCGCTGCCGCCACTCGGCTACCCAATCTGGGTCCATAGGGCCGTGGTGTAGGTAGTGGAGTCTCTACATCACCCCTCGGTGCTGAGGGAAGGGAGGTGGCTCATCTTGTCGTAGTTTGTCGCCATACCCTCTCCGGGGTATTCGCTCGTACTCTCCGGCCTCCATCCCGCCTATCCGTAATGTATCTGGATCCACCGTAACTATGATCGGGCTCCTCGCGGGGCTGATGACCTCTGTAAGATCTCCATATAATATCTAAAGCTATCAAGCCCTCTAATACATGCCGGTAATATGCTACATCTCGTCTGGCGAAGCGCTCGTGGCTGGCCCACGACCCCAACCACCTCGAAAGCCATATCTGTAAATCACCTGTGGCCCAGCTCTTTGGGGCAGCCCTACTGGTCGAATGTATATGATATGCTCATATGCTTGTGAGTGTAACAAAAACGTAGAGCAAATCCGAATCGCCTCATCCGGCGATAGCCCCACATCTCTCGGTATAAGATAACTGCACTAGGTATACAGGTTCCCATGCATAACATGTATGCTCCTCAACCATCTCGTGTAAAACCCCCATTAGTGCCCGTGGAAAGCGGCCTCCCTCTCGAGTCCGGGAGGGTGAAGCATGTGATGCCGATCATCATCAATATGACAAGCAAGCCGTGTCTCATGTCGGTGGGCACGGTACATATCTCCATAGGCGATGCTCGCACTGTGATAAGTCAATAGCACGGTTGCATCCCCGAATACCTATAAGATGTTGTCCATGGCTGTCTCTACGTCCACCTGGAAGACTTCCTCTCCATTAATTGGTAATCTAAGGATGCGATACACATCCTCAATGTAATGGTCATCTCTCCGGTCGGGAGATGGAACACATTGGTCGCCGGATCCCATCTCTCGATGAGGGCGACCATCGATCGTGATCCCTATCGATCGCCCTATACCGGGCTGGACTGGACTCGCGAGTCCCACCTCGCGCATAATGCCCCATGCAGCTGCAGACACATGTCGCCGCATTTGTCCCAACAATGGGGGCATCTGCCCCGCATCGTCGTGTTACCGCCGACGTGCTCGCACAACCACCTAACCGCATAGCCCTACTCTTTATCACAACAACTACTTTAACCCTCTATACCCCCTTTTTTTTTTATCCCCCTACCACACCCCGACTCTATAACACACACCTCCACCCACCTATCTTCTACACCTCCACCCACCTATCTTCTACACTATCCCCCTCCATCTTCCCACCCAAAACACAAAACCCAATCATAACTAACAACAAACAACACAACACGCAAACCCCAATAAGAACTTAACACCCAAAACCACAACAAAAAACCATACAACAAAAATAGAAAATCTGGCTAGGGACAAGACGGTCACCCATAACCGACCCGGTCCCCTCTCCACCGACGCGGTCAACGTTCGACCGCCACCGGTCACCACAAACTCCACTGTCCCAAAACTTCGTGGACGATGCGGTCACTTAGTGACCGGCATCGGCCATCGGAAAATAGCCGAGCCGAACCCGACGCGCGCCCCCAAATGCATTTTTCCCTATTTCTCCCTATATACCCACCCAAACACCCTAAAACCTACCCACCCTACCGCCTTGGCCTATTTCACCTATCTACCCTATCTTTTTATCAAAATAATTTCCATTTATTAATTATTTTCTAAAAACCTTACATTCCTACCCAAAACCCAAATCCAGCTTAACACAATCAAATTCACACAATGAAGGGTTTCAAACCTACGGTATGATGACACGTCGTCGTGGTGGGATGGGTGGTGGTGGTCCAGCTGGTCCAGCACCTCCTACTCCTCTTGGCTGTGCCATAGCTCTACCTCTCCTCTGCTGGGTCCTCCACCAATCAACTGCTGCCTCCTACTCACTCGGGCCCACTAACCACTCACTTCTCCACTCCAATAGCGCCACCTCAACCAACAAATGCTCCAATCTCAACAATACACCTCAGACAACTCAAATTGGGTTTCAAATTGACAATATGACAATGACAGGCCGTATTTTTTCTTTTTATAGGTTTTCGACCTATAACCGATACCGGTTATATTGTGCCCTAAGGAACCGGTATCGGTCACCTAACCGATATCGGTCATGGACAATCGATATCGGTTTTATCCCACCTCTTCCCCAATTTCTACCCTTATTTACTAATCACCCTTTCTCACAACATCGCCTATATCCACCTTGGCTGAAAACCCTTTGTTAACTTCCTTGGCCCGACCCAAGGCCGTACCCAACCAATTTGGCCCGACCCAAGGCCGTAACCAACCATTTGCCCGACCCAAGGCCGTAACCAACCAATTTGGCCCGACCCAAGGCCGTAACCAACCAATTTGGCCCGACCCAAGGCCATAACCTACCATTTGGCCCGACCCAAGGCCGTAACCAACCAATTTGGCCCGACCCAAGGCCGTAACCAACCAATTTGGCCCGACCCAAGGCCGCAACCAACCCATTTGGCCCGACCCAAGGCCGCACCCAACCATTTGGCCCGACCTAAGGCCGCACCAATTAAATACCTTGCCCACAATCAGCACAATACAATTTTATCCACCCGTCATGTAGCGTTTTGTTCAATCGAGCCCACCTGTTCGTGTTTTAGCATGATTAGGGTCCTTGACTTGATCAGTCGACCAACTTTGCCTAGACCAAGACCGTGACGTTTATCTCAACCAAACCAACCATTTGGTACTACCGAACATGCCTAAACGTTCCTGTACCTTACCCGTTATATCCCCTGGAGCTACTTCCTATGCCTTGGATACCAGGATTATATCACCCTTGTTTGGATAAACTATCGACCTTTGCCTATGAATTGCTTGTTTGCTCTTCAAATCATGTACCCTGGTCACACTACTGCATTTCAACGTGCGTCTGCTTCCTTGGACCTACCCCACCATCTTACCATCATATAAACACCATTTACCCTTTATCAACCCTATCCCTGATTTCACGCTGCCTCAATCTGTGATAGATTTGAGGGGGATTACCTATACCCTTAACAGGGGTAACCACTTCTTATTATTGTCCGTGTAGCTTTAACAAAGACAAGCTACACGACAACAAGGGGATAATGTAGACACCAAATTTGTGTCTTATGACCCCCTGTGCCCCGCATCTCATTTCACAACCTAACCTCATCACCTAAACCTTACACAATTATTTATTAATTACCTTATAATTAATAAATCCACATCGCCATACCTACCACCTCATTTCGCCACCTCATCATAACCTAGTCTTAACCCTAAACTAACCTAATTAAAACCTATAACTTGGTCCACATCCACACCCATGACTAATTACTCCTCACCCACACCTAAAACCAACCTCATAATGACTTGACCAAGCCCATAACTAATCCCTCGGGAGAAAAGGAGGGAAAGTGGCTATTTTACCAAAAATAGCCGCTTTGACTCGACCGACATCGGTTCTACTCGACCGCCATCGGTTGCAGAATCGCCTTCGGTTGCCTCAGTAAATGACCACCTCCAACCAAAAACGAGGGATCAGATTTTCATTTGATCGAGAAGAGGAGAAATCATTGAAAGGATCCGGATTTGCTTGGCCGAGTAGAGACAAGTGAAGGAAATAGATAAGTTTGCAGAGAAGGACATCAAGCCCAAGATCGCAATTGAATAACTGTGAGTTTCGGTGACACTCATCCGAGCATTAGAAGAGGAGATAGCTCATCTTGGATTGTCGATCGTCCTACTTGAGCCCTGTCTTCATCATCACAGTCTTGGAACCTGCATCTTCATCAGAACGAGTAGTCCTTCCAAGAAAAAAAGGAGTTCTTCGCAGTCAATCTGATCTTTCTCTACGGTACGCGCACACCATCTCAACATTCAACAGTATTCCTCCTAGCCCTAACCCTTATCTGTTTCTCAAAGGAATGAAAGGATAGAAGCAAGTCTATTCCACAAAGCCGAAACATTCCGTGCAAAACAACCATCACCTTAGGACCCAAAACAATCTCGACTGATTTTTATATTATAGATCGGGAAACTAACTATAATATGATCCTCTACCACCATGGATACACCGTATAAAGGAAATCCCTTCTACACTATTTCAAGAAGTAAGATTCTTGCATTTAGGAAAGGTGTTCATAGCCAAAGGTGATCCAAAACCATTCGATGTACATCTGTCTGACCTAAAGAAAAGACCAGGCATACACCGGAGTTTAAACTCCCAACGAACCAACTTAATAAACCTACTAACGCGAAAACAAGAAAAGTTGGTACCTATGACAGATCTCAAAACTATGAGCCTAGCCAAGACAACCCCGGCCCCTAAAGATGAGGCTAACACTTTGTAGAAACAGTATCATTAGGAACTACTGCAAAAATTGTTGAGTTACTAGAACAGATCTACCAATGTTCCTACCATTTGATTTTGTAGGCATGGGGTGCACCCTAGGTGTTGGCTCTCTTCCAGTAGTGGATCTCTGCATGATAGAAGTAGAGAACATTAACACAACAAGTGTCCCAACGCCCATGTTCCTAGCTAAGTATTGGACTCTCCATTTCGATGGAGCTAGATGTCGTTACGGAGCTGGGGAAGGTGTAATCCTTACTTCTCCCAAGGGAAAAGTCCTACCATTTTCCTTTAAGCTAAAATTCGAATGCACTAACAACGGCACCGAGTATGAAGCCCTTCTCCTTGGCCTCATCCTAGCTAAGAGAATCGGTGTTGATAACATCAGAGTGTTAGGAGACTCGCAATTGGTAGCAAACCAAGTCTCTGAAGTATATGAAACCAGAGCTGAGCACTTACAGCTCTACAAAATGGCTATATTAAATTTAAGCAAGGAATTTGACTTCATATCAATTGAAGCAATCCCACAGAACAAAATCTTCTCACCGATTCAATAGCAACCTCAGCATCACGCTTTACTCCAAACAGTAAGTTAGAGGATACCCGTTTCATGGTATCCCTTCATGATGAACCATTGATAAAAACAATGTCAAATCCTCTTTTAAATGGAAATGAAAACAAATCTGCTATCCTAGACCACACCGATAGTGATACAACCACTCTTGATTACTTAAACACCTATGCGGCATTACATCTCACCCATCACACAGTAGATTTATCTTTGATCCCGCATTCATCTTCCTATTATGGGAATCCCATGACAGAGCTTCCCCTACAAAAGGAACTCAACATATACACAGTCGAGAATGGAGACGAGCTGGAGCTACCCCCAGCCCCGCCTGAGTTTGAAGAAGGTAACACTTCTCTAATCAAAGAAACAATTGATATTAACATCGGAACGGAAGATGAACCAAGGATATTGAAGTTAGGATCCTCGTTAACTCCATTAGAAGTAGAAATACACACTTGGATCCTCAAGGAACATCAGAAGGCATTTGCATTTAATTATAAGGAAATGACAGGAGTTGCACCCCACATTGTGGTACACAACCTCGTCACTAAATCAGATGCAAAACCAATTAAACAAAAATTGAGACCAATGAAACCCAAGGTAGCTCTCATGGTAAAAGAGGAGGTAATAAAGCTCCTCCAAGTAGGATTCATCAAACCAATCGATTACTCTCAGTGGGTATCTAATATCATTCCGGTTCTCAAAAAGAATGGAAAGATACGCATCTGCATAGACTTCAAGACATTAACAAGGCATGTCCTAAAGACGACTTCCCATTACCATCTATAGATGTCATCGTTGACGCAACAGCTGGATTTGAGCTTTTGTCTCTCATGGATGGATTCTCGGGATACAATCAAATCAGAATATCCGAACAAGACCAAGCTAAAACCACATTTATAACTCCTTGGGGAACCTATTGCTATGTTGTTATGCCATTTGGTCTTAAGAACGGCCGCGCTACATACCCGGGCTATAACGTATATATTTTATGATCTTATTCATAAAATTGTGGAATCCTACATAGATGACTTGTTGGCCAAGGCCAAGAAGTGTTGTGACCATCCGAAGTGCTTCGCATCATTCTTTCACGTTTGATAGAATATGGAGTCACGCTAAATCTAGAAAAATGTGTCTTTGGTGTGACAGGAGGGAAGCTCCTAGGTTACATTATATCATCACGCGGGATTGATGTTGACCCAACCAAAATTAAGGTTGTTCTCGAAATGGTCCCGCCTTCGGATGAATCAGGAATCAGATCATTTCTTGGAAAACTTGGTGCGATCCGGAGATTCGTCCGGATTTAAGTTTTGCCATCCATCCAATCAACAATCTACTCAAGAAAGATTATAACATTGATTGGACCAAAGACTGCAATGAAGCTTTTAACGTAGTTAAGCATTTCTTATTATCACCACCTATGTTAATGCCACCTAAGCCAGATCACCCGTTAATTTTATATTCGCGAGCCACCAATGTCTCGCTAGCCTGTATGCTGGCTCAAGAAGATGATGATAATAGGGAACGTGTGATCTATTTCATCATCCGGACATTGCTCGATTATGAAACATGCTACACACAAGTAGAACAAGAATGCCTCGCCATAGTCTTTACAACAAAATGCTTAAGACATTACATGTTAAATCAAGAAACAAAGGTCATTGTAAAAATAGACCATTTACGAACTTTCCTCATGCAAGGGTCCTTGTCTAAAAAGGTTGGGCGCTTTATAACCTTAATGGGTGAATTTGAATTAACATTCATAAATCAGAAGTCGGTTAAAGGACAAATCATCATGGATTGGTTAGCTGATAATCCATTAGACGGAGGTGATCTAGTAGATCTGGACTTTCCAGATGAGTGCGTATACTACGTCAAAACCTGACCTTCTATCTCTGAGTGTCCTTGGTATACCGATATTATTAATTATATCATGGACCATACGTATCCAGAAGGTGCTACGCCGCAACGAAGAAGGCGGTTACGCATTATCGTAGCCAAATATGTCATTATAGAGAAAGTGCTCTATCAAAAAGCATTCAATGGAATGCTTCTAAGATGTGTCGACAGAAGAATCCAAGAAGATTCTCCACGAATCTCACAGTGGAATGTGTGGAGGCCACTTCGGTGGCCATGCCACCACTCGAAAAATACATCGAATGGGCTATTTCTGGCCTACTCTAGAACACGACAAGTAGAGTTTGTACGAAGGTGTCATAAATGCCAAGAATTCTCTCATGAGATTCACATGCCGGCACAAGCTCTACAACCAATCGCTACTCCATGGCCCTTTTCTACGTGGGGCCTAGATTTAATAGGGAAATTCTCTCCCTCATCTACAGATGGCCATAATTTTATAATCATGGCCACCGAATATTTTACCAAGTGGGTAGAGGCTATGCCTCTTACTACTGTACCAGTTCTGTAATCACCAAGTTCATTTTGAACCAAATCATTTGCAGGTATGGTGTCCCGCAAGTCATTATCTCAGATAATGGGACTTCTTTTAAGAATGAAAAAGTTCATGAATTGTGCAATAAATTTAAAATAAGCCATCATACGGCCTCCTTGTATTACCCTCAAGCCAATGGATAGGCTGAGGCAACAAACAAAACATTAAAAGCCATTCTCCTTAAAACGGTAAAAGAAAACAAGTGAGATTGGCATTTGAAGTTATATCGGCCTTATGGGCCCAGCGAACCTCAATAAGGACACCAACAGGAGTGAATCCTTTCTCACTAGTATTTGGGGTAGAAGTAGTTCTCCCGCTTGAGGTTGAAATACCCAGTCTCCGCATTTCATTACAAGGGATTCTGGATGAAGACGCTTATAGAGAAGCACGTCTCTCCCAACTAGAAATCCTAGATGAAGCTAGGTTAGATCTTTGAAATGGCACAGAGTCTATTTGATGGATGTGCCGACAGTATAACAAGAAGGTCTATGAATGCGATATATATGAAGGTGATCTAGTTCTAAGGCTAGACAGCCGGATCGATAAAAAGACCGGCAAAGGAAGGAAGTTCCGGCCCAAATGGTTGGGCCCATACCGAGTCATGAAGGACTATGGAAATGGTGCATATCTCCTATGTACGCTGGAAGGTGAGGAATTTGGTGAAACAGTCAATTCCCTACACCTCAAATGATTCTACGCGTAAGCAGCTAGCACTACTTGTATAATTATATCTACATTACATCTTCATATAGATTAGGATCATTTTGTCCACTTGTTTCATACAAAAATTGTGATCAAGGAATTTATTCTCAAAGTAATTCATTACAAACTCATGATGTTGTTGGCATAAACACTCTAATCATACTTCTCTATTTCCATGATATCATCAAACTATTTTGGAATCATTTCATCAAATAAAGCTAGATATGACAAGGTCTTAATGGTAACCATGCCAAGATCTACGGGTTTATTCTCACTTTTGGTTTCTTCTTAGGATAGGTGTCTTGCCTATGGTCTGTTCTAGAAGCTTCATGGTGTCACATCTATCCCGTATGAATATCTCTTTGGAAATAAAAACATACTGACATTTTGCTCAAGTAAACAAGTCAAATATAGAATCAAACAAAAAATTTAAATTTACACATTTCCTTGCCCCACCAACCTTCGGTGATGAGCTTGCGTCTCTTACTAGTGACGTAGGGTTGGGAAAGGATGGAAATGCCCTTACTCACCTATATCTTGCCTATGGTGATAAGCCCATACTTCTTACTAGTAGCATGGGGCAAGGTGTAGGGGGTCCTCTTGACAAACAAATGTAAAAGGTCATAGACAAACAATTCAAATCTTGAAGTCTTGAGTCAAAAACAAATGAATCAGATGTCCAAAATTCCAAAAGAGTTCAAAATCCTAAAAACCAGATTTTGTCTACCATGTGGCCATCTACGGATCTAAGTCTAGATAAACCGCAAAGCAAGTTGCATCCCAAAACTATGAAGTCACTCGAGTGGAGTAAGCTTGTAGCATCCTAATTTGATTCCATCAAAGCTTTGTCTATCTCTCATCACTACCATTTCAACACATTTCACAACTTGTGCCCTTTCTAGCTCTCGGTGATGAGCCCTCACATCTTACTAGTTGTGTGGAGTTAGGAGAGGGGCAAGTCTATCTACTCATCATACCGGTTTGTCTTCACCACTTTGCCAAAACAAATATGAGGCATCCAAAATTGCTTACAGAAACTAAAATTCAAAATCACATTGTATCTACATTATCATATATCAGCATCATGAAATACAAAAAGAAAGTAAAACATTTGATATCATTTGTTCTCCATTGCATACATTCTAAAAAGCATATAAGCATAATATCATAGTTCACATGAGGAAATGGAAATGCAAGTAAGCCATAAATGCCAAAATTCTGATCCAAAAAGAATATATATATATATATATTCAAAATTCTGTACAATGCCATCATGCGCTAAGCATGGTCAAAATGCTCAAAGAGCCCGGTATATACAAAAGAATATATCATACAAAATCTAGGAGAGCCAAGTGGCTTCTCAACCCCTATGAGACCCCTCCGAAGGTGCATGCCCGTGCCTAGGACTCTAGCTATGCCGGCACTCTGAGTGCATGGAGGGCTCAGGATCCGAGGGGCAGCCGTAGTCTCACCATGAGAATGACTCCTCATCAGGTGCTCGGCTATCCTATACCCCGCTAGCTCTGTGTGGAGAGTCGATACCATCCTGGCCACATGCCAGACTGGGGCAAAGATGTCAGTATCTCTACTAGTTGCTGAGGGCTCCCCAGCATCCACATACAACTCTGCGCGGGTCCTCTCCATGGGGATCATTAGGGTATCGGTGCATATACCTCGAATCAAGTCCCGCCACTCATCGGCGGTCTCTGCAAACAAAGGAGAAAACAAATTAGAAACAAAACAAGAGATAAAATACAAGAGCAAACAAAAGGAGAGATAGTAACTAAGGAAATCCTAATTAAAAACAAACATTAAAAGAAAGGATGGTAACTTACTCGGATCACCAGGCCTAGGATGGATCTCTAGGGTCCGCACCTGCCACAGATGCCGCCACTGGCTGAGGTACTCCTCCCGTGGCTGGAGCAACATAGCATCCTGCAATGGACTCATCCTCCCCACCATGGCCCTGGGAGAGTGGCTCCTCTGAAACCAGAGTAACTCTCTTTACTCTACTCAACCCTCTCTACCTGCATGATATCCTGAGTGTCATGCCACTCAGGATCACTATCCTCCTCAGTCTCCTCCTCTATCTCTCCCCCTGTAAACTCCTCGGACTCAGAGTCTATGTCGATGGGGTCATCGCTGCTATGGGTAGGACCCACATGGCAATCTGAAGCAAGGGTGCCTGAGGTGCACTGGCTCTCCCTCGGGCACGTACTACCCTCCTGGCCACAATAGGAATGCCAGGAGTAACAACTGTCCAACCCCGGCCTCTAGGACCCCCTCTGGCCTCTCGAAACTGACCTGTATACTGGCGCTACTGGGGAAGCATGCCCATGTAGGGTAGGCCAAACTGCTGAGGAACTCGGCCAAAGGGGTGTATCTCCACTCGCCCCACTCTGTCAATAAGTTGTCTTGTGGTGGAGCAGGAGATCAAAGTAAGAGCCTCCTCGCCCCATATACCTGCCATGGTCTGATATGGTGTGGCCTCCATGTCATCGGTGGTTAGAGAAGCAACTGGCTGATGAGGTGCTCTAAGCACCGACATATCTATCCATCTGGCTACCCTCACAGCTCGGGATCTGTCACCTCTACACCTCTACCATAGGGAATGAAGTGCTCATAAACCCAACTCATGACCAGGGTCGGGTGGCTCAAAGACTACCCCTGTAAATGGACTACCCTGTATAAGTCATGGTAGGTGGTCCCAAGTATGTCTGCTCCCAGGCATAAATCCGGCCATGGCCCTCGATCTGTGCAATGATGGGGGACCAACAATATAACAATGTGTCTCCTCCCTTGTCCCCGATCAATCTCGAGGCAAGGATCCCCATAATAGCCTGGCGAAGTAAGGGGATGGGAAAACTAGGAATGGATCGAACTCTGACCCCCTTCTTCGAACCCATGGAGATAACTGCATCTCCCATATAAGTGGCCCATTGTGCTATTTGGGCCCGTGAACCTGCTGTCTCGAGGGTGAGTCATCTCCCGATGATCGGGACCCCCAGGATATGGTAAACATCCTCTAGTGTGATGGTCCACTCACCTCGGACCCCTGGTAATCGGAAGGTGTTCCGATCAGCATCCCAATAGGAGAATAAGTCACAAAGAATGTGACTAGATGGTGCAACATGTGGAACACGTGAGATACGTAGTATCCCGGCCCTCTGAAGAGTGTCCTCCTCATCCTGTGAAAGTGCATCTAGTACTGCTGGGAGCCAGTCACACTCTCTCTCTCGGCTCCACCGAATGTACTCCTCTCTCGCCTGCATACACCCAAAAACACACAAAACAAAGCAAGTTAGCATCCAAGTGATAGGTGGAAAAATCTGAAAACACATGTTCTAAAAATGCAAAAACAACCCTCAATCAGATGGGTTTTGGTTTCTTAATGCGTCACCTTAACACGGGGTGGCGGTGGCCTTAAGGGTGGCGGTCTTGTAACCGCCACCCCGAACAGGGTGGCGGTCATGTAACCGCCACCCTGGGTAGGGCGGCGGTCATGTCCCGAAAACCCATGCGGGTTTTAAGCTTAAAAGGCCCAAAAAAATGTGAAAAGGACCATTTTAACTAAAAACAAAGCCTACCCAGTAGGTGCCCCCCCTAGATGGACCTTTTGAACCTAACATTTTCAAAAATAACCCCCCACGACAAAGATTTTAGCATTTTAAAATTGAGGGGGAAAAATGATAAATTGAGGAAAACTAACCTGTGATCTCGCGGGTCGATGTTCCGCTCGCGGAGGCATGATCGCTATCCTCGCCACGAACGTTTTGACTCTACTCTCGTAAGAAACCATCACCGTGGGTCCCAGAGCTCAAAATCAATCAAATCAACGTGTGCAAATGAATAGGAAAATGGGCCCACTTTCATATATATAGCAACCTGACTTGTTTTAAAATGCTTTTTTTTTGCGAGGTTTGGAGCACCGACGGAGGTAAGTTCTTACCCCCGCATAAATGGTACGTCCTCATTTCCCATTATTTTAGTGTTTATTTTCCGATCTATCTTGTCTATCTGCACTTGAGTTCTCTTTTCATTTTGCAGGGAGCGGGAATTTTGGATGGCGTCATTTCGACACATGGACATATCAAGTATAACTTTCAACTTCCCATTTCGGGACCGCCATACTCAGACCCACCATTTTACGCCTCTTCATGGCTAAAACACTTCTCAAGGGAGTAATATGCATGTACCCAAAATTAAAGGGTACTGCACCACCGAACAACGTAACACGTACCCCAATGATGATACAGGTCTCCTCGTAAGGTGTTCGGGATCCGGAAAAGCTCTCCAAGTATGCGTTATCATCCGCATGCCCCGCTTAGCCCCGCGTGCTTTGTTTTTCTCTTTTCCCTCTTTTCTTGGCCTTTTGCTCTTCAGTTATGAAACCACCACTGCAAGTGGCGGCGGTCCCAGTAATCGCCGCCTACTTAGGGCGGTGGTCCTTTACGCATTTTCTAGAATGCTCTTTTAACATGAATCATGTAAAAATCAATGATTCACCAGCTTTTTTCACCGCCATAAGCTTGCATTAATGATTCTGGTTCCCTGGAATAGTGTTTTGCCATTGTTTATAGTTTAAGAGATCAATTTGGTTTTTACCTTGGGTAAATGCAAATGCTATAAATAGATGGCTTGTGCTCAAGAAAATGGCCCCTCAAAATTTGCCTCTGAATTTCTCATTGCAATAGATTAGTCTTTCATTTTGTTTAGAGTTCTTAGTTTCTTTCATTGCATGCTTAGTTAGTGTTGTTTTGTTGTTAGGAAGCCACATATCCATCTTGTGCAAGTGTTGTTGATATTTCATCCAATCCATTGGAGTAGAATAGTTTATTTTCAATAGGAAGCCATTAAAGTTGCAGGTTTTGTTCTTCAAACATAGGATAGTTTCAGGTTCTAGACATTTTATGTTGCATGACTCGCAATAAATCCCACTAGGAATTGCATAAGCCAAGCTCTGTACTCTTGCGCTATCCCTCTCCTACTCGCATTGTATTCAGTCTGTATCCTAAGCTGCCTTTGTCCCAATATCTACTTCTGTTGATGCTAGCATTACACGCTTTTATGGATCCACGTGAACATGAAGGAATGAGGAGATCACACTGAGGGGACAAGATCACACACACCATCAGATTCGCCACTATTCTATAGAATCCAAGTTCTAGCTTTCAAAGTTCTAATTAGAATCGTATCAAATAGAGTAGTTAATTACTTTATTTCAGTCAATTTTACTTTCGATATTTCCAGGGAAGCTGTGGGGATTGATAGTTTCTGAGAGACTATGATTCTTTCCTCACTTCTGAGGTAGGATCGAGAGTCTTTCAAATAGATTAGATCAGTTATTTCATTGTTTAGAATAGATTTACAATTGCACAGGCAAGTAGCTATACTCGGTTACTTTGTTTGTTTTAAAATTCGACACTAGGTTAGTTGTCAATTTCTAGATATATTAAAATAGCTGCTCTTTCAAATTCATTTATAAAATTCATCAGAAAATAACAAAAATATAGAAGTTATATATGTTATAGACATACTTCACATAGTTAATTTTATCTTTCTGCATTTAGTTTACATTATTGCTTTTGTATGACAATCACGGGACCTAGAGAGCCCAGGGAATACGTATTCAAGCCAATCGTGCCCCAACCCAATCTCGTCACAGCCATAACTAATATAGATCAGAATCTCAGGATCCAAGTCTTCCAAACAATGAAAAACTTACAATAGATCAGTTTCACAGTTGAGCGGGTTAAACATAGAAGACGACCAAGCACACACGTTTTGGTCAAATCAACCAAACTACAGATTACCCTAGATTCATACCCGCATGACTGTAGAAGGGTTTGAAAGAGAGCAGACCTTTGGTTGTGATCCTTTGGTCCCACAGCCAAACGCAGGAGACACTCTCACAGATATAGATACCAACTTGAGAATTCAGGTTGCACAAATGCCTGTAAGATATTATGAGAAGATCACACAATTATTAATTCTGAATATAGAAGCTGAAAAGGCATATGACTATTGGATACTAGGGATTAGGGATTGATTCCATGCATGACCATAGCAGGACCACAACAAATATGAATCTACGGTGTGACCCACAAATCCCACAGCCCAACGAGCCCATAGGTGAATCAGACATAGATGTTGGCCTACATACACTAGTATTCAGATCTACTCCACTTCCACCTATCATCATCGAACAGTTATCCTTATTAGACATAGCAGCTAACAAAGCTAAGGAGTTTTGGACTAGGCCAGAGAATCACCCATAGAGTCAATTATATTTATCATCCGTCCTATGACCTTATCGGAGACATACACGAAACTATCCCAGGACATTTTCCACGTATTCCACAACCTATAGACCGAATCACGCCAGAGATCGATATTGATTGGAGCCTTCGAGTAGTCATCCTTGCTGATCGATCTATCACACCAGTTCAGGTTAGGAGGGCCTTCTTTGCCTTAGATTCACAATTTCCACTAGTGCGCGTCGAAGACATCAGATTTCCCAATTAGCTTGTCTGAATCCCACACATATTTAATCCCCACCGGCTGTCTCGGCACGACCTCGGGAGGTCGGGTGTGAGGAAAGGTTACTTGTAGATTCCTATGCTCGCTTGTCACTTTTCCATCATACAGACCCCATTCCACCTTCGCCAATCTCCCCAAATATTCTTGCATTACCTACTCACCGACTAGTATCTTCACCCCACAACCCTTTTATCCACCCCCAAAATTCAAAATCAACATGATCCACATTACCACCCATGCTCAAAAAGACAAAGGCAAAGAAAAAGCTAGCCCATCAACCAACCCTATACCCAACATACCATCTACACCCACACCCAAAGTCACCATTCAAGGTCTACGTATCCTATTTCCAATGGGGTCACACATCACACAATGCTAAAACAATTGCACCAATCCTCCCTCAAAATGTCTTTATATGACCTCATCCAAACCTCTGAGTCACATCGTCAAGCCCTCATGGAGGTCCTTCAATCTATCGAGGTTTTACCAAATGACCCCATGCCCATAGCCTCCATCATTACCCCTCATCATGTAGCTTCTCTCACTAAGTTGTCACCTTCCTCTACACCTCCACCTACTCACCAAGTAGCCACCCTCAGCTTTTCAGATGAAGAGATCACTCCCTTCCAGTCTAAGGACCCTAATCCCACTCTTTTCATCTCCATCCATATTGATAATATATGTATACAACGCGTTATGATCAATGGTGGTGCTAGTATTAACATCATCTCCTCCCATGCATATAACCAAATGCACATACCTACCAATTACATGCATGGTAACCTAGTTATGTTGCACTCCTTCAATGACACCATGACCTCTACCCTGGGTACCATTGTTCTCCATGTCCACGTAGGTCCTCGCACTATCCCGAAACTATTCTATGTCCTAGAAGGGGAGTTCCAAAGTATAATTTGTTGCTTTTCTCGACCTTGGATCCATGCCATGGGTTGTGTCCCTTCGACTTTACATCATTGCCTCAAATTTGAACACAAGGGACATAACTACACCATCTCAGCCGACCCATCACCTTTCAAGACCTATAACATGCTATATCGGCCTAATGATGTGCTTGTACTAGTCAAGGCATCTACCACTATCCCCACTTCACCTTCACCCACAAGCCCATCCACCAAAACTACCACCGTTTCTCCCACATCTAACCTTGTTATTCCTACTACCACCACAACCTCTATGCTTTGACTCACTTGCTTCCCAATCATCTATCAAGTTGTCTATCCCCGCTACCCACATATTTACTATTGATCCCTTAGAAGGTGTCTTTTTACACCTCACTATGGGGATTACTGCGTATACAATATCAACATGTTCCTCACTCTGCAAGAATATGGGAACCTGTGCCAACACCCTAGTTATGACTACTATGTAGGAGAGGTTTTTCCTTATGGTCCTCCCCACCTTTGTATTAATCTAATGTATGGGGGAATTGATATCTCCACTTATTCACCCAAACCTTTATCTCAAACAAACCTGTTTTCATTTGACCTACACTCCCTCACTTACTGCTACTTCACTCACACTTTCCTTCACCATTACACATGGAAAGGCATTGGATTCAATTTTTATGAACAGGGCTGCCATACTGTCATCTCCTGTACCACTCATAAACACAATGACTGTAGCGGCATTGCTTTTGTTGCACCACCTCCCAAGAAGGCTCGCGTCGAACTCATTCAGAAGAAAATCCTTCCCCATCTCATTCACCCACGTCACCATCTTCACACACGGAGTCCATAGATCCTAAATCTATTCCTCCTAACATTTTTTTTGTAAACACAATTTCTCTAGGACCTCTGACCTATCAATGTGATGGAGAGGATCCCTCTTCTCTCCCATTCCTATATCCTGACATGATCGATGATGATACACCATCTATTAATTTCGTTCAACATCAGGACAATGAGTCCATCCTCACCTACCTGGGTGTGGAATATTCTTATATTCACTAGTCGTTACCTTATGAGACGTAAACCATGTTGAATGAATAGACCATTGAAATCAACATTAACACTCAGGACGACCTACATATTTTAAATATAGGCCAATCTTTAGATGCTACTGAGTAGGAAGCTTTTACCTTTCTCCTTTGATACCATAGCAATGCTTTTTCCTAGTCCTATGCTGATATGCCCAGTATTGACCCAAAAATTGTGGTCCACAATATCATAACCATTCTTGATGCTAAACCCATCAAACAAAAGCTGTAGAAAATGCATCCTCGCATTGCTCTTTTGGTCAAAGAAGAGCTTCATGCCTTCTCTCTAGTTTCCTTCATCCTACCCATTGACTATCCCCAATGGATTTCTAACATCATTCCTATCACAAAGGCTGGGGGACTCCACATTTACACGAACTTCCATGACCTCAACCTAGCTTGTCCCAAAGATGATTTTCCCTACTAGACATTGACCAACTAGTTGATCTCACCATCAAAAATGAAATGCTATCACTCATGGATAGTTTCTCAGGTTACAATCAAATATTACTTGCTCTAGAAGATCAACACAAGACTGCCTTCATCACCCCTTGGGGGACTTTATACTATCGAGTCATACCTTTTGGCCTTAAAAACATCGGCGCTACATACCAACGAGCCATGACTTACATCTTCCATGACATCATGCATCACATATTGGAAGATTACGTAGATGATCTTCTTGCCAAATCCAAACATCGAGCTGAACACCGACTTTCCTTAAGGTCATATTTGACCGCCTCATCAAGTATTGTGTTCATCTTCAACCAAAGTGTGGTACTATCAGAAAACTCCTTAGTTTCATCATTTCTTTGTGTGGAAGAGAAGTCGATCCTACTAAGGTAAAGGCTATTCTAGAAATGCATCAACCTACTAATCTTTATCAACTTCAAAGTCTACAAATTAAGTTGTAATCCATTCATGGTTTTATCTCATAAATTTTTGACACTTTGTCAACCATTTCATCATCTTCTCAAGAAAGATGTTTCATTTAAATGGGATGATGAATGCCATAAAGCCTTTGAATCCTTTAAAAATACCTTCAACCACCAAAGTGCTCATTCCTCCTAAGGATGACCAGCCCTTTTACCTATATATTTCCACCACTGACCTTTTTTAGGTTCCATGCTCACTCATCATGATGAGCAGCACCGAGATATACTCCGACCCTTTTGGACTACGAAACTAGATATACCCACGCTGAAAAAATATGCTTATCCTTAGTTTTTGTCACCACCAAACTCTGCCATTAACTTATCAACCACAAACTTTCATTATTACTAATACTGAACCCTTACACTATATGTATGCCAAACCCTATCAACATCAATGTGCCACACGTTGGCTTATGCTTCTTTCCGACCTCGACCTCAAATTCATTCATCAAAATTCCATCAAGGGCCAAGCTATTGCTGACCAACTAGCAGACACACCTATTTTCAGGAATCAACTCTCTAACTTTGATTTCCCAGATGAATCCATAGCTACCCTCTCCTTAGAAAAACCCGCTTACCAAATGACACTCTTCTTGATGGCTCCAAATGTTAGCGTGGAGGTGGGGCTGGTGTCATCCTCATTCCTCTTGATGGTGAACCTATGCCTTTATCTTTCAAACTCAATTTTGATTGTACAAACAATATTTCCAAATACGAAGCACTCGTATTGGGCCTCTAGGCTACTTATGCCTTATATGTTAAGACCATCAATATCTTTAAAGATTCCTATCTGGTCATAAACCAAGTCAATGCTATATACAATGTGTCATAATGAGATACTTCAAAACTATAAACATCACACATATATAATTTTGACCACCTTTGACTGTTATGAACTTCAAACCACCCCACATTCTACCAATAAATTTGTAGATACCATGGCCTGCTTGGCTTCTCAGATACCCACTTCGCCCGCCGACTCTAAAATATTGTCACAATACAAAGGTTGCAATCACCCTCTTATTTACCTCATGAGGTCTACTCTGTCAAAACCGTTACACCCGACCCATGTGACCTTTGGTATAAGAATTTTACAGTCTATCTTTCCCTTTCATTCTACCCATCGATCTCACTCGTAATGGAGAATGTGCCTTTCTTGAAAGTGTCTCTTGTTATGTCATCATGGGTGGTCTCCTTTATAAGCGCGGATTTAACAATATTCTCTTACGATGCCTTACAAGTTCTAAAATTATCTACACCATTATGGAAGTCAACGATGGAATTTGTGGAGGTCACTTTAGTGGTTTAGTTGTCAGCAAAACACATTCTTCACCTTAGCTATTATTGGCCAAACCTAAACCATGATTGTTTTGATTATGTCAAATGTTGTGTGAAATGCCAACAACATACTAATCGAATCACACACCTAGTCATGCCTTAGGTTGCACGAGATCTTTGGTATTTCTCTCAATGGGGCTTAGATTTTATTGGTGAGATCAATCCCCATTCTTCATAATGCCACTAATGGATCATAACCGCACTGAATATTATAGTAAATGGGTAGAGGCCATTCCCCTCATTTCTACAAAATCGAGAAAATATGTGAATTTATCAACCATCACATCATTTTCGTCGCTTTGGTGTTCCTCACCACCTTATCACGGATAATGGAAAGCAATTCAAAAACAAAACCGTACAGGTAAGATATGTAACACTTTTTGCATCAACTTAGTTTCTCATCACCTTATTATTCACAAACCAATGGCCAAGCATAATTGACCAATAAAACCTTGGACAAAATTCTTATGAAAGTATTTGACTATACTGCCAAGGATTGGCATTCACACATTCCTTTCACTTTGTGGGCTTATCACACTAGTATTCGCACTTCGACTGCTACCACACCTTTTTCTTTGGTATACGGTACCGAGGTTGTCTTACCTATCGAAGTCCAGATTCCATCTCTCCTCATCTCACTATAAGACATGATCAACAATGATGACTTTCACCAATATCATTTAGTGCAACTTGAGTTCTTAGATGAACGTCATCTTAATTATCTTGACCATTTCCAAATCTACCAAAAACGTATCAAACGTGCCTACAAAAATGTGTTCATGAACAACCTTTTAGGTCGGTGAATTCATCCTAAAATAAAATCAACATGTAACTAGAGAGGAGAAAAGTAAACATGGAAAATTTTCTCATAATTAGCTTGGACCCTATATCATTACCAATGCCTTTGGATCAGGTGCTTATTTTTTTCTTCACTCGAAGGTAAACCTAAACTGATCCTCTCAACACATTCGCATCTTCAACCATTTTATTATTGAAATTAAGTCCTATATCACTTTTGTTAGTGTTATCCAAAATTCGCCCCTCAAGGTAATTTTGATAACATGCATCAAATTCTTTAGTCCCAAGCAATTATATTGATTCAAGGCAAAAATCATGATTGGGGTCCCCACGGCTTTTTTCTAACTCTCCTCATCAAGAAGAAAACCCAAAGCAAGTTTTAAAATGTGAAAAAATTGCAAAAGCCAAGCTTGGTGCCAAAATACAAAGAAAATCGGCTAATTCTTGAAAAGCTATTTCCTAGGGTCCTTGGGACAAGTTGGGACGTTGGACCACGAATCAGCCTAAAAATCCACCTGTGGTGATGCGTAGCATTTGGGATAGTTGGGTCATCGGGACGCGAGACGTAGAAGGAAAGGCAAATCGGTCGAAAAGTGGAAAAAATCGACTAAGTGTTGTTTTCGCGAGTTTAGACAGCCGGGCTTAAATGAAGGTACGCATGGGACGTAAACGGCTGAAAAGCTGAAGGACATTTTGGGACATCCGGGCCAAAGGTATGCGCGGGGACGCAAAAATCCGAACCGGCCGAGAGAAAAAATTGTCAAGTTTGGGACACTAAAGCGGGACAAAAAAGTACGCGGAGGGTGACGAGATCGGCCGATTTTGTGAAACATGAGACTTTCATCCAAGGTAGTTTGGGACATCCGGGCCAAAAGTATGCGTGGGATGCGAAAAGCCAAAATGGCCGAAGGCAAAGAAGAAAAGTCAACGTTTGACCCGTGAAACTTCAAACGGCCATAACTTTTGACTCCGAGCTCCGATTTTCACAAAATTGGACTTTCTGGAACGAGCACGACGTCCTCTATGCCACAAAAACTGGATTTATTATTTTTAATGAGGGTAGATATATTTAAATAAAAGAAACATATTCGGCTCCAGTCAGTTAATGCTCATTCCCGTCAAAATGACGAAAACACCCTGGACCCAAAATAGCTGCTTTAGCACTATAGAAGGCCATAAATTTTGTATTTCTTAATGAAATCACACAAAATTAGTACCATTGGAATCGTGGCTCCAAGCCCAACACATAGTAATAAAGAAATTTAGATTTGGTAAGATATTGATGGATATTTTTATAAAACGCGAGTTCATAATAGTGTTTCATTTGGTGGTTGAGAGTGCAATTAAGAGGCATGGTCATCATTCTTCTCTCTCGCCGCATGATGGGACAGTATGGGGAGCATTTTGCAAGTAATATATAATCATTTTACTCCATTTAATGCCTCTTACAAGTGGTTGAAGGACAGATTTCGGGATTTCCATTTTCCCTTCTCTTTCCCTTCTCATTTTTCTATAAATTGGAGTGTTGGGCTCATTGTAAAAGGAGGGAGTTTTTCAGATAGCAAAGCTCTATCAAAATTTATTTGTGAAGCCAATGTACTAAAGGCCCTTGTAGTGGAATATTTTGCATGGTGATCCAGGCCCTTATCTTGTGATAGATTGAATGAACATATCATGAAGCAATAAAATATCGGTTTGTGGATATATTTCTTAGCTTTGTGTTTTCTTGCATTCTTCTTGCCCCTTTAATATTTCTACAAGAATATTGTGTCTATTATTATGTTAAATCAGAGGATCCATTATCATTGTGTATGCTTAGAGTATCGTTGTGAATGCATTTTGCTAGATTATGGAGAACTATCATCACCTCTTCTAGTGTGCACTTTCCTTGAATTCTCGTACTTCACACATTTGGAGAACTACTCTCACACCCTCCTTTTCTCGGTGTATCACCGATTTAGTGTAGGCTTTCATTTTATGCATTCTCTGCCTAGTCCCTTGGAAATTTAGATTAGAATAGTTAGTTTCCCTACATTAGAGTAGATTGTGGCGGAGTAGTTTAGGAGCAAGAAATGCTTTCTCTGGAGGTCTATCTCAAGTAGCAAGTCCCACAACTTGGAGATAAGTACCCATGTTATCCTCACACCATTGTGAGTTCAAGTATATGCACTTGTATAAACACAGGGGTCTTGTGATTCGGTGATAACAGTTAGTTTATCACTCGTCCCTTAAGTGTTGTTCACCTTCCATATTACCTATTTTGAGGATCCATGACTAAACAAGAATTATGTGATTACCCATCGCCTTTCAGCCTTATCTTCAATATGAGTATCATGGCTCTACTCATAGCATGATTCTCATGGATAATTTTCATCTTCTTCAATATAGAATCCCATGGTCGTTCATCACTCAAAACCACCTATTTCATAATTAAACTCTATGTGCTATGGTCTTGTCTTTTAAAAAGGACCTAATCTTCCTATATAGTCTTTTCCATGACTTAAACGTCCAAAAAAAAAAAGGGATACAACTCCTTGAGTAAAAATTCCAACAAAATATGAATCCCTCAAAAGGGACATCTCTTCACTCTATTTCCGCTGCTATAAATAGATTGTTCCCTTGAAGGACAACTATATAAAGTCCATTGCAAAAATACAATAAAAATATCCAAAAGCTTCCCACATTGATCAGCTTCACAAAGACCTCAAGGAGATAATATAATCATCCCATATAGACTTCCCACATCGATCAGTCTATTAAAAACAAACATACAAGAAGAAAATGATAACTTTTCATCATGGACTTACCTATTTTGATCATGGGTTTCTTGGGTAAACATGTCATACACTAGGTTATGCTAAACCGCCCACTCTCACCTCATTTCTTTTTTATCCTAATTTCCTCTTTTCTCAAGGGACTTGCCACAACCATGAAATTTTTGTGATTATGTGACTTTTTCACCCTTAGAATGGTCCATTATGCAATTCCTTTAGGGTCTTACATTCATAAGTCCATCTTGGGTATGATAGACTTATTAGGGTTCTTATCAATTAAGAGGTTCTCTTTGCCACTCTTACCAATCACCTTCCTCATTACTTATTAATTATCTTACACTCGAGACTAGATCATCAAAACCTATATTTAAAAACCAAGTCAACCGTGCCTATGACCTAAACTCAATCATGCCTATGACATACATTCACCCATGTCTCACACCTACTAACCCATTCCTCTACTTCATCATATTATTACCTAGCTTATGGGAGCACTACATCGACCGAGGCCCTTTTTTGGTGGGGCTATGTAGGCAGCACTTCGAGGGCATGGGGCCCTTAGAGGTTAGCTTGACCACTCTTTAACCTAACCAACTTCCCCTTTCACTTAACTATTCACATTCTACCTTAGTTTCCATTTTATATCAATAACTAGAAATTAAACCAACCAAGCATCAATTAATACACATTTTTACCACATCATCAAATCATGCATTTATCATTTTCACATTTCCACTATAGCACATATTTGGAAATTTAAACCATAACATGCCTATACATCACCATTTGTCTCCCATGTTACCAACCACTTGGATATTAAATCAAAATTAAATCAACCTAACTCAATCATGCCTACATCAACCTAACTCCATCATGCCTAAACCGACCTGACTCCATCATGCCTAAACCGACCTGACTCCATCATGCCTAAACCGACCTAACTCCATCATGCCTAAACTGACCTGACTCCATCATGCCTAAACTAACCTGACTCCATCATGCCTAAACTGACCTGACTCCATCATGCCTAAACCGACCTGACTCCATCATGCCTAATCCACTTGGTTTCCACCTACATACATATAACAATGAAAATTTTACAACACAAGTACACCATCCATACTATAAATATCATCATCTATGCATCGAAATTCTATGTATACATACATATGTACACAGATACAAATAAATACAAACATCTCAAATCGCTCATATACATCCTCACCATCTTCGGCATGTAGGCGGTATATGATCAAAAATCTCAAAAACTCTCATATACATCCTCACTCTCTTTGCACGTAGGCCGATATATCTCAAAATACACAAAAAAATATGGAGGTACATGAAACTATTAGAAGTCCCCCATCGAATATCCTCCATGCCTATCTCACCTATCTCTTAATCCTCTCTCTTCTTCTGTGTGTCATACCATTAGCATCTCACCGACCTCCATGGGTCATGGCTCTAACCTCTAATGGTACCTCACGGAGCTAGCCTTTGTACACCTGGTAGCCTTGCCCTAACTACCCTATCTCGGGGCTCACCGGCCCCATGTACTCTCTACACTGTGAGTGTGGGACTTGGTCCTCTCACTTGAAGCTTGTTGTGCTCTATACTCAACATAAGATGGGATGTCTATCCCTACATCCATCAAGTGGTCCTGATAATATCATGCCTCACCCAAGGCGTCCCTGAACCTAGCCATCAGTATGGTGCAGGAGGCTCCATTGCTCTCATCCCCGTATCTATCTCTTGGGACCTTATCCTATCTGCTCCTGTAATAAGAACCCTATCTCGCCCTTGATTGTAAAATGAGACCCTATCCCTAAGCTTGTGTAGGTGCATGTGCCTATGCACTGGGGCTATATGGCCAAAATATGTGCTGTGTAGTGGGTGGCCATGCCCTGTAACCCTATAACTTGTACCTATAATGTGGCCACCTCTCTACCTAGGCCTTGTGACCCCATCAGCTACCCTTGTAAACTAGTAATTTGGGCATGTAATGTGGCCACCTATCCCTGTAATGTGTCTCTCTAGACTGTGAGGGTAGCCCAGTTCTAGCTGCCCTAGTCTAGGTGGTGTTACTCATAGTTGGGCTACCCACCACCATCTATATGCATCTATGTAACCGACATCATATATCTATCATTTCACTAGATGCTCCTCCTCCTACCTGTAAGACCTTGCTGTCGGTTGTGGTAGAGGCATAGGCCTCTCCATGTCATCTCTCTATATTGAGGAAATGGTGGTGGTACATCCTAGGGTAGCCCAAAATATTGCCATAATCTATCTACTGGTATCATCTCGTGCTCCCTAGCACGATGCCCCTCTATCCACTTGAGCAGATGTAGCTCATCCAACTCTACGGCCATGCGATTGTATGATGGATATACCACATACATGGCCTCCAGATAATGTCTACTCCAGAAAACCCCTCTAGCATCCACTTGTAGTGAGCTACATCATGTGTAGCCCTAGCCCCCTGGTGCACACCACCAACTAGAACCCAATGCCTATAACCAACCTAGAACCATACCTGGCTCAAATGCATCCAGTCGGGGAAAACCAATCAGCCGCATGCACACAATGTGCTCATAGGCCCAACAATGAAGAAGGAAAGTGTAGCACATGTTGAACCTTCGTAGCCTCTCATAGGCCCCTAGCTCCTTGTATAACTGCGCACAAGAACATTGGTGCCCATGAAAATTGGGTCTTCCTCCATCATATCATGAATAACTCCCATCAATTCCCATGGGAATCTCCTACCCTCTACATCTAGTAGTGCAAAATAGCACACTACCTCCATAATCAAAATGACTAACCACATCTCCTCGGGATGGGCTGCGTACATCTCTCCATAGCTCAAGATCACATTATGGAACCTCATCTCAGCCATCCCCTCTCCAAATAATGTCAACATCAGCTCCTTGAGGCCTCTAATGAAATGGAGTACACATATGCTCCCACTATCGGTAATCTCAGGATCCTATACATGTCCTCTAAGGTGACTATGATCTCACCTATCAAGATGGAATGTGTTAGTCACAGAATCCCATCTATTGATGAGATACACCATCAAACTAGAATAACACACTATACACCCATAATGTCAAATACCAATCAGACCCACATTGGTCACATGCCTCCACTCCTCATCATCATTCATGTCTCCCGCACCGCTAGTAATAAAGAGGAGGTACCCTATCCCACATCCGCATAATTGGTCCCTTGCCTACATCCAACAAACCATAACATTATTAAACCTTGACCATACCCACATTCACCCTTGACCCCACCTATAACTATTACCCTACCTATTTTCATTCAACAATACCTTCCTATCTCACCCACCCACCCTTACTCATCTCTTGGCCCATTTTTCTCTCAATGTTGACCGACATCGGTTATTTTTAGCTGACTCGATCTCCCAAAACCGGCATCGGTCACCCCATCCGTGATGATGCCGATCTAACTTACCTCCATGGACGTTGGCTGACCCTCTCAACCGCGCCGCTCACTTTTGAGGTGATAATCCGTGAAACCCTGCCCTATTTCTCTAAAAATTTACCATTTCTACCTAACTACCCACCCATTCCTACCCCAATCTCACCTAAATTCATCCCCACCCCTCTTTAACCTACATACCACTTCCTACCCTTCCTCTTTCACCCATTTTCTTCCAAATTTAAATTTAATTCTCCCCAAACCCACTTCTACCCAAACCCACTTTTTACCAACAAATTCACCTAACCAACAAAGAATGAGATTGAATCTTACCTTGTCTTGGCATCGTCTATGTGGTGGCATGATTGGTCATTGCGCTTGGTGGCCCACCCAACCCCTCTCCTGCCTCTGCCATCACCAAATTCTCTCCTCACCTCCACCCAATCAAATTCTCCACACCGATCTCGTGGACCCGTCTCCCTAGCTCCTCTCACCAACTAGATCTCTCCACCTCAGCCCGAGTATAGTCCCTCATACTTTCCTCTTGAAAAGCACCAAAATTCAAATGGCTCTATCATTTTCTCCAATAGTACAACATAACAATGATTCCATAAAATAAAAAAATTGTTTTATAAACCCACCTGACCGACTGATGTCGGTCCTATTTGTGCCCTAGCCAACAACCAACGTTGGTCACCTATAACCGGCGTTAGTCCACCCTTATCCTTGTTTTTTCTTGCTATGCTTCCCTTTTCTTGCCACCATTTGTGCCCACATCCCTTTTTATCATTCCGAACACCCATTGAACCATACCTATGAACCCAACCTACCCCTACATTGCCTTTGTTGTGTCTTAGGAGTTGTTATTTTACCTATACCTTGGCATTACCCCATGTTGCCGTTACTTATATACCATGACCTTAATAACTTTTTGTGACCTTTTACCCTCCATGCTTGTTGTACCTTACAATGTGGTTACCCATGGTGTTCATCCTACTAACCTTACCTTTCCTATTTCCATGTTGTTTATCCTGACCTGACCTTTGGTGTACTAGAACATACCTAAACATTCCTGCACCTGACCTCTATTGTGTTTTTGCACCATATCCTATACCTTGGATACCAGAATCACTTCAACCCTATTTGGATAGACCTATCAACCTTAGACAATGTAGAGTTTGAAAGCTTCTCAACCTGGTACTGTGCCACAGTTTCCAATGTGTGTATGTGTTCAACTACCACTACTACCTTCGACCTGGCCTACTTACCTGTTTACCCAATTTGACCTTTTAACTTTACCCAATACACCTAATGATCTTCATTTTCCCACCTCCTCATTTTATCAAACCACTCACCACTTCCGTATCTCACCTCATCGGTTCCTAGTTTGAGGGGGGTTACCTTCACCCACGCTTGGGGCAACACCACCCTCACTTACACTTGACACAACCATTTCCTATTTTTGTTAGCATCACTTACTAGTACAAACTACATGACAAGAAGGGGAAAATGTTGACACCGAAATTGGATCACACTTCCCTTGGCCCCCTTTCAAATAAAAACTTAAATACATTAACCTAACCATGACCCTTATACCCCACATTAATATTGATTTAATTATTATAATTAAATTAAAACCCATCCTCAACCCATTATTAATTTAATTCCTTTAATTAAATGTATGTTGACCTCACCTAGACACCTCACCATAGAACTATTCATGGCATGTTTCTATAAATGAATAAGACTTGGTTCAACCATAAAAACCAATGCCTATTATTCTCTAACCACATTCCTACTCATAAAAATATAACATCCATTCTGATCTGCGAATAAATGAATGGACCTGACGTAAATGATGTGAGATCTATCATTTCTAGTAAACCTAGGGAATCCCACCTTAAGCGACATCGATAATCCGAAATCGATGTGAGTCAACCAAGAACCATTGTTGGTTACCATTTATTCACTTTGGTAACCTTGTTTGTGGGTTGGCACATTTCTAGAATTGAGGAGAAGAGAAGAGAGTTGCATCTAAGTAGAACTAGTGTCTTTTTGCACCTATAGACATCTATAGCCAGCACTAGGATAGATCTAGAGGTATTTCACTCACGATAACATTTCGGGAAGTTGTGCTACTGAAGAACAACCTAAACACCTTACCCAACCCTCGCTAAGACCTTGTTTGTGACCCGTAGACCACTTAAACAACCTTCAACTCGACACGAAGACCTTGACGCACATAGTTTTTAGTATATAATTGGATTGAAATTGATAGAAATCTGTGGTACCCAAATCAAAATACTAGCACTAGATTCGTATGTATGCATTTCGGTTATTTCATATTTTTATAAAAACAATGGATTGATAGCCTTCTAGGAAGTGTCACACTTCCTGACCTAGCATACATTAGGCGGTCCACTGTCATATATTATTTAATTCTTCTTTAGTGGTCTTGTTTCTATTTCAAGGAGTTCCTCCCAGCCAAAAGGAATCTCTCACAGTCAAGACATTAGATCAATAAGTCGAATGCACACATCAACCTCTAACCAACCAACACAATAAGTATTCCTCCTCATCCCATAACATTATCTCTGTTTCACCACATTCCAAAACGTAAAGAAAACGGTGAAGCAACATAGTTAGGTGGATGGGAAAGGTTACTTTTCTAAGGTATATTAGAGAAGAGACGCTGAGATGTTTCTTTAGGCAATAAAAGAACAATGACACAATGAGGGAGACAAAAAGAAATATGATGTTATATACCTTGTGAGGTACAACATCATACATGTGGGTTGTGCACAAAGCCAATTTACTTGGTTGGTGTAAGGTCGAGTAGGCTTCTTGATGTGGTTCAATTGGAGTAATGTTCATTCCTTAGTATAATTTATGATGGGAAGAATTCTCCCATGTTATACGTTCAAATTTGTGAGAGACATTGGATGTAAATAAAATAAGGTTTACCACCATCCCTTTGGGTAAAAAGGTTTACTCTACTCTATGGGGTTGCACGTATGTTTGGTATGTACATGCTGATTTAAAGAAAGAAATAATAATTCGGTGTGACATGACAAAAGGTATTGATCATATGTTTTCTTATTTTCCCACTAAGCCATCGATACATGAATCCATGTAGATCATGAAGCACATTACATTGGGAGATAATAAAAAGGCTAAGGATATCATGATTAAGTTTTTACGAGAGCTTGTTGTTGAGGTACACGAGGATGTAACAAAAATGAAGAAACATTACTTTGGAACATGATTGGAAAGAAAAACAGAGGGGAAAAATTCTCTACTTCATAGATGACGAGGAAGTTTAAGACTTGGATATAAAGCACATAGAGGGTGTATTGTAAAGTATTAGACTCAGTAGATGAGTAGGTACACGTATACCATGTGCCTATGAAGACTAAAAATTTTAACATTGGTACCCAAGATGCACCTAAAGAGGTGATTATTAGGGGTTATTTGTTTAAACCTAAAGTTATGAAGATTTTTGAGTTGTTTCGTGACTTCTAGGATTTATTTGCTAGGGGTTATCATGAGTTGAATGTCATGCATTAATCATTGGGAGAAATGAATATTAAACTAAAGGATGGTGCACGGCTAGTTTAGAAAAGGCCTTATAGGATGAATCCCAACTTACACGTAAAGGTAAAGGAAAAGATTGAAAAAATGCTTAAATAAGGAATTATTGAGCCTATTGAGGAATCTGAATGGATCAGCCCCATGGTTATCAACATAAAGAAATATGGTAGGATAAGGATTTGTGTTGACTACATGGTTCTCAATTCTTCTTCTGTCATATATCCCATCCCCAAACCATTCATTGAAGTGATCTTGGAAGGCATAGTAGGGCGTGAGATATACTCATTCATAGATGTGTTTTTAGGTTACCACCAAGTGAGGATTACATGTAAATATCGGGATAAGACCACCTTCGCAAATTAATGGTAAATTTTTGCATATATTGTCATGCCCTTTGGATTGTAGAATGTTCTCGTGGTGATTTCCTACATCATTTTTTAACCATTACGGGATTGCATTCATAAGTTTTTATAGGTCTACGTGAATGATAGGACTATTTATGGGCTAGTGAAATATCATTGTGATAACATGATATTTGTGTTTGAGAGATTTAGGAAGCTTAGCATCTATTTAAACATCAAGAAGTGTATTTTTCGACTCCCTTTGGTACATTACTTGAACATATCATTTGTAAAGAAGGTTTGTTGGTAGTCTTAGCTAAGATTGCAATCATTTTAGGGCTAGAAGAAATAACAAATTAGAGTGAAGTGTGTGGGTTCTTAGGGCATACTAGTTATTATAGGAATTTTATTAAGGGGTATGCCAAGATTTTCATGCCCCTTGAGGAATTTTTGAAAGCCAAAGGAAAATTTTATTGGGGTGACACACAACATGTGGATTTTGAAACCTTGAATGAGAAACTAACCACCGCATCTATCCTACATTTCCCTTCTTATAAAAATCCTTTCCATGTACATGTAGATTATTTTGGTATGGATATTGGAAAAGTGTTGGCACAACCATGAAAAGGTAAAATTGATCAACCTATCTATTTTTCAATTAGGAAGCTGACACTGGCTTAACAAAATTATACAACTACAAAATATAAGGTGTTATCTATGATATATGTTCTTAAAAATTTTATGCAGTAATTATTTCCCACACCATTTATATTTTACATAGATCACATGGAATTAATTACTTGGTTAATAAGCTAGTGTTATAGGAGAACATCTATCGTTGGATCCTTCTCTTTCAGGAATTTGACTTCATAGTCATAGTGAAACCTAGTAAGAGTAGCTTGGGGTCCAATCACTTATCGAGAGATTATCTAGAGAGGACACGAAATCTTAGAGGATAATATTCTAGATGCTTAATTGTTTATACTCAACTACATGCCGGAGGATTTAGAGGATATTGCAATCTTATTATACACTAAACTTGCGCATGAGGAAATGAAGACCTTAGAAAAGAAACATGTTATTATATGTACAACACCATACCATATCATTGGAGGAGATCGTATAAGATGGGTAGAGATGAGTTATTGCAGAAATGTGTTTTATAACATGTTGTGAAGAAATAATGGAGAAAGTACATGGAGGAAGTTAGATGGCATTATGTAGGATAATCTACCGCATGCAAGATCTTGTAGGTAGGTATATGGTGGGAAACACTATATAAGGACACTAAGGCATTTGTAAAGGTTTTAAACCATTTTTAGATGATAGGTAAGCCTAGGAATAGACATTAGATGCCATTAAGGTCCATAACAAGCACAAAACCATTTGATAAGTGGGAAATTGAATTTATAGGACCCATTGCACCACCTATGCTAAAGACAGGCATGTGTTATATCTTTACATACACATATTACTTGACAAGGTGGGTAGAGGTTGTGCCTACAAAGGATTGTACCACAAAAACAATAGATAGGTTTTTATGGGAGAATATCATAAGTAGTTATGGTTGTTAATTGATCCTTACAAGTGATAGAGGGACTAATTTTCTCAATGAAACTATTAGAATCCTACTAGAAATGTTTATGGTAGGACACCATAATACTAGGCCTTATCACCCACACAATAATGAAATGGATGAGGCTTTCAAAAAGATTCAAGAAGCATGACCTTGCTGAATATATGTGATGTTGGAAGGAAGTATTGGGATGATAAGGTATCAATCATCTTATGGATATTAAGGTATCGAGTGATCTGTTTAAAGAACCTATCTCGAATATTTGTTACCAATATTCATCGACATCACGTTGCTTTAAACTAGGTGACATAGGACAACACAACCAGCAACTTGTAATACTTTGGATAAATATTTTCAATATCTTTTGTTCATGTTATTATTCCTAGATGACATACTCATCATTTTTGAATAAGTCCTTCACCTCACTTTACTATTATCTAGAATGGTCTTTACTAACTACCATCGGTCTAATTGCCCAAGGTTTGACCCTAGCCCCGATTACCAACATAATTTGTTATAGGAAGATGCTCATGCCGACTTAGGGTATATGGGCATACTCAACTAAACTAAGTCAACCGGATGTCCCAAGGTACCCTGAGTCATTGAAAGCTACTACCTATCCTAAACATGCTACTAACTTGACCTAGATATAAACTAAGTTCAAGTCCAAATGTGTGTAGATCTAGATGAACAAATACGTAAGGGTGTTGCCACATGTCAATTGCAACACTTTGTATCCTCAAGAATACCTTGGTCTTCTCAAAGGTACGAGTCCTACAATTGGCGTGTGCCAACATCTATTAGAACTAATTCATCATGACGAACATAATCTCTTAGTGGTCATTAATTCCTAATTACATTGGATTAAGATTCAGATTACAACAACCATGATTAACCCTAATTCCAATATTCATTAAGTTCTATATCCATAATTAATCGATTAGATATGAAGAAATTCATTAATTTTTGCATTAATGTTCATTAACGTGGCATAACAAGTAGTTATCCCAAAAATAAGACACCAAACATCAAACGTTTAATTCTTAATGCAACTTAGCTATCAAAATAAAGTATGTCATCCACCTCTAGATTCGGCTAGTTTTTACTTCATAAACGAAGTATAAAGATTAAAGATCATAACCACTATTCCTTTTATCTTTCATTCTTTGAGAGAGGAAGAGTCTTTCTCTACATGGTTAGATGTTAGGATTAACATAACCTTTTATCATTCTTTACTCATATAGTTTAATTGTATGACTCATGCATATTTTTAGGTAAGGAATGACATCTTTTGCATTTTAAAAGTTTCGTTATAAGAAGGGGAAATTATACTATCCCCCTTTATCCAACTTATTAATTGATAACAACAATAGTATACAAATAGATATAACGAGTATCGACAAGATATCACTACTATTTATGTCTTACAATTTCAAAAGAGTTCACACCACAAATTGGATTCCAACTCAAAACCTTTCAATTCATGATGAGAAATATACATTTACAAGACTATGCATTTTAGACATTTTGCATGTCACTTAATTAAGATCTTAAAAGAACATCACTTTTCTTTTCCAATACAACTCAAGAATGATTGAAACTCTTTACATAAGATCTAGAATTGAATAAGCCAATGCATCATAAAAATTTTTCCTTCTTTTATCACTTACGATGTCCATCTACAAAAATTTCTAGCACAGTCAATTCAATGAACTGAGCATGATAAGCACTAAGCATTAAAACGAAGTGCATTCCACTAATTGTTCCATTAAAACAACTATGCTTTAATGAAACAATTAATATATCATACAAATAAGCATAAGTAATATCAACCAGAAAATAAGTAAAATTAAATATTCTGAATTCACTTTTAAGAAATGAGCATAATATGATCCACAACATCTGCATTATAACATATAGTTTAATTGATCCTATCAATTAATTTTAAACAACAACAGGTCTTGTCATCTAATTGTTTCATAATTCTATCCGAATAGAAAAAATAAATTATATTTACTATGTAGCAAAAGAAGTTATTTAAAACATAGTTCATTTAGGATGATTCATCCTTCCACATAATAAAAAGAAGAAGAATCAATACATTCTATCCACCATTCACTAATCCTCTAAAAAATAGAAATAGGTTCGATCACACAAAGCTACTTCAGTTCAAAGATAAGAATATAAGGATTCAATGTTAAAGAGACAACATCTAACAAAATCCCGTATCAATCCAAGAAGGGGTAGAGAATCAAAACAGTCTACTTGTAAGTCTAAACAAAATTCCACATGTTAGAAGATATAATTCAAAGATCTGAAACTAGATGTTCCACAACCCAAGCTAGACTCACACAAAGTTAATCTCTTCCCGTTTCCATCCAAAAGAGGATTCATAAAAGATAGGGTGAAAAGAGTAAACCTTTCAATACCAAATCCAAAAGAAGTATGACTCGAGTTAGGCATGACAGTCGATCAAAACAATTTTACATTTTCTATTCAACAGAATCGACTCAGATATTCTCTTTCTACACCATTACAACAAATGACTTGTACAAAGTAGACCAAAAATAGACAAAGAAATTTCCATCTCAAAAGAGAATAGAAATATAGATAAGTTCAATCAAATGAACTTATCCTAACAACAAGAAAAACGGATCTCAATTAGAAAAGGGCCAATCAATAATTCATTTCATTTATACTATCAAATGAATTCCCATTTCTATTTCAAACTTAGAAGTTCTTTAACTAGTTCCAAAGAGAGAACACAAAACCAAACCTACAGTTTGAAGAAAGCACACTTCTAGTTTCCCTTACAATAAACCTGGTTTATATATACCAATTTATCAAACACAAGTTTGAATTCAACTCTCAAAAAAGAGGTACACAGTACAATCCCAAAAATAGTATACTGTCCACAAGAGAACATATTCCTTTCTCTTTAAAAGACCCAGAGATTCATTCACTGAATCCAATAAGGAATAGAAATCCACAAACAAGTATAAGATAAACAAGATTCAATAAAACTCATGAACTCAAGAGAAGCTATAATCCCATTTACAAAGCTTCAATAGCTCAATACAAAAGAGCAAGTAGTTCGTGATCCAATTAAGAATAGTTATACAAAACAATCTGAACCAGAGATAATGTATCCTTCCATACAAAATTTAGTACACTAGGGTATTCAAGCAAAAATCAATTAAAAAAATATGAAGAGAGTAAGAAAACCCAATATACGTTTAAGTCAAGTAATGTCCCAATCTTACCTCCAACGTGACTGAAATAGAATCACAACAAAGACTCTCAAGTTCCACCTAAAAATATTGTGACAAGGAAGGTATTCATTTCAAACATTGATCACAAGGAGTATGCACACCGCATTTCCATAAGCCTTAAAAACTATTAACGACTGTTCCCAATGAACTCTATATCAAACCAAACCCACAACAAGATACAGTTCCAATCTATTAACACTTCAAACAAAATAGTCAAGCCTTCCACAAGATGTGGGTTTCTCGAGCAAAGGAGAGGAAATTATCCTACATATTCTCATGCCTTTACCAGTTCAAGAAGGCAAGTAAAGTCTCCAATAACGAAGTACCAAAACCATTCCAACAAGAAGCTACAAGGAGAAGATCTCAAAAGAGATTGCCAAAGCAACTCAAACCAAAACTAATCTCTCAAGTCTCTTTCGAACATACGAGTCCATACATGAGTTCAAATCATATCAAATCCTTAAATATGAGTAAAAATAACACTCATAATATAAGTATAGAACCAAACACATCGACTCGATTACAATTCCAGAACATGCAAGTATTGAATAGGAGTATAGTACTAAACACGAAGCTTTGAACACAAGTTTTGAGCAACAAAAATCTCAAATACAAGCCCAAAACAAAACATGAAGTTCCAATACAAGGTTAGAACCAACACAAGGCTCTAATACAAGCTCAAAACCAAAACAAGGCTCCAACATAGGTTCAGAACGAAACACAAGGCATCATATACTAGTTCATAACAATAACAACCTCGAACGCAAGTTCAGAATGAAATAAAAGTTTCACATGCATGTCACCACTAAACTTGCATAAAGAAAGTTTCCAAAAACTAGCATTACTTTACAATGGATTTACATCCCAAAACCACAGATATTCATAAAAGCATAAATGTAATTAACAAGACAAATCATGAAAACATTTTTCTCATGAGAGTAGAATTGTTTTAATGAATCATTTAGAAGAAAGAAAGAAATCTTAATGGGTAGAGCCTATCATGCCTGATAGTGCTTCGCGGTCGAAGGATAATTAAAGCTAAGCTTCCAACTCTTTTTATCCTCCACAAAATATCAAAAACCAAATATCTTTTCTTCCAATGCCTCATATACTTTCCTTTAATCAAAAATAGACTAGAGAAACCAAAAATAGCCACAAATTAGAAGTCAAACTGCTGGTTCAAAGAACCAGATAGCTCCATGCAGAGAAAAATTCATGAGACATGCAAGACCAAACAACCTCTCACAAATCCTCCTCCCTTGTTTCCAAGATGGTTTGCACATAAAAACCAAGGTCCATTAATGCAATTACTCCCAAATCTCCCGCTTATCTCTCCTTTCCACCGCCTCCTAAAATTGGTGAATGCCATTTCTAATTTAACATGCATTTCCATCTTTAGTGAAGCCTCCACGTATGCCTCCACTAAAGATAACTAGCCTTTTCCAAAACTGGTTGTACCTCCATTCATTTAACCCAATCAAATCAATTAAATGCCATTGGAACCATTACCATAATGTCATGCGACCCTTAGTTTCCCTTTCTAATAGTTTAGGATAGATTTCTCAAAACTTAGGTTAGTCTAACAATAAATTACCTTAGGTCTTAAAACATTTCCAAACGTAATTTCGTTAGTACAAATCAGCAGCACCCTCTGGATGTTCTATCAGATTTCTAGTTTGACATCTCAAAGCATCCAGTGTGATTACACAACATTGAATCTTTTCCCCAAGTGTGGGACTTGTAAAAATGGGAAAAGAATCTCCAGATTAGAGGTTGGTTCCTCAACTCCTCTATTCAAGTGTGCATAACATTCTGCAGAGGGTTTACCTATGACTTAATCAAATTTTGCCAAGGAGACAGGGTTGAGAAAATGCAAAAATAAACCTAGTCTAGATAAGGTGATGCACAAAAGAAGTATTAGACACCTGTTGCTGAAAAACATACACAATCCACAATAAAATATAGCACAAAACATGCACAAGTTGCCAAAAATGTAATGAGAGATCAGGAAACAATGATAAACATATGAAAGGATTGAGAAGATTCTAATCACAGAGCACATATTATCATTCCAGGTCCAATACAGTGCATTACAATGGCCAAGAGGCAAAAAGAAGTGTAGTATTTGCATGGAAAGGTAAAAAAATTCCACAAATCTACTGATTAGGAAGAAAAGGGAAGTTGCAGAGCAAAAAGAATGTCTAAATGTAAAAAAATGAGCCCATTTTGGCTTTTACAATGCAAAAATGAGCTCAGGAGAGAGAAACATGGGAAAACATGAGAGGAGCTTCAACCACCAACCAAATGGTATTAAAACAGCATGGGCACCCTCAAAAGTCCATTCCTTGACATTTTTAACCATGCTGGGAGAGAATGCAAACCATTCTTCATTAAAAATGGTGGTTGAAACGTCATTTGTTGATTTCCACATGCGAGGTAGTTTCTAATTTTATATTTCCAAAATCCATCAAAACACAAAATTGACCCTATAATCATGTAGATAATTTCACCAGCTTTCCATTGATATAAAGAATACAAAAAACCGAGCTCTAGATCGAAAGTTATGCTCATTTGAAAATTTAGGGAAAAACAGGCCAAAATGGGTTGGCAGGCCGAAAATTTGAAATTTTCCCACTTTTTACATTTGGGAAAATTTCCCCAAAAATCTCCATGCCCCACCACTCTGGTGCCACATGGCACATTCTGATTGGTTGTGGGCCTTTCCTACTTCTTTTTCCATCATTTCGGCCTTTGGAAAATTTTCCAAAATCCTCCACCAACTAGATGACCCGAGGACACATGGCATGATGTGATTCACCACGGGCATTTTGCTCTATCTTTTCCATCATTGTTGATGGCAGTCTTATCTGAGTTGGACATGTAGTATAACCCCATTGGACGCGAGCCTTCCATGCTCTTTTTTCCCTATGGGTTCGCCTTGTGTTTTTTGCTGCCACATGGACACGTAGCATGATTTGGTAGCTCGGGCTTTGGGAGGTGGGCCTTAGGGGCAAAATTTTACTTTTGCTAACCTTTGGGAAATTTTCCCACTTCTCCCCACCACCCTGATGACCTGATGGCTCGAGGACACGTGGCTTCTCCCCATTGGATGGTGGGCCAGGGCAAAAAATTAACTTTGTGCCCTCACCAAACACTTCACCAAATTTTCATATTTCCTCCGCCTCTCTGACATTCCTTCGGCCTAAGGACACGTGGCGCAATGCCATTGGATGTGGGCCTTAGGGCCAAAAATTTGTTTGTGCCAACCTTAGAAAAAATTTCCTAACTCCCTCCACCTGGACACGTGGCAACATCTTATTCGTTGGCGACCCTTGGGGAAAAATTTCTTCTTTTGAACCCCGCCAAACACTTTGTGAAAATTCCAAGTTTTCCCCGCCCCCGCCACTTTTGCCGACATGGCAGCTTTCGATTTGGTGGCGGGCCTGTCAAGGGAAAATTTCCCACAAAACTCCGCTTAGAGCCATAACTTCAAAAATACATGGAGTTAGGGAGAAAACTTTACCTTTTTGGAAAGCTGAGAAAGAGCTCTATCCAATGGTGCCATTTCTAGAACATTTTGAGTTCTGAAAAGTAAAAATTCTGACTGAGGCACATAGGAGGGAGGAATGAAGGGAGTTAGCCAAAAAAAAAAAATAAGTAAGGGGCCTATTTTGGATAACAATTTTAGTGACTCGGAGGGTCATCGCCTATTGGATGAAGTTATTAGTTGCTCAAGTGATCTATTGGGCATGGAGTCATCAAATTGTCTACTTGGTACCCCAAATGATTAGAACAATGCAAGGAGGAAGGGGAGGATAGAACACCATTTGATTGGAGCAAGGCCTGTAAAACACATTTCCTGGAACAACAAGCTTATGCCAAAGCACTTAGGGAAAGAAAAGCTAATCTACAACAAAACAATGTGCATATGCACTTAGAGGAATGAAAAACTAAGCTAATATTTACAAGGTGGAGAATTTCCTTCTATAAAGCAATGCTTCGATGGATTCCATTGACTGGAATCTACAATTATCCACCATCCAATGTAGATAATTGGAAGGCATTTCTGTCCTTACACTTTGTGACCTTGTAGGGCCACTCCAAATGGCATCAAATTTTGAATGCCTCCCGGTTTTTTCTCTGTCTGCATCCCACTTTAACACTAGATCTCAACTTGGAAAGATCTATCCTTGGCCTTTCTATCAAAGGTCTTCTTGATCAAGGCTTGATTTTCTCCATTGCTTGGGATGCCTCGATTTCGATTTCTTGGAGCTCGATCAATTCTGCAGACCTAACCTCCATGGGCCCAAACTCCAACACCTCCAACTGCTTCATGAGTTCTAATGTTCATAACTCAAGTGACATGGGAAAAATTTCCTCTCTTCCATAAACAAGCTTGAATGGAGAGTTACATGTAGATCTCTTGGGGGTTATCCTATCAACCCATAAGGCTGATTTCAACTTAGTATGCCAAGACCTCTAATTTTCATCAAGAGTCCTCTTGATGATCCTTAACAAGTTCTTGTTTGTAGATTAAGCTTGGTCATTACCCTGAGGATAATAATTTGATGAAGTGCTTAGGTAGATCCCATTCTCGACAGCCCATTCAGTTACCTTGGATCCAATGAATGCCAATGCATTATTAATATTATTGTAGCAGGTATGCCAAATCTGGTTGATGTCCCTTCATAGAAGTCTAGAATGCTAGATTCATTTTCTTCCTTGAGTGCCACCGCCTCAGTCCACTTGGTGAAGTAATATGTTGCTATTAGAATTCACTTATGTCCTTGGCTTGAATTTGGGTTAATGACTCAATGAAATCCAAACCCCATTGCATGAATGGCTGGTCAACTGAAATTGGATGCAATGGAAGGGCAGCTAGTCTCTCCTTACCTGTGAAGAATGCACAATTCTTGCACCTCTTGATCCATTCATAACAATCACTAAAAATCTTGGGCCAATAATAACCAACCCTCATGATCTTGAGAGCTACCACTCTTGGTGCAAAATGACCACTAGCTGATCAATCATGAAACTCCTCCAACACTCTATGAATTTGATTTATACCAATGCATCTTAGAAGCACTCCATTCAGATCCCTTTTGAATAAAACACCATCAACAAGGGCATATGGGATACTGTAATCTGAAGTGTCTCCTTTTGGTTTTGTTCATCTCTACGGAGGGCATAGGCCTATGTGTAGGAAGTGCATCATGTCTCGGGTCCAGAAAGGGGTGAGGACACCATCATTTTCTTCTTGAGTGCTTCCTTGCTCATGGCTGTCTTGTAATGCCAAAATAACCTCTTTCTCATTGTATGCTCCCGTTTGCTTGTTCAAGACCAGCTACTCACACAACCCTTTTCCTCGACCAACTTGGTGACTTTGATCTCAATGTCATACTCCATGACACGAGTAATCCAACCTACTCTCTTTTATCAGGTCTTTGTTGAGGAGGAAGTCTTTAACTCCCACATGAGAAACCAGCAGTTGAACCTTATTTTTGAAACTAGATGCTTAAATTTCTTCAAGCTCTTAATTACTGTAAGAACATGCTTCTCAATGAAAGAATATCTCACCTCATAGTCCTCCAGGCTTTGGCTGAAGAAAGCAATTGGCTGCTCATCATTGTCTTTGTTCTACTATACCAAAATTGCAGAAATAGTATCATCACCTCCAAATGCATAGAGGATGAAATCCTTGGAGAAATTCAGGTTAATGAGAGTTGGAGCTTGTGAGATGGCCTCTTTGATTGCTTCAAAACTTGCCTTGCCTTCTTTTGTCCATTTGAAAGCTTTGCTTTTCCTTAACATCTTGGTGATAGGATTGAATAGGGATGTAAAATTTGGGACAAACCTCCGAACAAAATTTATCCTTCCCAAGAAACTTTGAAGGGCTTTCTTGTGGCTTGGCAATGGTAGTGCTCTTATGGCTTCAACTCTTTCTCGGATCAATTGTTATTCCTTCTTTCAAGACAATGTGGCCAAGGAGCTTTCCTTCATGAGCTAGAAAAATACACTTTTTAGGATTCAAGGATACCCAAATCTTTCGCACCTTTGGGACACTTGTCTCAAATGAAAGAGATGGTCTGCTACATTTTTTAAAAATCAGTGATATCATCTAGATATATCAGCACCATTTTGTTAATCAAATCCTTGAACGCCATGTCCATTTCCCTTTGGAATGTAGCTCCAGCATTGGACAACCCAAATGGCATTTTTATATATGCATAAGTTCCCCATTTGGTTATGAAGGTTGTCTTGAACTGATCCTCTTCTTTCACCATAATTTGATTGTACCCTGAATAGCCATCAAGCAATGAAAACCTTTTAGAGCCAGCAACAACTTGCAAGATCTACTCCATGGAAGGAAGTGGGTAATGATCCTTGAGAAATGCTCTATTCAAATCTCTGAAGTCAACACACAATCTGATTTCTCCGCTCTTCTTTCTAACTGGAACCAAGTTGGCCACCCAACTAGAATGTTCGATAGGGAATATGATACTTGACTCTATCAACTTATTCAATTATTTTCTCATGAGAGGCTCTAGGTGCGGATTGACTGGCCTTTGTTTTCGCCTAATGGCTTTAACACTTGGGTCCAATTCAATAGTGTGTTGAACTAACTTGGGATTGAAGCCTTTCAAATCCTCATAGCTCCAAGTAAACACATCAAGGAATTCTTGACAAAGCTGTATGAACTCATACCTTTCTTGCTTAGTTGTCACTTTACCAATTTGGAGTGATTTGCCTTCTCCTACCAAGATGGGCACTGAATCTTATCCCTTGACTTGGATGTTTGCTTTCTCCTTCCTAAACTGATCATTAGGATTGAAAATGGACTCCAAAGTGACAAGTCCCTTTGGTAGTTTTTTGGTTCTCAGTTGTACCACTTGATCACCATACTGTTGTTCTAACTTTTCCTAATTTTTAACTAAGAACTCAACCTCTTCTTGCAATAAATGGATGATTTGTTGATCATTTTCAAACACTTGCCAACTTACATTGTTGTCTGGCACTGAAGGCCTTACAATCACATGAATGCTTGGCTGTACTTTTTCTTTCTTGATGCTTTCAACAACATCAAAGGCTGCTCCAACTACTGCAAGCCTGTCAGCAGCTTGGTTCTCTTTCCTAGGGATGGACTTGATGCTAAAGCCCTCAAAATATTCAATGAGGTCCCTGTTATCTTTGAATCACAGCACCCTTCTATGGTTTATACAAGCGCATGTATTTGAACTCACGGTGTGATTGGATAACATGGGTACTATCTCCAAGTTGTGGGACTTGCTACTTGAGATAGACCTCCAGAGAAAGCTAGTTCTTGCTCCTAAACTACCTGCCACAATCTACTCTAATGTAGGGGAAACTAACTATTCTAATCTAACCTTCCAAGGGACCAGGGAGAGAGAATGCATAAAATGAAATCCTACACTAAAGCGGTGATACACCAGAAAAGGAGGGTGTGAGAGTAGTCTCCAAATGCGTGAAATACAAAAGCAAAGTGCACACTAGAAGAGGTGATGATAGTTCTCCATAATCTAGCAAAACGCATTCACAACAATATTTCAAACATACACAATGATAATGGATCCCTACATGAACATAATAATAGACACAATATTCTTGTAAAGAAGAGGTTGAAGGGGCAAGAAGAATGCAAGAAAACACAACAGGGGAAGATACATCCACAAACTTGTATTTTATTGCTTCCTGGTATGCACAGTTCAATCGGTTACAAGATAAAGGCCTAGATCACCATGCAAGGAGTCCACAACAAGGGCCTACAACACATTGGCTTCACAAAGCAATTTTGGCAGAGCTTTGCTACAAAACTACTCCCCTTTACAATGAGCCCAATACTCCAATTTATAGAAAAAATGAGAAGAGAGAGAGAAGGGAAAATGGAAATCCTGAAATCTATCCTTCAACCACTTGTAAGAGGCATTAAATGGAGTAAAATGATTATATATTACTTGCTAAAGGCTCCCCACGTTGTCCCAGTGCTGCATGAGAGAAAGAATGATGACCATGCCTCTTAATTACACTCCCAACCACCAAATAAAACACTATTATGAACCCATCCACGTTTTATTAAAAATATCAATCAATCTCTTATCAAATCTAGAATTTCTTGATTTCTATGTGTTGGAATCAAAGCCATGATTCCAATGGTACCAATTTTGTGTGATTTCGTTGAGAAATGCAAAAGTTATGGCCTTTTGAGTGCGGGCACTATTTTGGGTCAGCGGCAGCGCTTTTTGTCATTTGACGGGAATGAGCATTAATTGACTGGAGCCGAATATGTTTATTTTAATTAAATATATCTACCCTCATTAAAAATAATAAATCCAGTTTTTTTGGCATAGAGGATGTCGTGCTCGTTCTAGAAAATTCCAATTTTGTGAAAATCGGAGCTGAGTCAAAAGTTATGGTGTTTGAAGTTCACGGGTCAAACGTTGACTTTTCTCCTTTGCCTTCAGCTGTTTCAGCTTTTCGCATCCCATGCATCCCTCACGTACTTTTTTCCAACTTTGTCCCAGATAAAATCTCTGCTTGACCGATTGAAGCTTCCTTGTTCCATTTGCGGCTTTTAGACTTTTGTCCCATTTGTCCCAGCATGGATCGCCTAGAGACAAATATCTCCAAACCACCGAAATGGATGCATCCTGCACAAGAATCGCCAATTCACGTCCCACGCGTACTTTTTTTTCTGGTTGTCCCTAAAAGCGCATGAAATAAAAAATTGATGATTTTCCCGCTTCTCGGTCGAAAAGCTTTTCACGCCCCGACGCCCTAAGCTGCCCCGCGGACCGCCTTTGGGACAAAAATGTCTAACTTAGCCGATTTTCTTTGTTTTTTTGGCCCCAAGCTTGGTACGACGAACCTTAGTATGACCCGAACTGGTATGACCTAAACCCTTGAGGTGAAATGCTTTAAAAAGCAGTCCGCTGCAACCTTATTTTTGCATTTTTTCCATTTTTTCCAACTCGTTGGGATTTCTTCTTGGATGGGAGAGTTAGAGAGAAGCCGAGGGGACCCCAAAAAACATGATTTTGGGCCTCCAATCAATCTACTTTCTCGGGACTGAATAATTTGTTGCATGTTATCAAAATTACCTTGAGGGGTGAATTTTGGATAACAGGTCCCACACTTGAGCAGATCATTCTTAATAGCATGCTTTACCCTTAACTTGGTTGACAATCAACTCACTTTGTCACCAGAGACTTGCAAGTTCTTGATTCCTCTCTTGATTGACCAATGTAATCCTTGTATCAAAGCTTCATATTCAGCAATGTTATTAGAACATGTAAACTAAAATCTAAAAGTGAATAATATCTCGTTCGAACAACATGTGTGACCAATCAGCCAGATAAGTAACCTCCAATCTTGGTGTGAAATCCCTTGACTGCACATAGGGAAAGGAGTGGTGGAAGGTCTATTACTGAGACATCTTGTAAAACAAAAATGTTGGGGCAGGCATGCAAGGTAAGACTCAAGTTTTTTATCACTCCAACTGTTGTTACTACTGTCCCATTCAATTGCACTACCCCTTTGGATATGATCTCATATTGAAGCCCCAACTGATCAACTATTTGCTTGGGCATTACTGAACTACTTGCTCCAGAGTCAATCATGCAGTTGTGTACTAATTGGTTTCCAATGATCAATGAAACATAGAATGGAGGGGGCTTCAACATTTTACCTTTTTGTCCTCCATGATTCCCCTCAAGCTAGGTAGCATTTGTGAGTACCTTCTCTTGCATTTGGACCTATTGATTTGAAGTTGACCAGTCCTTCATGGCAGCTTGTAGCAAATCTCTTTGGCATGGGATGGATAGTGATTCCCACATTGATATGTTTACATTTTTCTTCTTCATCGATTAATGATGTTGAATGGGAATGAAGCATCCCTCTCTGCCTCCTCTAGCCCGCACATTCATTTCTTGCACATGGGCGAAAGTAACTAGCACCTGAATTGGTTTAGGAGCTGGTTTGGGTGGTCCTTGCATGTTTGGAACGCATTTTGTTTGCTAATAGTTTTTGAAGTGGTAGAAGGTTGTGGATTACTTGGAACCAATGGCTACCCTTCACCCAAATTTCTTCTTTTTGACCTTATGTTGGCTACAAAACTTTGAGAGATTGTTTGATTCATACCACAAAAATGTTCGCTGCCGGTTTACAAGTGTGGTATCATTTGGAGCTAATTGTTCTTTGGGTTGTTTCTTGATGTTGGTTATTTCCTTGACTCCCTTCACCCTCCACACTAGTTTTGTTACCATTAATGCTTGATTTAGGGAACCATTGAAGCACATAGACTGGTTATGAGGTTCATTGCATGGGAAACACTAATCATACTCTTGAGCTATGTTGTTTTTTACTGGCACTATTGCTTTAGAGGTAGATGTAGCATTGGGATTATAGGGCTGAAATGGTCATTGGTAGGAGGCCTTACCTGATTTTTTTGATATGTAGCTGGATTGGGTGGTCTTTGAGGCTGATGTGGCTTCTGTTAGGCTGAGCTTGAGGCTGATATGAAGGTCTAAAACTTTGGGCTTGTTACCTCTTGAGTGTAACCATCTCATAACCTAAATTTTGCAATTGCTTCATGACTTCTTGAAGTTCATTTGAGGCACTAGAAGATGAAGTAGAAGCTTCACTTGAATTATGATTTCTATGAGTGGGAATAAGAGCTAAAATAGGTGCTTGATTAGTACTTAGACTTTCTAAATTTGGATACAATGGCATTGGAGGCCTAGGAGCTAGCTTGCCAGCTTGAATCAGACAATTTTCAGCTCTAATGGCAATGCTATAAGCAACAAGGATAGTTGTGCCTCCCATGGATTGAATTAACATAGAAATATTAGAATTTAAAGCTTTAAGGTAATATAGAAAAGCACCTTTTGTTGTTGGCCTTATTTTCATTGGAATTCTCTCCCAAGTCTTTGAAATCTGAAGTTGAAGTCAGTCCAGCTGCTCATTGGGAGCTCTCTTGATAGTTGTCAATTGTTCCAAAAGGGACAAGTTATCCCCTTTTCTCCAAACTGCTCATGGAGGGCTATACATAGCTAGTTCCAATTTTGGATAGAGCTGAAGCAAGGATCCTGAACCATTGCAAAGCCTTCCCTTTGAATGAAGATGCCAGCAGTTTGACAACAACTTGCATCTCATCAATCTCATGGATTGCACAAATATTAGCAATATCCTTGACATGATCACCAGGAGTGGTCTGATTCTCTCTAGTAAAGTATGGAATGTTCTTCAGTGCTACAACTGGGATTGGATTTTGTGCATTGAGAGCAAGTGGACTGCTGCCAAGTGAAATTGACATATGGGTTGTGTTGTGCCATTCTGATTGGCCTTAGAACCCTTGTTGATTGGATGAAAGGTCTACCAGGTGGAGGAGTTGATAGAGTTCTGTTTGGTGGAGATGGAGACCTTTGGATTCTTCTCCCTCTTTGTCTTCTTCTTGGAGATAATTGTAGATACTCAAACAATACTTCTTCTTCTCTAACTCTTGACCTTGTGGTGATTCTTCTCATGAGTTTTCAGGTCTGTACTGCTAAAACCAGATGATTCTTCTTCCTTGGAGTCGCCAGATGTACAATTCAAGGCTCTTTTAAGCAAGAAACTTACAAAAAATGCACATAAATTATGTTTTAATGAAGATGAAGACCTCATAGGTCCCACCGGGAATGCCAAAACTGTTAGCGTAAATCAGCAACACCCTCTGGATGTTCTATTAGATTTCTAGTTTGAAATCTTAGCATCCAGTGTGATTGCACAACATTGAATCTTTTCCCCAAGTGTGGGACTTGTAAAAATGGGAAAAGAATCTCCATATTAGAGATTGGTTCCTCAACTCCTATGTTCAAGTGTGCATAACATTCTACAGAGGGTTTACCTATGGATTAATCAAATTTTGCCAAGGAGACAGGGTTGAGAAAATGCAAAAATAAACCTAGTCTAGATAAGGTGATGCACCAAAGGATTATTAGACACCTGCTACAAAACATGCACAAGTTGCCAAAAATGTAATGAGATCTCGAGAAAACAATGATAAACATATGAAAGGATTGAGAAGATTCTAATCACAGAGCACACATTATCATTCCAGGTCCAATACAGTGCATTACAATGGCCAAGAGGCAAAAATAAGTGTAGTATTTTCATGGAAAGGTAAAAAAAACTCTACAAATCTACCGATTAGAAAGAAAAGGGAAGTTATAGAGCCAAAAAAAGAATGTCTAACTATAAAAAAATGAGCCCATTTTGGCTTTTACAATGCAAAAAATGAGCTCAGGAGAGAGAAACATGGGAAAACGTGAGAGGAGCTTCAACCACAGACCAAATGGTATTAAAATAGCATGGGAACCCTCTAAATTCCATTCCCTAACATTTTTAACCATGCTGGGAGAGAATGCAAACCATTCTTCATTAAAAATGGTGGTTGAAATGTCATTTCTATTGATTTCCACGTGCCAGAGGTGGTTTCCAATTTTCTCTTTCTAAAATCCATTAAAAAATAAAATTGACCCCGAGAATCATGTAGGGAATTTCACCAGATTTCCATTGATATAAAGAATGCAAAAAACCAAGCTTTGGATCGAAAGTTATGCTCATTTGAAAATTTAGGGCAAAACAGGCCAAAATGGGTTGGCGGGCCGAAAATTTGAAATTTTCCCACTTTTTGCATTTGGGAAAATTTCCCCAAAAATCTCCACACCCCACCGCTCTGGTGCCACGTGGCACATTTTGATTGGTTGCGAGGCCTTTCCTGCTTCTTTTTCCATCATTTCGGCCTTTGGAAAATTTTCCAAAATCCTCCAGCCAATTGGATGACCCGAGGACACGTGGCATGATGTGATTCGCCATGGGCATTTTGCTCTATCTTTTCCATCACTGTTGACCATCTTCTCTAAGCTAGACACGTGGCACAACCCCATTAGACGCATTTGAGCCTTCCACATGCATTTTTCCTGTGGGTTCACCTTGTGTTTTTTGCTGCCACATGGACACGTGGCATGATTTGACTGGCTCGGGCTTTGGGAGGCGAGACTTCCTTTCAAATTTTCCCTTTGGGCCAAGCGGGAAAATTTTTCTCCACATCTCCGATCTCTGCCAGGCCAAGGACACATGGTGAGCTTTGGTTGGTTAGCGGGCCTTAGGGAAAATTTTTACTTTGCGCTAACCTTTGGGAAATTTTCCCACTTCTCCCTGCCGCCCTGATGACCCGACGGCCCCGAGGACACGTGGCTTCTCCCCATTGGATGGCGAGCCCCTGGGTAAAAATTAACTTTGTGCCCTCGCCAAACACTTCACCGATTTTCATATTTCCTCTTCCTCTCTAACATTCCTTTGGTCTAAGGACACATGGCGCAATGCCATTGGATGCGGGCCTTAGGGCCGAAAATTTGTTTGCGCCAACCTTACAAAATTTTTCCTAACTCCCTCTGCCTTGACATGTGGCAGCATCTTATTTGTTGGCGGGCCCTTGGGGAAAAATTTCTTCTTTTGAAACCCGCTAAACACTTAGTGAAAATTCCAAGTTTCCCCGCCTCCCGCCACTTTTGCGACATGGCAGCTTCGATTGGCGGTGGGCTGTCGAGGAAAATTTCCCACAAAAACTCCGTTGAGCCATAACTTTAGAAATACATGGAGTTAGGAAGAAAAATTTACCTTTACGGAAAGTGAGAAAGAGCTCTATCCAATGGTTCCATTTCCGAACATTTTTAGTTCTAAAAAGTAAAAATTTTGGTGAGGCATACAAGAGGGAGGAATGAAGGGAGTTAGCCAAAAAAATAAGCAAGGGGCTTATTTTGGATAACAATTTCCACCTTAGGTTAGATCAATTCACAACTATATAGCATCGGGAATTAGGTTGATATAGCCTAGCATGACTTTAGTAATCTCTCCCTTATTCATTTAGCACAAGATCTTAGGTAAAGATGCCATCCCAACAAAATAGAATAAGAAGCTTAGGTTATATTGAAACCCAAATAAGTAGACATAGGTAGGAAGTAGGTTCTTTTACCTAGTTTAGGTTACCGTTAAGATAATCCTTTAGTTTTAGGATTTTGATTCCCTTCTATTTTTGAAGCAGACTATATTTCATTTATGACATAAATATCTGAAGAGATCAATCCCAAAGACCCAAGCATAAACATACAATCGAATGAAGACACGTTCATACAAGACCAAAGACTTTTAAAGTACAAAAGTTCAGTCCGCTATGTCTCAAAGTATTATGAATTTTAATTTACCATTTTGTCCATTAAGGAGATTTAAAAATTCCTTGGATCACATAAATTGATCCAAGGATGAGTCAGTAAAAGAGATAAGTTTGCAACTCTCAAAACTAGATTGCAACTTACCTACAAGAAGTAAAAAATAGATTCTTACAAGCCATATCATTTCAGTCAAATGAATCCAAGAGAAAAAATTATTTATCCATAACAAGCATGATTTTCAACAATCATGGAAACATACCTCATTCAATAAAATCACATGCCTATGCTTGTAATGCAAAAGAGAAATATTAATTCTTGTCAAAGATGTTACATAATTCCCTCCTAAAAAGAATCACCACCACGATGATTGTCTCATTTTGATCATTGCATTAATGATAATCAATTTATTTACTTTCTTAACCTATGTTTAGAACAATATCAGAATTTAAAGTTCCAGAAATCAACATTCACATAGCTATTTATTTTTAAAATAAATAGTTGTCTACCCAAAACAGGAAGACATATTGACATATAAAGATAAAATCACAAATTTTTATCTATCATCATATTCAATTCTAATCAAATAAATATGGAAAATCCATTTTCATATCTTCCAAGTTTTCCGAGTTGCACTTTCTTTGCTAAAGCTGGTCCCCTTGGACCTTATATTGACTTATTTCATGATTTCTTAAATGCAATCAAGCGAGTTTCCAACACTTGTATGTGGGTTTAACTACGATTATTCACAGGTCTTGGACCTGCAAGGAATTCCAATTTAACATGTGTGATAAATCTAAAACATATTTATTAAGAAAATAAATATGGAAAACATCATGCATTCATGACAAAGTAGGAGATAATGCTAAACGGTAAGCTACATGGTTGTTTACTTCAACTATCTCAAAGGGTCCCACATAACGAGGTGAAAACTTGGTAGCCTTGCCAAAAGTTATTGAGCTCTTTTTCAGTTTAACCCAAAGAAATACCTTCTCACCAAGCTCAAATTTCCTATCAACCCGATTTAAATAAGAATAACTCTTTATCCTATCTGTTGCTTCTTTTAAGCGTTCACGAATCATTTTAACTTGCTGTTCCATTTCCGTAATAATTTCAGGTCCAATTACCTTCCTATCCTCAATGTTGTCCCAACTAACGGGGGTTCTACATTTTCTTTCATATAATGCTTCGAAAGGTGCCATCTTAAGAGAGGCATGATATGTGTTATTATATGTAAACTCAACTAGTGGAAGGTACTCTTCCCACTTATACTACTAATCCATACAATTCATTCGTAACATATCCTCTAAAACTTGATTAACTCTTTTAGTCTATCCATCCATTTCCGGATGATATGCAAAACGAGATTCAACTTAGTTCTTAGAGCTGCATTAAGAATTTGAAAAAACCTTGACATCATTCTAGGATCTCTATCGATATGATTAATTCATGTACTCCATGCTATCTGAAATTTTTTTGTACAAATCTCTTAGCCAATATAGGAGAATCATCCTTCAAATTACCAGAATAAAATGTTCTACCTTCGTTAGTTTATCAACAACTACTAAAATAACATCATGTTTATTTCTTGACATACGAAAACCTTGTACAAAATCCATGCTTATTACTTGCCATTTGTACTTGGTATGCTATGAGGATACAATAAAACATCTGGGTGCATATGTTCAGCTTTAACATGTTGACATTCAAGGCAATGTGTCACAAAATCAATAACATCCTTTTTCATCCCTTTCTAGAAATATTGTTGTTTTATATCAACAAACATCTTTGTGATACCAGGGTGTCTAGAAAAAGGTGAATTGTGAAATTCTGCTAACAATTTCTTTCTTAAATCATTTAGCAAAGGTATGTATAATTTGTTTTCAAATCTTAAGATTCCTTCGTTGTCAAAGTGAAAACCTTTATACCTCACATCATTTAAATCTATAGCAAGCACTATTTTTACTTGATGAAAGTAAGAATCAGATTCCATAACACTTTTTACTTCATCTTTAAACTGAGTTCTCAATGTTATAAGAGCATAAATGTGCTTCCTATAACTTAGAGCGTCAACCACTCTATTTTCCATACCTTTGATATAGCTGATATCAAAATCATATTGAGACAAAAATTCTAACGATCTTCGTTGTCTTGCATTTAGATTTGGCTGAGTGAAAATATACTTCAACCCAAGATGATCAATTTTTAATTCAAAAGGTTTACCAAGTAGGTAATGCCTCTAAACTTGTAGTGCATGAATAATGGCAACAAGCTCTAAATCATGTGGAGCATAATTCAACTCATGTAACTTTAGTTTTCTACTTTCGTAAGCTATGACACAATCATTTTATAACAAAATACCTCTTAGACCTTCACTAGATGCATCGGTTACTACCATAAAGTATCCGGTACCACTAGAATAGGTGCTGAAGTTAATTGTTCCTTCAATGTTCGAATGCAGATTCACATTTCTCATTCTAAATAAACTTATTATCCTTTTTCTGTAATAAAGATATCGGTGTAGCCACTTTAGAAAAATATTTTACAAATTTTCTATAGTAACCAAGAAGCCCCTTGAAGCTTATAAGTTCATGTACATTCTTTGGTGTAGGACACTTAGTTATAGACACAATTTTAGAAGGATCTATAAAAATTCCATTCTTACTTATTACATGTCCCAAATAGTGCATACGTGTCATAGAAAGAACATTTAGATAGCTTACCATATAACCGTCTCTTTCTCAAAATTTCCAAAACTACTTTCAAATGCTCATGGTGTTCCTCAATACTTTTAAAATATATGAGAATTTCATCCAAGAATACTAGCACAAATTTTTCCAAACATTCTTGAAAGATATTATTCATGAAGTTCATAAATGTTGTAGGTGCATTTGTTAATCCAAAAGGTAAAACTATGAACTCGATAATGTCCTTACCTTTTACGAAAGATGTTTTATGAATGTCCTCATCCTTAATCTATAATTGATGATATCTATATCAAAAATCTATCTTAGAATATACTTGATGCTCCATGCATCATCGATCAAATAGATCATCAATTCTAGGGAGTGGGTATCTATTCTTGATTGTTTCTTTGTTTAACATTGTAATCAATACACCATCTAAGTGTTCCATGTTTCTTTTTCACAAAATTACTTGGTACTCCCAAGGTGAAACACTAGGTCTAATCAAACCTTTAGACTAAATTTCTTGCAATTGAGCCTTAATCTTTACTAATTCTATAGTAGTCATTCGATATGGTGCCTTAGAAATAGGCTCGGTTCCAGGCTTGATTTCTATTGTGAAGTCAAATTCCCTTTTGGGTGGAAGACCTGGTAGCTCTTCCAAAAATATGTCACTGAAGTTTCGTAACAACGGATATCGTTCTAAGACATTGTTGTTCTCTTCAATTGCTTCTACAATCTTTACTGCATATAAGGTACAACCTTTATTTTTGGCCTTTTTAAGTTACATAGCTGATAGTTTTCTAATAGAAATCTCACGTTTCACACCCTGAATCTCTATTTTTTTCTACAGGTCATTTAAAAAACTAATATGTTTTTCAAAATAGTACACTTTTGCCTTATGTTCAACTAACTAATTAACACCTATGATTACATCATAAAACTCCAAAGGTGCAACATAAAGATCAAATTCAAGTAGAAAAACTATGTAATTCAAGGATCGCTCCAAAAAGACACATACTAATTATATGAACAAAATTGTTTCCATAATGTACAGTCCATGTTTTATCTATGTTTCTAGCTTTTATTTTTAGTTTTGATGCTAATTTACTAAAAATAAAACATTGATAACTCAATATCAAAAATAATAGTTATAGGTGAACCAAATAACTTACCCTTAACCTCTATGGGCATGGCTTATTTTTTCATTTGCTTGTCACAACTCTTTGCAGTGTGTATCTTATGTTGTTGATTATGATCATCCTTTTTCAAAGGGAATTGATTTGCATAATGATGTTTTCCACAGTTATAACAGCCTCATACAGGTCCCTTTCTAGGCTTGAATTTATTTCCATCCTTAGGGTTATCATTTTGACCTCCATAGGACTTCTATCCATTATAATTGTTCTTGAAAAAGTTGTTAGTGCATTACTAGAAGACTTATTTGTTGTTGCTTTCTTATTATTATCAGATGAAAACTTACTTTTCATTCTAAATTTCTTCCATGGTTCTTTCTTAGGTGCAAGAGATGATGAAGAGGCATTGGGGATTTATTTCCTTACTTCCTCCTTATGAGTAGAAATTGCCTTCAATTTCTTTTCCTTCCTTATGGATTTTTCAACAACCCCTTCCATTGTGGTTGGGCTGTGAACATCCACCTCTCCTCCTATAATGAGATTCAATCTCATGATGAATTTATGTATCCTGAACTTCTTGTCGGTTTGATACTAAGGTACATACTTTACGAGTTTAGTAACCACTCCTAATACTCGATTACAATTAACTTTCCTTGATCTAAGTTCGGAATTTAGTCATTTTCTAATCACAGTAAAATTTACGGCAGCCAACGTTGCCTAAAGTAACCTTTAAATTGATCCCATGTGATATTGGTTTCATCAATATTTAACTCAGCCTTATGGCTATCCCACCATAAAGATGCATCATGGGAAAGATGATATGCTCTCTATATCACCTTTGTTTCTTCTGAGAAATTCCTTATTGCAAAGTATTTCTCCATTTCACTGAGCCAATTCTCAGCCCTATCTCCTAATGTGGTGCCATCAAACTTGGGTGGACTTATCCTTTTTATATCATTAGTGAGTTCAATTGCCAGCCTAGCCTTTTTGTTCTCAGGCTGATTAGGTATGTTCACATTGTTATTATCAACACCTAAATTGGCATTGTCCTCAGGAGGTGGCTGATTATTATTACCAACATCTTCTTCCTCCTCATTGCCCATTACTTGTTGTTCAAGTATAGCCAAACGATCTCTTATGTCCAACAGGGCAGCAAGGATCTCATCAAGTTTTTGGGAAGTTGTTACTCCTTCCTTAGGTGAAGGATTATTTGCAACATTTCCTCTTGTTCTAACAATTTTCTGTTAATAAGAAAATTTAATTTTCATCAGATTATGGACACAATAGGTCTAGGAGATGCAACCTTCAACTCTAATACCAAGATGTAACATTCCCATTTTAAGACTTTAGAAACAAGAGAATTTATTTTTTTAAACACAATGTTCTCTATTCTAAATAAAACATCAATTAGAACACACACTCCATGCCAATCAATCTCATGACAGAGATAACCATATGCAGTTTTAATGACTCGGTAATTTACCGATCTCTCACTCCATGACTCGGTTACTAAACGATCTCTCATATTTTTATTAATGTATAGAATACTTTATGTATACTACGTATACATGGTTCTCCTAACCTATTTTGAGTCTTGATTAATGTGTTTAAATAACCTATCAGAATAGTTGTTACCAATATTCATCTGACATCATGTTGCTTTAAACTAGGTGACATAGGATAATGCAACTAGTAGCTTGTGATACTTTGGCCAAATATTTTCAACATATTATTCATGTTACTATTCCTAGATGGCATACTCATCATTTTAGAATATGTCCTTCACCTCACTCTATTGTTATCTAGAATGGTCTTTACTAACTACTATCAGTCCACTTGCCCAAGGTTTGACCCTAGCCCCGGTTAGCAACATAATTTGTTATAGGAAGATGCTCATGATGACTTAGGGTATATGGGCATACTCGGTGACCTAAGTCAACAGGATGTCCCAAGGTACCTAAGGTACCCTAAGTCATTGAAAGCTACTACCTATCCTAAACATGCTACTAACTTGACCTAGAGAGAAACTAAGTTCAAATCCAGATGTGTGTAAATCTAGATGAACAAATATGGAAGGGTATTGCCACATGTCAACTGCAACACTATATCCTAAGGAAGACCCTGGTCTTCTCAAAGGTACAGTATTGCAATTGACATGTGCCAACATCCATTAGAACTAATTCATCATGATGTACATACTCCCTTAGTGGTCATTAATTCATAATTAAATTGGATTAAGATTTAGATTACAACAACCATGCTTAACCCTAATTCCAACATTCATTAAGTTATATATCCATAATTAATCTGATTAGATATGGAGAACTCCATTAATTCATATTTGCATTAATGTTCATTAATGTGGCATAAAAAGTAGTTATCCCAAAAATAGGACAACAAACATCAAACATTTAATTCTTAATGCAACCTAGCTATCCAAATCAAGTGTGTCATCCACCTAGATTCAGCTAGTGTTTACTTCATAATAAAGTATAAAGATTAAAGATCATAACAAATTTTCCTTTTATCTTGCATTCTTTGAGAGAGGAAGACTCTTCCTCTACATGGTTAGATGTTAGATTAACATAACATTTTATCATTCTTTACTCATATAGTTTAATTCTATGACTCATGCATATTTAATTATTAAACTATAGTTGTTTAGATAAGGATCAACATATTTTACAATTTAACAAGTGTCATTATAATAAGAGGAAATTATGTTATCCCGTTTATCCATCTTATTAATTTATAAAAGCAATAGTATACAAATAGAGATAAGAAGTATTCGACAAGATATCACTACTATTTACATCTTACAAGTTCAAAAGAGTTCACACCACAAATGGAGCCCAACTCAAAACCTTTCAATTCATGATGATAAATATACATTTACAAGACTATGCATTTTAGATATTCGCATGTCAATAATAATTAAAATCTTAAAATAACATCACTTTTCTTTTCCAATACAACTTCAAGAATGATTCAAAACTCTTTACATAAGATCTAGAATTAAATAAGCCAATACATCATAAATTTTTTTACTTATTTGATCATTTACGATGTCCATCTATAAAAATTATTGGCACGGGTTAGTTCAATGAACTAAGCATGATAAGCACTAAGCATTAAAACGAAGTGAATTCCACTAATTGTTCCATTAAACAACTTTTCTTTAATGAAATAATTAACATATCATACAAATAAGCATAACTAATATCAGCTGAAAAGAAGTACAATTAAATATTCTGAATTCACTTTTAAGAAATGAGCATAATATGATTCTGCAACATCTACATTATAACATATAGTTTAATTGATTCTATCAATTAATTTTAAACAACAACGGGTCTTGTCATCCAATTGTTTCATAATTCTATCCGAATAGAAAAACAACATTTATATTTACTATGTAGCAAAAGAAGTTATTTACAACATAGTTAGTTTAGGATGATTTATCCTTCCACATAAGCAAATGAAGAAAAATCAATACATAATATCCACCATTCACTAATCTTGAAAAAGAGAAAGCAGGTTCATAACACACAAAACTACTTCAGTTCAAAGATGACAATATAAGGATTCAATGTTAAAGAGACAACATCTAACAAAATCCCGTATCAATCCAAGAAAGGGTAGAGAGTCAAAATAGTCTACCTACAATTCTAAACAAACTTCCACATGTTAGAAGATATAATTCAAATATCTGAAACCAGACATTCCACAACCCAAGCTAGACTCACACAAAATAAATATCTTCCCGTTTCCATCCAAAAGAGGATTCATAAAAGATAGCGTGCAAAAGGGTAAACCTTCCAATACGTAATCCAAAAGAACTATGACTCGGTCAGGCATGGCAGTCGGTCAAAACAAGTTTAGATTCTCTATTCAACAGAACAGACCTAACTATTCTCTTTCTAAACCATTACAACAAATGACTTGTACAAAGTAGACCCAACAATCCACAAAGAAATTTCCATCTCATAAGAGAATTGAAGTACATATAAGTTCAATCAAATTAACTTATCCTAACAACAAGAAAAGGGATCTCAATTAGAAAAGGGTCAATCAATAATTCATTTCATTTATACTATCGAATGAATTCCCATTACTATTTCAAACGTAGAAGTTTATTAACTAGTTGTAAAAAGAGAGAACAAAGCCAAACCTACGGTTTGAAGAAAGAGCACTTCCAATTTCCCTTACAATCTGACCTAGTTTATATATACCAATTCATCAAACACAAGTTTGAATTCAACTCCCGAGAAAAGGGGTACATAGTATAGTCCCAAAACCAAGTATACTATCCACAAGAGAAAATATTCCTCTCTTTTAAAAACAAAAGATTCATTCAATGAATCCAATAAGGAGTATAAATCCACAAACAAAAGTATAAGATAAATAAGATTCAATAAAACTCACAAACTCAGTAAAAATTGTAATCCCATTTACAAAGCTTCAACAACTCAATACAAAAGAGCAAGTAGTTCATGATCCAATAAAGAACAGTTATACAAAACAATCTAAACCAGAGATAATGTATCCTTCCATACAAAATTCAAATAAACTAGGTATTTAACACAAAAACCAATTAAAAATATTTGAAGAGATTAAGAAAACCCAATATACGTTTAAGTCAAGTAATGTATCAACCTTACCTCCAACGTGATGAAACAAAATTAAAAAAATACTCTCAAGTTCCATCTAAAAGATTGTGACAAAGAAGGTATTTGTTTCAAACATTGATCACAAGAAGGAGTATGCATACCACATTTCCATAAGCCTCAAAAACTATTAACGAATGTTCCAAACGAACTCTATATCAAACCAAACCCACAACAAGATATAATTCCAATCTATTAAACCTTCAAACAAAATAGTCAAGACTTCCACAAGATGCGGGTTTTCTCAGAGAAAAGGAGAGGAGATTATCCTCCATATTCTCACACCTTTACCAGTTCAAGAAGTTGGTACAGTTTCCAAAAATATAAATACAACAACCATTCCAACAAGAAGCTGCAAGGAGAAGATCTCAAAAGAGATTACCCAACCAACTCAAACCAAAACTAATCTCTCAAGTCTCTTTCGAGCATAAAGTCCATAAATGAGTTAAAAGAAAATCAAATCCTTGAATACGAGTAAAAATCAAGCTCAGAATATAAGTATAGAACCAAACACATTAACTCGATTACAATTCCGGAACATGCAAGTATTGAATATGAGTACCAACACAAGGCTCCAATACAAGCTCAGAACCAACATTGGTTCGAGAATGAAACGCAAGGCGTCATATACATGTTCATAACAATAACAACATCAAATGCAAGTTCGAGAATGAAATACAAGCTTCAAATACAAGTTTCACATGAATGTCACCACTAAACTTTCACAGAGAAAGTTTCCAAAAACTAACATTACTTTGCAATGGATTTACATCCCAAAAACCACAGAGATTTATAAAAGCATGAAAGTAATTAACAGACAAATCATGCAAACTTTTTTCTCATGAGAGTAGAATTGTTTCAATGAATCATTTAGAAGAAAGAAAGAAGTCTTAATGGGTAGAACCTATCATGCATGATATGGCTTACGCAATTCAAGGATACTTCAAGCCGAGCTTCCAACTCTTTTTTATTCTCCAAGAAATATCAAAAACCAAACATCTTTCCTTCCAATGCCTCATATACTTTCCTTCAATAGAAAATAGACCAAAGAAACCAAAAATAGCCACAAAGTAGAAGTCAAACTACTAGTTTGAAGAACTAGATAGCTCCATGCAGAGAAAAATTCATGAGACATGCAAGACCAAACAACCTCTCACAAATCCAACTCCCTTGTTTCCAAGATGATTTGCACAAAAAAATCGAGGTCCATTAATACAATTGCTCCCAAATCTCCCGCTTATCTCTCCTTTCCACTGCCTCCCAAAACTGGTGAATGTCATTTATAATTTAACATGCATTTCCATCTTTAGTGAAGCCTCCATGTATGCCTCTAGTAAAGATAACTAGACTTTTCCAAAAATGGTTGTACCTCCATTCATTTAACCCAATCAAATCAATTAAATGCCATTGGAACCGTCACCATAATGCCATGCGACCCTTAGGCTACCTTTTTAAATAGTTTAGGATAGATTTCCCAAAACTTAGGTTAGTCTAACAATAAATTACCTTAGGTCTTAAAATATTTCAATACGTAATTTCCACCTTAGGTTAGATCAAATCACAATTATATAGTATTAGGCATTAGGTTAACATAGCCTGCATTACTTTAGTAATCTCTCCCTTATTCATTTAGCATAAGAGCTTAGGTTAGGACGTCATCCCAACAAAATAGAATAAGAAGCTTAGGTTAGATTGAAACCCAAATAAGTAGACATAGCTAGGAAGTAGGTTCTTTTACCTAGTTTAGGTTACTATTAGGATAATCCTTTAGTTTTAGGATTCTGATTCCCTTCTTAGTCTTTAAGAAAACTATGTTTCATTCACAACATTAATATCCTAAAGAGATCAATCCCAAAGACCCAAGCACAAACATACAACTGAATGAAGACATGTTCATACAAGACCAAAGAATTTGTAAAGTACAAAAGTTCAGTCCGCTATGTCTCTCAGGCTTATGAATGTCAATTTACCATTCAGTCCATTAAGGAGATTTAAAACATTCCTTGGATCACTAAAATTGATCCAAGGATGAGTCAGTAAAAGAGATAAGTTTGCAACTCTCAAAACCAGATTGTAACTCACCTACAAGAAGTGAAAAATGGATTCTTGTGAGCCATATCATTTTAGTCAAATGAATCCAAGAGAAGAAATGATTTATCCATAACAAGCATGATTTTCAACAATCACGAAAACATACCCGATTCAATAAAATCACATGCCTATGCTTGTAATGCAAAAGAGAAATATAACTTCTTGTCAAAGGTGTTACATACTTCCTCCTAAATAGAATCATCACCCGATGATTGACTCATTTTGATCATTACATTAAGGATAATTAATTTATTCACTTTCTTAACATATGTTTGCAACAATATCTGAATTTAAAGTTCTAGAAATCAAAATTCACATAGTTGTTTATTTTAAAAATAAATAGTTATCACGCCCAAACAGGTAGATTTATTGACATATAAAGATACAATCACAAATTTTTATCAGTCATCATATTCAATTCGATCAAATAAAAATGGAATAGTAGTTTTCGTATCTTCTAGGTTTTCCCTGTGTTACATTTTCTTTACTAAATTTGTCCCATTGGACCTTACATTGACTTATTTCATGATTTCTTAAATGCAATCAAGCGAGTTTCAGCACTCATATGGGTTTAACCATGTTTATTCTTGGGTCTTGGACCTATAAGGAATTCCAATTTAACACATGTGATAAATCTGAAATGTATTTCTTAAGCAAAGAAATATAGAAAACATCATGCATTCATGAGAAAGTAGGAGGTAATGCTAAACGGTAAGTTGTAGGGTTGATTACTTCAACTATCTCAAAGGGTCCCACATAACAAGGCGATAACTTGGCAGCCTTACCAAAAGTTATTGATCTCTTTTCGGTTTAACTTGAAGAAATACCTTCTCACCAAGTTCAAATTTCTGTTAACCCACTTTAAATCAGCATAACTCTTTTCCTATCTATTGATTCTTTCAAGCATTCACGAATCATTTTAACTTCTTGTTCCATTTTCATAAGAATTTCAGGTCCAATTACCTCTCCATCCTCAATGTTGTCCCAACTAATGGGGGTTCTACATTTTTTCCGTATAATGCTTCGAAAGTTGCTATCTTAAGAGAGGCATGATATGTGTTATTATATGCAAACTCAACCAGTGGAAGGTACTCTTCCCACTTATACTAATGATCCATACAATACATTTGTAACACATCCTCTAAAACTTGATTAACTCTTTAGTATGTCTATCTATCTGTTTTGGATGATATGCAGAACTGAAATTCAGCTTAGTTCCCGTTAGGAAATAAGTGTTCATAGTGTGAACATATGGTTCAAATAATGGAATTATTTAATATTTAAATAAATCATAAGTGTGCACAAATAATTGTCATGTATAACTCATAGATAGGGGTGTGGGATTAAGACTAGGGAATAGAGGAGAGATTTCGGGATAAACAGATAAGACGTGTCTCCATGATTATAGGAGTAAGCAATTTTATAAAATTCCCTTCCTATTTAGTAGAAATTACTTAACTATTTTCTATATTTTATTTGTCTTTGGATTTTTCCTATTTTCATGTGCTCATCTCAAATTGTTATTTCTAAATTTAATCATCAAATGCTGGAGTTTTTTTATCAGTTCCTAGAGCTGCATTAATCGTTTTCCAAATCCTTGACGTCATTCTAGGATCTCTATCCATTATGATTAATTCAAGTATTCCATGTAATCTGAAAATTTCATGTACAAATCTCTTAGCCAATATAGGAGAATCATCCTTGATTACCACCAATAAAATGTGCTACCTTCATTAGTTTATCAACTTCTAAAATAACATCATGTTTATTTCTCGACATAGGTAAACCTTGTACAAAATCCATTCTTATTACTTGTAATTTTTACTACGGTATGCTATGAGGATACAATAAACTGTTTGGGTGCTCATGTTCAGCTTTAACATGTTGACATTCAAGGTAATGTGTCACAAAATAAATAACATCCTTATTCATCCCTTTCTAGAAATATTGCTATTTTATATCAGCAAGCATCTTTGTGATACTAGGTGTCTAGAAAAAGTTGAATTGTGAAATTCTCGCTAACAATTTTTTTCTTAAATCATTTAGCAAAAGGTATGTATATTCTATTTTCAAATCTTAAGATTCCTTCGTTGTCAAAGTGAAAACATTTGTACCTCACATCATTTGAATTTATAGCAAGCATTGTTTTTACTTGCTTTGAAAGTAAGAATCGATTCCATAGCACTTTTTACTCCATCCTTAAACCGAGTTCTCAATGTTATAAAAGTAGAAATGTGCTTCCTACGAATTAGAGCATCAACCACTATGTTTTCCTTACCTTTGATATAGTTGACATCAAAAACATATTGAGACAAAAATTCTAACCATCTTCATTGTCTTGCATTTAGATTTGGCTAAGTGAAAATATACTTCACCCAAGATGATCGAGTTTTTAATTTGAAAGTTTTACCAAGCGAGGTAATGCCTCAAAACTTGTAGTGCATGAACAATGACAACAAGCTCTAAATCATGTGGAGCATAATTCAACTCATGTAACTTTAGTTTTCTACTTTTGTAAGCATGACATGATCATTTTGTAACAAAATACCTCCTAGACCTTCACCGGATGCATCAATTACTAGCATAAAGTCTCCATTAGGATCTGCTATGCTAGAATAGTGATAAAGTTAATTGTTCCTTCAAAGTTCTGAATGCGAGATCACATTTCTCATTCCAAACAAACTTCTTATCATTTTTACGTAATGAAGTTATTGGTGCAACCACTTTAGAAATATCTTTTCACATTTTCTATAGTAACAAGAAGCCCCATGAAGCTTCGACTTCATGTACATTCTTTGGTGCAAAGTACACTTAGTTATAGCCACAATTTTAGAAGGATCTACAACAATTCCATTCTTACTTATTACATGTCCCAAATAGTGCATTTTTGTGTCATAGAAAGAACATTTAGATAGCTTACCATATAACCACCTCTTTCTCAAAATTTCCAAAACTACCTTCAAATTCTCATGGTGTTCCTCTATACTTTTAGAATATATGAGAATTTCGTCCAAGAATATGAGCACAAATTTGTCCAAGTATTCTTGAAAGATATTATTCATTAAGTTCATAAATATTGAGGTGCATTTGTTAATCCAAAAGGTAAAACGTGAACTCATAATGTTCATACCTTATTCTGAAAGTTGTTTTATTAATGTACTCATCCTTAATCTATAATTGATGATATCTAGATCGAAAATCTATCTTAGAATATACCAATGCTCCATGCATCCGATCAAATAGATCATCAATTCTAGGTAGTGGGTATGTATTATTGATTGTTGCTTTGTTTAACATTCTATAATCAATACATAATCTAAGTGTTCCATATTTCTTTTTCACAAAAATTATTGGTGCTCCCCAAGGTGAAACACTTGGTCTAATAAAACCTTTAGAAAAAATTTCTTGCAATTTAGCCTTAATCTCTTCTAATTCTACAAAGTAGTCATTCGATATGGTGCCTTAGAAATAGGCTCGTTTCAGGGCTTGATTTCTATTGTGAAGTCAAATTCCCTTTTGGGTGGAAGACTTGGTAACTCTTCCAAAAACATGTCACTGAAGTTTCGTAACAACAGATATCGTTCTAATACATCGTTGTTCTCTTCATCTGCTTCTGAAATCTTTACTATATATAAGGTACAACCTTTATTTTTGGCCTTTTTAAGTTGCATAGTTGACAATTTTCTAATAGAAATCTCACGTTTCACACCCTTAATCTCTCGTTGTTTTTTCTACAAGACATCTAAACAACTAATATGTTTTTAAAACAATCAACTGTTGCCTTATGTTCATCTAACTAATTAACACCTATGATTACATCATAAGACCCCAAAGGTATAACATAAAGATTAACTTCGGTGGAAAAACTAGGTAAGTCAAGGATCAACTCTGAAAAGACACATACTAACCGTATGAACAACATTGTTTCCATAATGTATAGTCTATGTTTTATCCATGTTTCCATCTTTTATTTTTATTTTTTATGCTAATTTACTAAAAATAAAATATTTAGTATCTCAAGTGTCAAAAATAATAGTTATAGGTGAACCAAATAACTCACCCAAAACCTCTATGGGTGTGGCCTATTTTTTCACCGCTTGTCACCATCGCAACGTGTATCCTATGCTATTGATTACGATCATCCTTTTTCAAAGGGAATTGATTTGCATAATGATGTTTTCCATAGTTATAACAGCCTCCTACAGGTCCCTTTCTAGGCTCTCGAGATTTATCATTTTGACCTCCAAAAGACTTGTCCATTATTATTGTTCTTGACAAAGTTGTTTTGTGCATTACCCAGAGACTTATTTGTTGCTTCTTTCTTATTATTATGATTTGAAAACTTAATTTTCATTATGATTTGCTTCCATGGTCCTTTCTTAGGTGCAAGATATGATGAAGAGGATTTGGGGATTTTCTTCCTTACTTCCTCCTTATGAGCACAAATTGCCTTCAAGTTTTGTTCCTACCTTATGGATTTTTAAACAACCCCTTCCATTGTGGTTAGGCACTAAACATCCACTTCTCCTTCTATAACAAGATTCAATCCCATGATGAATTTTCATATCCCGAACTTCCGTCAATTTGATCTCGAGGTACATACTTAAGGAGTTTAGTAACCGCTCCCAATACTTAGTTACAGATTAGCTTTCCTTGAGCTAAGTTACGAATTCAATCATTTTCGATCACGATAAAGTTACTAGCAACTAACATTGCCTAAAGTAACCTTTAAATTGATCCCAAGTGATATTGGTTTCATCAATATTTAACTCAGCCTTACCCGCTCTCTCATCATGAAGATGCATCATGGGAAAGTTGATATGCTCTCCATATTGCGTTTGTTTCTTCCGAGAAATTCCTTATTGCAAAGTATTTCTCCATTTCAAAGTGAGCCCATTCTCAGCCCCATCTCTTAATGTGGTGCCATCAAACTTAGGTGGACTTATCCTTTTTATATCATTAGTGAGTTCAGCTACCAGCCTAGACTTTTTTTTCTCAGGTGATTAGGTATGTTCACATTGTTATTATCAACACCTAAATTGGCATTGTCTGCAGGAGGTGGCTGATTGTTATTACTAGCATCTTGTTCCTCCTCATTGCCCATTACTTGTTGTTTAATTATAGCCAAACGATCTCTTATGTCCAATAGGTAAGTAAGGATCTATCGACATTAAATTTTCCTCCGTAATTTCTATTTTATTATGTATGTATTAGGAATAGGATGTTGTTAAGTATGATTAGTAGTGGTGTCGATAGAAGATAACTTGACATTGTCGATTCGGTGCCACCAATAAAGTAGAGTACAAAGTAAAAAGTACAATAGGAATGTTGTGGTAAGAAGAAAATATTTATCGTAAGTGGTTGGTAATGTTAAAATGTCAAAGTTGGGGTAAGTAGAGAAGTAGGGTCTACTGGATTAGGAATTAGAAATATTATATTTGTAATAAGGACAAAGAGTGATGTCATAAATATTTTGTGTATTTTATTTGTAGAAAAGTTTAAAAAGGTGGAACCCATGTGAGATGATAAGGTTTATCTTATCTTAGAAGATAAGCCTACATGTAAAGGCAAGAGTTTAGGCATGGAATATGATTAGCCAGAAGAGATTTCTTATCCTATCTTAGAGATAGGGTGGATAAGCCTAAATTCCTATAAATAAAAAGGCCACCCCCCTCATTTAGCATAGAGAGAAGTAGTGAAAAATATTGTATGAGTAAGTGTGTAAAGGAAGCCATCATTTAGAAGGTGTGTTAAAGAATCCATTGTGAAGTTTCTCCCATAGTTATTGTTGGAAGGTAAGTGAATTTAGTAACACTTGAAGTACCTCATGGGTGAGATTGTAACAATTTCATGTTGATATTATAATTTACACTTATATTTCAGATTTGTCATCATTCCTTCGTATCATAGTCTATGGTATTCTTGTGTTATGTTTGTTGTTGTGTTTCCAGATTACATCCACCAAACTAAAGGTTGTGCATTAGTAAATAATCATAGCACGAGGAGTTCCCGGTGGAGAATTATCATAGTGCGATTGGTGTTGACATTTTGGTTCCGTTGTCGGGATCATTCCTCGTTGGTGGATTTTCTAGAGAAATATTCCCCTTAGTCAGAAATCATTTGGAGGGTAACCTTGTTTTTATTGTGCATAGTAGTTACCATGGTAAAGTCACTTTTTACCATGAATAGTATTTACCATAGTAACTTTACTTTTTACCGTGAATAGTATTTACCATAGTAACTTCACTTTTTACCATGAATAGTGTTTACCACAGTAAAGTCATTTTTTACCGCAATAAGTCAAGTTTTACCGTGGTCATTCCTATTTTATTGTAGAAAGGTGTAAAGTCACTTTCTATTGTAGTGAGTCTAATTATTTGTGCACACAAGTCTTACTGATTGTACTTGTGAATTGGTATTTCACTGTGGTTACTTTTTAAAATGGGGAAGATTCTTGTTTTTTCAGCCCAATCTAATGAAGATGCTTCCTCTTTCATTCAAGAGTTTAAATGATCTTGCATTTGTAATGGCCTCATAAGAGGGAACAATGGACTGAATTTTTTCCTACCTTTTTGGATGGTTCAGCTCTTAGATGGTTTGAAACACTAGGTGATAATGTGAAAAATTCATGGGATTTATTAACTGAAAGTTTTCTTGAAGAATTTGGTGAACAACAGAAATATGTAGATCTCATGATCGATATCACAAAGCTATCCCAAGGAGAGAAGGAGAAGATAAGGTATTACCATGCTCGTGTTCTAGAGTTAAGGAGGAAGCTCGATGCACGAGATCGGAAGGAAGGATTAGTGTATGGGTTGATGAATGACATGGATAATCTCCTCTGTAAGAACTTTATTCTTGGGATGAAGCCAAAGATCAAAAAGTGAGTGAAGTATGACCACCTAGCTACCATTGAACAAGCAAAGGAGATTGTAGAAGGAAGAAGAAAGAATGGAAGAGGAGCCCAAAGAAATTGTTGCTAAGGTAGAGCCTATACCAACACCTTTGGTCCAAAATCCACAACCACTCTCGGTGAGCACAAATATTTCTCCTAGTACATCTATTGAGTATGAAGATCTACGCTCAAGAAGATGGGTCAGTTAACTATTAATATTCTTCAAGGAAAGGAATTTAGTTCTCAGGGAGGAGATAGAGATCCAAAAAGAAATATAACTAAATTTGTATGTTATGGTTGTCATAAAAAGGGTCATTATAAGTATAATTGTCTAGATAGAGCTTCTACATCTAGTACAAGAGATAATGATAAAGGAAAAGCACCTATGAATTATTTTGATGTAATAGATAGGAGCATAAATAATGAAGCGAGATGTGTTTGTAACAAAAAAAGAAAGAAAGAAAAAGATAACCAAGATGGAAATGATCCTAAGAAGATGAAAGGAAAAACTAGTAAGAAACATAGAAGAAGAAAGTTGGGTGTGTAGGATTTTCTAATTTCATAGGGACAAGGACCATACTCCATCTTAGAAGATCTGTCCAAAAGGCCTCGCATAAATATTACATATGGTCAACTCTTGGCTATATCTTCGAGAAGAGGTGGGATCTGTGAAGTGGACTCAATGCTCAAGAAGTAAGGAGGTTAAGGTACCTATTTTGGAGGTAGAGGCGGATCCCTACGCTCCACAAGCTGAGGTATTATGTAATGGTATTTCAATTCATGATGTCTTAGTTGATGGAGGTGTTCATAGTTAATGTAATGACGAGTCTGTAATGAATATGTTGGGTTTAAAAATTGATCGCCCCTCAACACTTATGTTAAGGTCATTAAATAAGGGAAAAACTAAACCAAAAGGTGTTGTTTCAAATGTGGCAATATCTGTTATGGGTGTTGTATGTGTGGTAGACTTTTAGGTGATGAAAAATGGTACTGTTGCATACCCAATGTTGTTGGGAAGGCCATGGCTAAGGAGAGTTCATGCAAGAAACTAATGGAATGAAGGCTTCATAAAACTTGGACGTGGTAAAGAGAGGGTGAAGATAAACGTGATCCCTCAACATCATAAGGCAGAACCTGTGGATTCAAGTGATGAAATTGATGATTGGACATCCTCTGATTACTCTAGTACCAGTGAAGTGGACACAGAAGATGAAGAAAGTGAGGTTGATGTTTTGGTCATGGATATCCTTCCAATCACACCGAATCATGAACCCATAAATTATCTAAAGAAGAAATTGATGATCATCTCCAACAAATAAATATTGGTGATGTTGTGATGGAGAATGAGAAGGAATCCTACCTCTAGCTCTTTCGAAGTTACATACACCTATTCACTTTTGATTACAAGGAACTCTATCAAGTAAGTTGGGTAGAACATTGTATTGAGCTGGTAGATGGTGCTAAGCCCATAAAATAAATACCATATAGAATGAATCCTAATTTTTCCAAGACTGTAAAAGAAGAAATAGATAAGTTACTTGATGCAGGATTCATATTTGTTGTGTAGAATTTAGAATGGGTTTCTCCCATTGTGATCTCAATAAAAAAGAATGGGAAACTACGCATTTGTGTTTATTATAGGAAGCTCAACAAGGCAACAAAGAAGGATCATTACCCTCTTCCATTCTCAGATCAGATCTTGGATGAAGTAGCTGGCCAGGAGTGTTATAGTTTTGTTGATGGATATAGCGGATACAACCAAGTTCTTATAGCGGAGAAAGATCAGCTAAATACCACGTTCACCACTCCTTGGGGAATGTTTTCTTATAGAGTTATGCCTTTTGGGTTGTGTAATGCTCTGGAAACATTCCAACACTTGATGAATAGGGTGTTTGAACCCTATATTGGGAACTTCATCAGAGTATTTATGGATGATTTTTACATCTATGGGAGCAAGATGGACCACCTGCACTAGATGGAGACAAGCATTTCAAAGGTTAGATGAATCACAAGCCTCACTAAACCCTAAAAAGTGTGTCTTTGGATGTTCTAAAGGTGTTTTGTTAGGGCATGTTGTATCTAGAGATGGTATTGGTACTGATCCTGATAAAGTTTCAAAAATTAAAGAGTTACCATTTTCTATGAATAGAAGTAAGTTGAGATCATTTTTAGGCCATGTGGGTTACTATAGAAGTTTCATCAAGAATTTCTCAAAGATTACATACCACTAACCCAGTTCTTAAAGAAGGATGTTACTTATGAACCAGGAAATAAGGCACATGAAGCTTTTGAACAACTAAAGGAAGCTTTGGTGTTGTTTTAAAGAATCCAAACTGGAGCAAGCCATTCATTGTGTATACTAATGCTTCATATGTAGCACTAGGAAGTACTCTGAGCGAAAAGGATGAAAATGGGAATGATCATCCAGTTTACTTTGGGAGGCAAAACAAATGAGCAGTGTTGAGGTAAATTATACTGTAACTAAAAAAAGGCTCTAGCTATCATTTTTGTTGTAAAGAAGTTTAGAAATTACTTGCTAGGGCAGAAATTTATAGTTGTAACAGATCATCAAGCTCTAAAATATATTGTAAATAAGCCTAACCCATCAGGGAGGATAGCAAGATGGATAATTTTGCTACAAGAATTTGAGTTTGATATTATAGATAGGCGGGAAAGAAGGATGTTAATGTAGATGCACTCTCTCGAGACTATGATGATTTAGGTTCCTCTTGATGATGATGATTTCCCGTGATGCAAAGATTGTTATCCCTTGCCTCAGAATCATAATTTTTTCTAAATGAATTCAAGTTTCTTGATGGTGCCAACTAAGAGGAAAACTTTCTAGAAATGGCACCATTGGATAGAGCTCTTTCTCGGCTTTCGAGAAAGGTAAAGTTTTCCTAGAAAGGTAAAGTTTTCCTCCTAACTCCATGTATTTTTGAAGTTATGGCTCGGTGGAGTTTTGTGGGAAATTTTCCCTGAAAGGCCCGCAGCCAATGAAATGGTGCCACGTGTCCAAGGAAGTGGCGGGGTCGGAGGAAAACTTGGTTTTTTTACCAAGTGTTTGGAAAAGTTTTCAAAAGGGATATTTTTCCCTGCATGGCCCCCCGTGGCAAATCAGATTATGCCACGTGTCAAGGGGAAAAAATTGAAAAATTTGACTAAGTGTTGGCGCATGGAAAATTTTGAAGGAAAAAGCCCGCCCAATCATGTTTGCCACGTGTCCTATGGCATCGGACCGGCGGAGCGCGGAGGAGAAGTTAGAATTTTGGTGAAGTGTTTTGCCAAATTTCAAAAGGAAAATTATTGGCCCTTGGCCCCGTGACCATTCAAAATAGTGCCACGTGTCCATGGGCACCGTGGAATGCAGCGGAGCATGGGGGGATTGGGATTTTTCCCAAAGGGATTGCGCAAAAGGAAAAATGTTTGCAGAGGGCCCACGGTGAATGAAATTATGCCACATGTCCCAGACTGGTGGAAGGTGGGGAGAATTTGGGAAATTTTCCCAAAGAAAAAAGAAGGAAATTTCAAAGGAAAAATCCCCCCGAAATGCGAACCAATGGAATCTTGCCACGTGTCGGTGGCGGCAAAAAATACAAGACAAGCCCACATGGAAAATTCAAAGGGAAAGGCCCACAACGAATGAGGTTTTTGCCATGTGTCGAGTCAAGAAATAGGATCAAACAGTGATGGAAAATTTAGGAGGATAGGCGCGCCCAATCAGCACGTGCCACGTGTCCTCAGATCATCGGCCCGATGGGAATTTTTGGAAAATTTTCCAAAGGGAAAAACAATGGAAAATGAAGCATTAAAGGCCCATGCCCAATCAAAACATGCCACGTGGCACCTGGAATGGTGGAGTGTGGGGAATTTTGGAAAATTTTCCAAATGACCAAAAAGTGGAAAATTTAAAAAAATTTGCCCGCCAATCCGATTTGGCCCTGTTTTGCCCTAAAATTTCAAACGGCCATATCTTTCGATCCAGAGCTCGGTTTTCACGTTCTTTATATCAATGGAAAGCTGGTGAAATTATCTACAAGATTTGGGGTCATTTTTGCATTTTGATGGAGTTTGGAGAGAAAATTGAAATTCCTCTGGCACGTGGTCATGGACAGAAATGACGTTTCAACCACCATTTTTAATGAAGAATGGCTCGCATTCTCTCCCAGCATGGTGAAAAATGTCAGGGGATGGGCCTGTAAGGATGCCCATGCTATTTTAATGCATTTTGGGTTGGTGGTTGAAGCTCTCCCATGTTTTCCCATGTTTCTCTCTCCTGGGGTCGTGGCTTGCACTGTAAAAGCCAGAATGGGTTCATTTTTGAAAAAAGGAGACACTTTTCAGCTCTGCAACTTCCCTTTTCTTCCTTTTGGTAGAATTTGTGGAAATTTTTACCTTTCCATGCAATACAGCACCCCTTTTTCCTCTTGATCACTGTAATGCATTGTATTGGATCTGGAATGTTAATATATGCTCTGTGATTAAAATCCCTCAATCCTTTCATATATCTACCATTGTTTTCCTGATCTTTCATTACATTTTGAGCAATTTGTGCATGCTTTGTGTTGTGTTTTCTTATGGATTGTGTATGTATTGTAGTATCAGGTGTCTAGCAACTCCTTTGGTGCATCACCTCATTAGCATTAGCTTCATTTTCTTGCATTCCTATCTTTGTCCCCTTGGAATTTAGGTAGGAACTAGGAATTCAAACCTCTGCAACTTGTAAGTGATATATCTGATCAGAGGAGTTGAGGAACCAGCCTCTAATCTGGAGATTCCTCTCCCATTTTACAAGTCCCACACTTGGGGAGAGGATTCAATGTTGTGCAATCACATTGGATGTCCAAGATGTCAAACTAGAAGTCTGATCAACATCCAGGGGTGCTGTTGATTTGCAACAATAGTTTTGGCATGCCGGTGGGACCTTAGAGGTCTTCATCTTCATTGAAAAAAATTGATGTGCATTTTTTGCAAGTTTCTTGCTTAAAAGAGCCCTAAATTGCACATCTGGTGACTCCAAGGAAGAAGAATCAGCTGGTTTTAGTAGTGCAGACCTGAAAACTCATGAGAAGAATCACCACAAGGTCAAGAGTTGGAGAAGAAGTGTTGTTTGAGTATCGTAGTTATCTCAAGAAGAAGGAAAAGAGGAGGAGAATTCAAGGTCTCCATCTCCACCAAACAGAACTCTCTCAACTCCTCCACCTAGTAGGCCTTTCATTCAATCAACAAGGGTTCTAAGGCCAATCAGAATGGCACAAAACAACCCCTATGTCAATTTCATTGGCAGCAGCCCACTTGCTCTCAATGCACAAAATCCAATCCCAGTTGCAGCATTGAAGAACATCCCATACTTTATTGGAGAAAATCAGACCACTCCTGGTGATCATGTTAAGGATATTGCTAATATTTGTGTAATCCATGAGATCAATGAGATGCAGAGTTCTTTGTCAAACTATTGGCATCTTCATTCAAAGGAAAGCTTTGCGATGGTTCGGGAGTCTTGCCTCAGGTTCTATCAAAATTGGAACCAGCTATGTATAGCCCTCCATGAGTAGTTTGGAGAAAAGGAGACAACTTGTCCCTTTTGGAGCAGTGACTAATGACCATCAAGAGAGCTCCCAATGAGCGGTGGTGACTTCAACTTCAGATTTCAAATGACTTGGGAGAGAATTCCAGTGGTAGTAAGGCCAGCAGTAGAAGGTGCTTTTCTATATTACCTTAAAGCTTTAAATTTGATATTTCTATGTTAATTCAATCCATGGGAGGCACAACTATCCCTGTTGCTTATAGCATTGCCATTAGAGCTGAAAATTGTTTGATTCAAGCTGAGCAAGCTAGCTCCTAGGCCTCCAATGCCATTGTTTCCAAGTTTAGAGAGCCCAAGTACTAATCAAGTGCCTATTTTAGCTCCTATTCCCACTCCTAGAAATCAGAATTCAAGTGAAGCTTCTACTTCATCTTCTAGTGCCTCAAATGAACTTCAAGAAGTCATGAAGCAATTGCAAAATCTAGGTAATGAGCTGGTTACACTCAAGAGGCAGCAAGCCCAAGGTTTTAGCCTTCTTTCCAGCCTCAAGCAGCCTAATAGGCAGCCATACCAACCTCAAAGACCACCCAATCCAGCTGCAAATTTAAATCAAGCAAGACCTCCTGCCAATCAGACCATTTCAGCCCTATAATCCCAATGCTATATCTGCCTCTAAGGCATTAGTGCCAGTGTAAAACAACATAGCTCAAGAGTATGATTGGTGTTTCCCATGCAATGAACCTCACAACCAGTCTATGTGTTTCAACGGTGCCTTAAATCAAGCATTAATGGTGACTACTGGTGTGGAGGGTGAAGGTAGTCAAGGAAATAACCAACAACAAGAAACATTCCAGCAGCAATCAGCTCCAAATGATACACACTTGTAAACTGGCAGGCAGAAGATTTTTGTGGCATGAATCAAACAGTTTCCCAAAGTGTTGCAGCCAACACAAGGTCAAAAAGGAGGAATTTGGGTGAAGAACAACCATTGGCTCCAAATAATCCACAACCTCCTACTACTCCACAAATTATTGGCAAGCAAAATTCAGTTCCAAACACACAAGGGCTGCCTAAAATAGCTCCTAGGCCAACTCAAATGCCAGTTGTTGCTGCCCATATGCAAGGAATGAATGTGTAGGCCAAGGGACAACAAAGAGATGCTTCATCTCCATTCAACATCATTGATCAGATGAAGAAGACAAATGTAAACATATCAATGTGGGAATCACTATCTATCCCAGGCCAAAGAGATTTGCTACAAGCTGCCATGAAGGATTGGTCAACTTCAAATCAGCAAGTCCAAATGCAAGAGAAGGTGCTCACAAATGTTGCCCGACTGAAGGGAATCATGGAGGACAACAAGGTAAAATGTTGAAGCCCCCTCCATTCTATGTTTCATTGATCATTGGAAACCAATTAGTACACAATTGCATGATTGATTCTGGGGCAAGTAGTTCAGTAATGCCCAAGAAAATAGCTGATCAGTTGGGAATTAGTATGAAGTCATATCCAAAGGGTAGTGCAATTGGATGGGACAGTAGTAACAATAGTTGGAGTGATAAAAAACTTGAGTCTTACTTTGCATGCACCTGCCCCAACGTTGTTGTTTTACAAGATGTCTCAGTAATAGATCTTCCACCACTCTTTGCCCTATGTTTGTCGAGGATTTCTGAGCCAAGATTGGAGGTTACTTATCTGCTTGATTGGTCACACATGTTGTTCAGAACAAGATATGGAACTAAAGCCACAATCAGATCTGAACCTATTGCAAACTTTCACATTGAGCCTTACACTCCAAGTCAGATCAATACCAATTGTTCAGCGTTTGATCAAGAGGATTATCCAAGCACTGATGAAGCTGACACCAAGGTAGGAAGCATCCCAGATCTAACTCTTGATGAATGGGAAAACAAGGTGCATGCTTTTGATCCTTATCAAGAAATAGAAGAATCTGAGCTAGGAGTCTATTGCATGCATGAAGAAAATCAGCCTATTCCTAGCATCACCAAGCCAAACCACAAGGATGACAATGAGGTATGGCAGTTGTTTTTGATGGATCAAGGAGTAGACAAGGTGTAGGAGGGGGAGCTATGCTTGTTTCACCTCAAGGAGTTAAGTATTATTCAGCTTTTAGATTTCAGTTTGCATGCTCTAATAACACTGCTGAATATGAAGCTTTGATACAAGGATTGCATTGGTCAATCAAGAGAGGAATAAAGAACTTGCAAGTCTTTGGTGACAGTGAGTTGATTGTCAACCAAGTTAAGGGGCAGCATGCTTTGTCAAGAATGATCTACTCAAGTGCTACAAAAATAGGGTGTGGGACCTCATTGAAGATTTTGAGGGCTTTGGCATAAAATCCATTCCTAGAAAAGAGAACCAAGCTGCTGACAGGCTTGCAGCAGTTGGGGCAGCCTTTGACGTTGTTGAAAGCATTCAAAAAGACAAGGTACAGCCAAACATCCATGTGATTGTGAGGCCTTCAGTGCCAGACAACAATGTAAGTTGGCAAGTGTTTGAAAATGATCAGCAAATCATCCATTTCTTGCAAGAAGAGGCTGAGTTCTCAGCTAAAAATCAGGAAAAGTTGGAGCAGCAGTATGGTGACCAAGTGGTACAGTTGAGAACCAACAAACTACCAAAGGGACTTATTACTTTGGAGTCCATTTTCAATCCTAATGATCAGTTTAGGAAGGAGAAAGCAAACATCAAGTCAAGGGAGAAGATTCAGTGTCCATCTTGGTGGAAGAAGGAAAATCACTCCAAGTTGGTAAAGTGACAACTGAGCAAGAAAGGTATGAGTTCATACAACTTTGTCAAGAATTCCCTGATGTGTTTGCTTGGAGCTATGAAGATTTGAAAGGTTTCAATCCCAAGTTAGCTCAACACACCATTGAATTGGATCCAAGTACTAAACCCATCAGACAAAAACAAAGGCCAGTCAATCCACACATGGAGCCTCTCATGAGAAAGGAATTGAATAAGTTGATAGAATCAAGAATCATATTCCCTATCAAGCATTCTAGTTGGGTAGCCAACTTGGTTCCAGTTAGAAAGAAGAGTGGGGAAATCAGATTGTGTGTTGACTTCAGAGATTTGAATAGAGCATCTCTCAAGGATCATTATCCACTTCCTTCCATGGAGCAGATTTTACAAGTTGTTGTTGGCTCGAGAGGTTTTCATTACTTGATGGCTATTCGGGGTACAATCAGATTATGGTGAAAGAAGAAGATCAGTTCAAGACAGCCTTTACAACCAAATGGGGAACTTATGCATACAGGAAAATGCCATTTGGGTTGTCCAATGCTGGAGCTACTTTCCAAAGAGCAATGGACATGGCGTTCAAGGGTTTGATTAACAACATTGTGCTGATATATCTTGATGATATCACTATTTTTCAAAAAATGCAGTAGACCATCTCTTTCATTTGAGACAAGTGTTCCAAAGGTGTAGAAGATTTGGAGTATCCTTGAATCCTAAAAAGTGTATTTTTCTAGCCCATGAAGGAAAACTCCTTGGCCACATTGTCTCAAAGAAGGATTAGCAATTGATCCAGAAAGAGTTGAAGCCATAAGAGCACTACCATTGCCAAGCCACAAGAAGGCCCTTCAAAGTTTCTTGGGGAGAATAAATTTTGTTCGGAGGTTTGTCCCAAATTTTGCAGCCCTTGTCAAGCCTATCACCAAGATGTTAAAGAAAAGCATGGCTTTCAAATGGACAAAGAAGGCAAGGAAAGTTTTGAAGCAATCAAAGAAGCCATCTCTCAAGCCCCAACTCTCATCAACCCGGATTTCTCCAAGGATTTCATCCTCTATGCATTTGGGGGTGATGATACTATTTCTGCAATTTTGGTACAGTAGAACAAAGACAATGATGAGCAGCCAATTGCTTTCTTTCAGCCAAATCCTGGAGGATTATGAGGTGAGATATTCTTTCATTGAAAAGCATGTTCTTGTAGTAATCAAGAGCTTGAAGAAATTCAAGCATCTAGTTTCAAACAACAAGGTTCAGTTGTTGGTTTCTCATGTGGGAGTTAAAGACTTCCTCCTCAACAAAGACTTGAATGAAAAGAGAGCAGGTTGGATTACTCGTGTCATGGAGTATGACATTGAGATCAAAGTCACCAAGTTGGTCAGAGGAAAAGGATTGTGTGAGCAGCTGATTTTGAGCAAACAAAAGGAAGCATGCAATGAGAAGGAGGTTGTTTTGGCGTTGCAAGACAGCCATGAGCAAGGAAGCACTCAAGAGGAGAATGATGGTGTCCTCACTCCTTGCTGGACCCAAGACATAATGCACTTCCTAAGCATAGGTCTATGCCCTCAGAGATGAACAAGACCAAAAGAAGACACTTCAGATTGCAGGTTGTCCCATATGCCCTTGTTGATGGTGTTTGTTCAAAAGGGATGTGAATGGAGTGTTGTTGAGATGCATTAGTACAAATCAGATTCATAGGGTGTTGGAAGAGTTCCATGGTGGACCAGCTGGTGGTCATTTTGCACCAAGAGTGACAGCTCTAAAGATCATGAGGGCTGGCTATTATTGGCCCAAGATTTTTAGTGATTGTTATGCATGGATCAAGAGGTGCAAGAATTGTGCATTCTTCACAGGTAAAGAGAGGCTAGCTGCCCTTCCATTGCATCCAATTTCAGTTGACCAGCCATTCATGCAATGGGGTTTGGACTTCATTGGAGTCATTAATCCCAATTCAAGCCAAGGGCACAAATGGATTTTAACAGCCACAGATTACTTCACCAAGTGGACTGAAGTAGTAGCACTCAAGGAAGCAAATGAATCTAGCATCCTAGACTTCTATGAGGGAATAGCAACCAGATTTGGCATACCTACTACAATAATATCAGATAATGCATTGGCATTCATTGGGTCCAAGGTAACTGAATGGGCTGTCAAGAATGGGATCTACCTAAGCACTTCATCAAACTATTACCCTCAGGGTAATGGCCAAGCTGAATCTACAAACAAGAACTTGTTGAGGATCATTAGGAGGACTCTTGATGAAAATCAGAGGTCTTGGCATACTAAGTTGAAATCAGCCTTATGGGCTGATAGGATAACTCCCAAAGAGATCTACAGGTAACTCTCCATTCAAGCTTGTTTATGGAAGAGAGGCAATTTTTCCCATGTCACTTGAGTTGCCAACATTGGAACTCATGAAATAGTTGGAGTTGTTGGAGTTTGAGCCCATGGAGGTTAGATATGTAGAATTGATGGAGCTCTAAGAAATTAGAAATCAGGCATCCCAAGCAATGGAGAAGGATCAAGCTTTGATAAAGAAGACCTTTGATAGAAAAGCAAAGAATAGATCTTTCCAAGTTGGAGATCTAGTGTTAAAATGGGATGCGAGATAGAGAAAACCGGGAAGGCATTCAAAATTTGATGCCATTTGAGTGGCCCATACATGGTCACAAAGTGTAAGGACAACAGTGCTTTCCAATTGTCTTCATTGGATGGCGAAGAACTATAGATTTCAGTCAATGGGATCTATCTAAAGCATTGCTACTTGAAGGAATTATCCACCTTGTACATATTAGCTTAGGTTTTCATTCCTCAAGTGCTTTGTGCACATTGTTTTGTTGTAGATTAGTTTTCTTTCCCTAAGTGCTTTGGCACAAGCTTGTTGTTCTGGAAATGTGTTTGCTAGGCCTTGCTCCAATCAGATGATGTTCCACCCTCCATCTTCCTCCTTGCAGTGTTCTAGTCAGTTGGGGTACCAAAAAAGAGAATTTGATGACTCCATGCCCAATGGATTGCTTCAGGCAACTGGTAACTTCATCCAGCAGGTAGATGACCCCTCTGAGTCACCAAAATTGTTATCCAAAATGTGCCCCTTGCTCATTTTGTGGCTAACTCCTTTCATTCTTCCCTCTCTTGTGCCTCAGTCATAATTTTTTGCTTTTAGGCACTCAAAACTTTTGGAAATGGCACCATTGGATAGAGCTCTTTCTCAGCTTTCCAGAAAGGTAAATTTTTCCTCCTAACTCCATGTATTTTTGAAGTTATGGCTCGGCGGAGTTTTTGTGGGAAATTTTCCCTGAAAGGCCCATGAGCCAATGAAATGGTGCCACGTGTCCAAGGAAGTGGCGGGGGTCGGAGGAAAACTTGGTTTTTACCAAGTGTTTGGAAAAGTTTTCAAAGGGATATATTTTCCCCATCAGGCCCATTGATGAATCAGATTATGCCACGTGTCAAGGGGAAAAAATTGAAAAATTTGACTAAGTGTTGGCGCATGGAAAATTTTGAAGGAAAAGGCCCGCACCCAATCATGTTTGCCACGTGTCCTATGGCATCGGACCGCAGAGCGTGGAGGAGAAGTTAGAATTTTGGTGAAGTGTTTTTCCAAAAGGAAAAGGAGAAAATATTGGCCCATTGAGGCCCGCCATGACCATTCAGATATGTGCCACGTGTCCATGGGCACGTAATGGAATGGTGGAGCGCGGGGGAGATTGGGATTTTTTCCCAAAGGGATTGAAAAGGAAAAATGTTTGCAGAGGGTCCACGGTGAATGAAATTATGCCACGTGTCCTGGACCGGTGGAAGGTGGGGAGAATTTGGGAAATTTTCCCAAAGGAAAAAAAGAAGGAAATTTCAAAGGAAAAAATTGCCCCCAGAGCAGTGAAATCAATCTTGCCACGTGTCGGTGGGCAAAAAACTCAAGACAAGCCCGCATGGAAAATTGAAGGAAAAGCCCCTGCAACAAATGAGGTTTTCCATGTGTCTGAGTCAAGAAATAGGATCAAACAGTGATGGAAAATTTAGGAGGACAGGCCCGCGCCCAATCAAGCACGTGCCACGTGTCCTCAGATCATCGGCCGGGGAATTTTTGGAAAATTTTCCAAAGGGAAAAACAATGGAAAATGAAGCATTAAAGGCCGTGCCCAATCAAAACATGCCACATGGCACCTAGAATGGTGGAGCGTGGGAATTTTGGAAAATTTTCCAAATGACCAAAAAGTGGAAAATTTAAAAAAAATTTTTGCCAATCCGATTTGGCCTGTTTTGCCCTAAAATTTCAAACGGCCATATCTTTCGATCCAGAGCTCGGTTTTCACGTTCTTTATATCAATGGAAAGATGGTGAAATTCTCTACAAGATTCTAGGGTCATTTTTGCATTTTGATGGAGTTTGGAGAGATAAAATTGAAAAACGCCTCTGGCACGTGGTCATGGATAGAAATGACGTTTCAACCACCATTTTTAATGAAGAATGGCTCGCATTCTCCCCCAGCATGGTGAAAAATGTCAGGGGATGGGCCTGTAAGGATGCCCATGCTATTTTAATGTGTTTTGGGTTGGTGGTTGAAGCTCTCCCATGTTTTCCCATGTTTCTCTCTCTGGGGTCGTGGTTTGCACTGTAAAAGCCAGAATGGGTTCATTTTTGAAAAAAAAGGAGACACTTTTCAGCTCTGCTAACTTCCTTTTCTTCCTTTTTGGTAGAATTTGTGGAAAATTTTACCTTTCCATGCAATATAACACCCCTTTTTGCCTCTTGATCACTGTAATGCATTGTATTGGATCTGGAATGTTAATATATGCTCTGTGATTAAAATCCCTCAATCCTTTCATATATCTACCATTGTTTTCCTGATCTTTCATTACATTTTGAGCAATTTGTGCATGCTTTGTGCTGTGTTTTCTTATGGATTGTGTATGTATTGTAGTATCAGGTGTCTGCAACTCCTTTGGTGCATCACCTCATTAGCATTAGCTTCATTTTCTTGCATTTGGTAGAAGCCCTAGTCAATAAGTTTTTCAAGCATAGGAAGGAAAAAACATACAAGCCAAGCACAAATGGATAGGTGGAACGAACAAATTTTGTGTTTTGTCAAATTTTAGCAAAAGATCCAGCCTTGCGGTACATAAGTGGGATAAAAGGATTCATGCAAAGCATTGTGGGCATATAAGGCAACATCAAAGTCGGTAACAAGATACTCCCATTTCGGTTGGCTTATGGCATTGATCTAGTTCTTCCTATTGAGTTTGATATTCCCTTTGTGAGAGTTATGAAAAAGGAAAGGATGGATGAAAGTGATTCAGTAAAAGAAAGGTTGTTGCATCTTCATTTGCTAGAGGAAATGAGGGAAATAGTGAAGGATATAAGTTATAAGAAGAAAATGAAGCAGAAGGAATACTTTGATCAAAAGATCCATTGGTCTCCATTTCATGTGAATGACTTGGTTCTAGTATATGATTCTAGTAAAAAAAAAAGAAGGTAGAGAAAATTTCTTCCCAAATCGATGGGGCCCTACAAAATAGCAGTTGTGCATGGAAATGGTACATATCGACTGGAGGAATTGGATGGCACTCCCATTACGAAATGGGTCAACCATGACAAGTTAAAGATTTTCCAAGCACCAGAATAGTCTACTCCGAGGACGGAGTAGAAGCTAGGAAGGGGGAAAATGTCGACATTAAAATTTTCCTCCGTAATTTCTATTTTATTATATATGTATTAGAAATAGAATATTGTTAAGTACGATTAGTAGTGGCGTCTGATAGAAGATAACGGCGCCATCAGTATGGTGTCGCCAATAAAGTAGAGTACGGTAATAGTCAAAGTACAATAGGAATGTTGTGGTAAAAAGTAAATATTTGTCGTAAGTGGTTTGGTAATGTTAAAATGTCAAAGTTGGGGTAAGTAGAGAAGTAGGGTCTACATGATTAGGAATTAGAAATATTATATTTGTAATAAGGACAAAGAGTGATGTCATAAATATTTTGTGTATTTTATTTGTGGAAAAGTCTAAAAAGGTGGAACCCATGTGAGATGATAAGGTTTATCTTATCTTAGAAGATAATCCTACATGTAAAGGCAAGAGTTTAGGCATGGAATATGATTGGCCATAAGAGATTTCCTATCCTATCTTAGAGATGGGGTGGTTAAGCCTGAATTCCTATAAATAAAGAGGCCACCCCCCTCATTTAGCATAGAGATAAGTAGTGAGAAATATTGTATGAGTAAGTGTGTAAAGGAAGCCATCATTTAGAAGGTGTGTTAAAGAATCCATTGTGAAGTTTCTCCCATAGTTATTGTTGGAAGGCAAGTGAAGTCGGTAACACTTGAAGTACCTCATGGGTGAGATTGTAACAATTTCATGTTGATATTATAATTTACACTTATATTTCAGATTTTTCATCATTCCTTCGTATCATAGTCTATGGTATTCTTGTGTTATGTTTGTTGTTGTGTTTTCAGATTACATCCACCAAACTAAAGGTTGTGCATTAGTAAATAATCATAGCACGAGGAGTTCCTGGTGGATAATTATCATAGTGCCAGATTGGTGTTGACGGATCTCATTGAGTTTTTTAGGCATTGTTTCTCCTTCCTCGGGTGGAGGATTATTTGCAATGTTTCCTCTTGTTCTAACAATTTTTTGTTAATAAGAAAATTTAATTTTCATCAGCTTATCGACACAATAGGTCCGTGGAGCTACAACCTTCAACTCGATACCAAGATGTAACATTCCCATTTTAAGACTTTAGAAACAAGGGAATTTTTTTAAACACAATGTTCTCTATTCTAAATAAAACATCATTTAGAACACACATTCCATGCTAATCAATCTCATAACAGATAACCATATGTAGTTGTAATGACTCGGTAATTTATTGATCTCTCATTCCATGACTCGAGCTTACTAATTGATCTCTCATGTTTGTCTCAAAGTAGCTTGTGATACTTTGGCCAAATATTTTCAACATATTATTCATGTTACTATTCCTAGACGGCATACTCATCATTTCAGAATATGTCCTTCACCTCACTCTACTATTATCTAGAATGGTCTTTACTGACTACCATTAGTCCACTTGCCCAAGGTTTGACCCTAGCCCAGGTTAGCAACATAATTTATTATAGGAAGATGCTCACAATGACTTAGGGTATATGGGCATACTCGGCTGACCTAAGTCAACCGAATGTGCCAAGGTACCCTAAGTCATTGAAAGCTACTACCTATCCTAAACATGCTACTAACTTGACCTAGAGAGAAACAAAGTTCAAGTCCAGATGTATACATATATTTATATGAATAAATATGGAAGGGTGTTGCCACATGTCAACAACAACACTATATCCTGGAGAAGACCCTGGTCTTCTCAAAGGTATAGTCCTATAGTTGGCGTGTTCCAACATCCATTAGAACTTATTCATCATGATGTACATACTCCCTTAGTGGTCATTAATTCCTAATGAAATTGGATTAAGATTCAGATTACAACAACCATGCTTAACCCTAATTCCAACATTCATTAAGTTCTATATCCATAATTAATCTGATTAGATATGGAGAAATTCATTAATTCATGTTTGCATTAATGTTCATTAACGTGGCATAACAAGCAGTTATCCCAAAATAGGACAACAAACATCAAACGTTTAATTCTTAATGCAACCTAGTTGTCCAAATCAAGTGTGTCATCCACCTAGATTCAGCTAGTGTTTACTTCATAAACGAAGTACAAAGATTAAAGATCATAACCACTATTCCTTTTATCTTTCATTCTTTGAGAGAGGAAGAGTCTTCCTCTACATGGTTAGATGTTAGGATTAACATAACCTTTTATCATTCATTACTCATATAGTTTAATTGTATGCCTGATGCATATTTCATTATTAAACTTTAGTTGTGTAGATAAAGAACGACATATTTTTCAATTTAACAAGTTTCCTTATAATAAGGGGAAATTATGCTATCCCCTTTATCCAACTTATTAATCAATAGCAGCAATAGTATACAAACAATTATAAGGAGTATCAACAAGATATCACTACTATTTTTTTCTTACAAGTTTTAAAGATTTCACACCACAAATTGGAGTCCAACTCAAAACCTTTCAATTCACGATGATAAATATACATTTACAAGACTATGCATTTCAGTATATTCTACGTGTCAAGCACAATTAAGATCTTAAAAGAACATCACTTTTCTTTTCCAATACAACTCAAGAATGATTCAAACCTCTTTACATAAGATCCAGAATTAAATAAGCCAATGCATCATAAATTTTTTTTCCTTCTTTTATCACTTACGATGTCCATCTACAAAAATTACTAGCACGGTCGGGATTAATGAACTCGAGCATGATAAGAACTAAGCATTAAGATGAAGCACATTCCACTAATTGTTCCATCAAAACAACTCGCTTTAATGAAACAATTAATGTATCATAGAAATAAGCATAAGTAATATCATTTAGAAAATAAGTACAATTAAAGATTCTCGAATTCAGCTTTTAATAAATGAGCATAATATGATCCGCAACGTCTGCATTATAACATATAGTTTAATTGATCCTATCAATTAATTTTAAACAATAGGTCTTGTCATCCAATTGTTTCAAAATTCTATCCGAATAGAAAAACAAAATTTATATTTACTATGTAGCAAAAGAAGTTATTTACAACATAGCTCGCTTAGGATGATTCATCCTTCCACATAAGTAGAAGAAGAAGAATCAATACATACTATCCACCATTCACTAATCCTCTGAAAAATATAAACAAGTTCGTGAAAACAAAAATTGCTTCAGTTCAAAGATAACAATATAAGTATTCAACGTTAAAGAGACAACATCTAATAAGAATCCCAAATCAATCCAAGTAGGGGTAGAGAGTCAAAACAGTCTACCTGCAAGTCTAAACAAACTTCCACATGTTAGAAGATATAATTCAAAGATCTGAAACCAGATGTTCCACAACCCAAGCTAGACTCACACAAAATTAATCTCTTCCCATGTCCATCCAAAAGAGGATTCATAAAAGATAGGGTGTAAAAGAGTAAACCTTCCAATACCAAATCCAAAAGAAGTATGACTCAGTCAGGCATGGCAATCGGTCAAAACAAGTTTACATTCTCTATTCAACAGAACCGACTCAGCTATTCTCTTTCTACACCATTACAACAAATGACTTGTACAAAGTAGACCAAACAATCCACAAAGAAATTTCCATCTCAGAAGAGAATCAAAATATAGAGAAGTTCAATCAAATGAACTTATCCAAACAACAGTAAAAAGGGATCTCAATTAGAAAAGGTCCAATCAATAATTCATTTCATTTATACTATCAAATGAATTCCCATTTCTATTTCAAACTTAGAAGTTATTTAACTAGTTCCCAAGAGAGAACACAAAACCAAACACACAGTTAGAAGAAATCACACTTCTAGTTTCCCTTACAATAGAACTGGTTTATATATACCAATTTATGAAACACAAGTTTGAATTCAACTCTTAGAAAAGGTGTACATAGTAGACAGTCCCAAAACCAAGATACTATCCACAAGAGAAAATATTCCTATCTCTTTTAAAAACTAGAGATTCATTCAATGAATCCAACAAGGAATAAAAATCCACAAACAAGATAAGATATACAAGGTTCAATAAAACTCACGAACTCAATAGAAACTATAATCCCATTTATAAGGCTTCAACAACTTAATACAAAAGGGCAAGTAGTTCATGATCTAATTAAGAAAAGTTATACAAAACAACTTGAATCAGATATAATGTATCCTTCCATAAAAAATTCAGTACACTAGGTATTCAACCCAAAAATCAATTAAAAAGATCTGAAGAGAGTAAGAAAACCCAATAAACGTTTAATTCAAGTAATGTATCAACCTTATCTCCAACACGTAATTTCAGCTTAGGTTATATCAATTCACACAACCATTACTATTAGGCATTAGGTTAATATAGCCTAGCCTTTAGTAATCTTTCCTTATTCATGCTTAACCTGGCAGTTAGGATGCCATCCCAGAAATGAAAATAGAATGACTAAATTCCTTAAGTATAGAGGAATGCCATCCCATGAATATAGAATCACAACAAAGACTCTCAAGTTCCATCTAAAAATATTGTGACAAAGAAGGTATTCATTTCAAACATTATTCACAAGAAGGAGTATGCACACCACATTTCCATAAGCCTCAAAACTATTAATGACTAGATTCAAAATGAAATCTAAATCAAAGAAAACCCTGAAAAAAAAGATACTGAAGAGCCCAATCTATTAACCCTTCAAACAAAATATTCAAGACTTCCACAAGACACGGGTTTGCTCGTAGAGCAAAGGAGAGGAGATTATCCTACATATTTTCACTCCTTTACCAAGTCATGGGTACTTAGAAGGTGGTATAGTCTCCTAGAAGAAAAATAGAAGTACCACAAGCATTCCATGTGTAAGAGAAAAAGAAGCTACAAGGAGAAGATCTCAAAATAGATTTTAATGTTGGATATTGTAGTTTGTGGAATGTAATTAATGCGATAAACATTTTAAAACCTATAAAAGGAGTGTGGGTGTAGTATTTCCAACCTTTCCTTGAGAACTTGTGTGGTAGAGAGCTTGAACAATGAAGTGGGAAGAACAAAGCTTAGTGTGAAAAAAACTAGAGCTGAGGAAAATCCGAGAAGAGTGATTGAGTATACAAACCTTGACCTTGAGGAGATTCTTGTAAGAAGAAACAAATGGTTGGAGGTTGTGGAAGGAAGACATCGAGTGAAGACAAAGAACTAGGGTTTGTGAATTTAGGGCATATGTTTATGGACCTCGAGCATGAGATTTATAGATTTCATATCAAGGCATAGATTTGGCTGAAATAATTACATGCCTTCAAGAAATAAATGTTGTGATTGTGGTACCAAGGTCATACGACACATCAAAGTTGAAAACTAGACTATCCGAGAACAATGACACCTAGGTGAGCACTAAAGGATAAGAATAAGGTCATGGATGAAGCACCGAGGATTAGTTTCAAAAATGTAGTACCCACTGAGGTTATGGTTAGGTAGTTGTGTGTTTTAAATTTTTGAAATTGTAAAATTAGTGAGTACAACCACTATACACGAGTGCATAAAGTAGACACCAAGAAAGACATGTTACGTGAGTTGGAAACAAAGAATGTGGAGGGACGGGTGATATTGAATGACTTTTTGTGAAACATTCGGAGGAAGTGGGAGTACTTTAAATATTTGAATTTTCATATTTTGGAAAGCCCACACATTTGTTTTAGTGGCTCATGTCACGTGTGCATGAGGAATACTTCCTCTTTGTTTTCAGGAGGATGAGGTTCACTACAAGGTTGATAAGTTGAGTTCAAGGTCTACGTGACTCGGGGAAGAGATAGAGTTAGACCTAGATGATGACACCAGGATTGATGAGACAACCAAATTGCTACAATATGAAAGGGGAAGTGCATATTTGATATTATCAAGATAAATGATACCGCTACTAGAGTAGCTACACGAGTGGTGAATTTTGAACTTAGAGCTTTAGAATGATGTAATGAAGTCAACAAGAAGTTCCTTCATATTGCACACAAAATGACATACAAAACCAAGTATAATATTTCCTCATACATAGCTAATGAAATTATGGAAGAGGCTAAGGCAAAAATTGAGCATGGAGAAAATATAACTTGGGGTTCAATTCTCCTCATGATCGTGTTTTGGGAAATTGAATTCCCTGATGGACCACCAGATAACATGTGGTTAGACCCACTTGAAGATAAGTCTCTAGTGACAAGATTTGTAAATTTTACTTTTTAGGGGGACTTAACAACCCCTATAAATCACACATTGAGAAATGGTACAGAAGATGTGTGAATCATTCGAAAATGAATGGTGCGTGTCGAGGAGTTCTTGGTCGTACTTGAAAAGTAGGTGGATTTTATAGTAATGTAACACTTCAGTCTTGCACACTTCTTATTGAAGAATGGAGAATTTGGTTTGTGGTGTAAACTTCCATTTTCATTCACTGGTAAGTTCTTCAAATGCACGGTAAATAGGATAAATGACGTGTGACATCCAAAATTCAATATAGACAAGGTAGATGTACACTACCATACTCTAAGGAAAACATATGGACTTGCACACAAGGTTATGTACCTCGAAACAATGGATTCCAACTTGATGGACCTTAATCCAATCATGAACATGTGGTGGCCAATGAAGAATGCAGGTGTGTATCATCCTTCACCAAAGATGCGGGATAGGAAGGAAGTGAAAGTACAAGATTCCACAATGCCACATCCACAAAGAAAACATACTATGAAGATACCCAAGTGGGAGTGCAAAAAGACTCTAGAAGAATTAGATGAAGAAGGAGAGGAAGATCTAGCTACATGATAGCTAGACCATAGAAAAATGAAGAAGAAAAGTATGGAGTGCGAGGAAGGCTAGTGCACCACGTACTAAGAAGAAGGTAAGCATGGTGAAAAAGAAGCCAAGTCGATAAAGAGGAGGTTGAGCCTAATAAGGGAAGAGTCACCAATAATTCATGATGTTGACGAGGAAGAAGATGTGGAGATGATCATTGGAGAAGAGATGAAGAGAGAAGTGAGATATCGGTGCACAAATAAGAGTCATACGTAGAGAGGGGGAATGGTAAGGAAGAATACAAGTAGGATCCCATGCACGAGAAGAGGCCCGCAATGTGTGAGAGGATAACTCTAAGGAAAAAAGGGATTATGAGGAATAGAGAAAGGATAATTGTGAGGAGGAAGAAAAGAAAGATGATGATAAAAGCATTGGGGAGGACATAAGTGTAGGAGAAAGAAATGGCACGTAATTCAATATTGTAAAGGATGTGCCAAAAAGACAACACATGAAGGGGAGAAATCGAAGGAAACTCAGAAGGACCCCAAATGACATATATTGATGACCCCATGAAGGTGTTAAAGGATAGATATCAGAATAAATTACCCAAAGATGATTTATTCTGTTGGGGAATGTTTGACAAGAATGAAACCTTACCACGCACAAGAAAAATTCTCTCCTAGAACCATCAAGTGCATATGGAATAGCAGAGTGCGAGGTGGATAAGAAATCATTTTTAGAGACATGATTGAAGAAATTACTAGGGGTGTAAACTTGAAATCACTCACTCTGGGTATCTATATAGTCCTCCCGATTAAATACTAATATTCATTTGATTCGTAAGTAAGAGAATTACTAATTAACCCATGTCCTTGGCCATATTTATTTTCTTTTAGTTGCCACTTTTGGTCTTACACTCTTTCTAGCCTAGTATTCCTTTTCACACCTTGAAATTTCCTATCATGGACACTAACGCCTAGCTAGGATGCCGGCGTAAGGCACCCCATCCCCTTTGGGTGCCCCTGAACTCTTTGTACTTTGTTCACATATTTTAGGTCCTTTCTACTGTTCAAACATCTTATCTTTTTGGTAGTTGGGATTTTTGGGTTAATTACAATATTCAAGCAAGGTTATCATATAAATATAAATTTATTTGATCATAATAAAGGACTAGGCACTAATAATTATCTATCACCACCTAAGGTTGCATCTACAAAAGCATCTAAGAGCTCCATTGCAATAATCTAGCATCATCTAAGGGAAAAAGGGACTACATTATTCTTCATACACTTCATAGGAGTGGAATTATATTCTATTCCATGCACACATCTATTTACATTATCTACATCTACTTATTTCTTTCTATCAAGTGCAACATACACAATAGCCACTATTATCCAAAATGGTGCCCCAGCTCATTTTTGTGGCTAACTCCTTGTGTTCTTGCCTCTCTTGTGCCTCAGTCTACATTTTTTGATTTTCAGGCACTCAAGGCTTTCTGGAAATGGCACCATCAGATAGAGCTCTCTCTCAGCTTTCCAGAAAGGTAAATTTTGCCTCCTAACTCCTTATATTTTTCAAGTTATGGCTCAGTGGAGTTTTTGTGGAAAATTTTCCCATTTGAGGCCCACCAATAGGAAGCTGCCACGTGGCAGAGGAGTTCGGGGGTCGGAGGCAAATATGAATTTTTTTCCAAAAGAGTATAAAAAGGTCGATTTTCAAAGGAAAACCCACGGAAAAGAGAAGGAGAGAGAATTCTAGAGTGAATCAGAGCTTGCCACATGGCATCCAACCAGCGGAGCATGGGGAATTTTTGAAAATTTTCCAAAGACAAAAAAAGGTAAAATTTGAAATTTTTTCCCGCCGATCCATTTTTGGGCCATTTTTGCCCTAAATCTTCAAACGATCATATCTTTTGATCCAGAGCTCATATTTTCACGTTCTTTATATCATTGGAAAGATGTTAAAATTCTCTACATGATTCCATGGTAAATTTCTAATTTTGGTTCAGTTTGGAGAGAGAAAATTCAAAAACGGTTCTGGTACATGTCCATGGCCAGAAATGACATTTCAACAACCAAATTTAATACAGAATGGGTCACATTCTTCTCCAATATGGTAAAAAATGATAGGGTATGGGTTTGTAAGGTCCTCCATGTTGTTTTAATGCATTTTCCATCAATGAGGGATGGCTCCCATGCATTTTTCATGTTTTCTCTCTCCTGGGCTCGACCCATGTAATCAGTGTAAAGCCGATTTGGCTCATTTCTTCATGGTTGAACACTTTTTGGCATAGAAAACTTCTTCTTTCACCTCCAGCAAGTGATAGTTGTAAGAATCAGACCTTTTTCATAGTTTGTAACAGGTTTATACCTCTTTGATGGTGGAATGCAAGAGATTTTTACATGGAATTGACAGTGCAAACTCTGTGAATGCTTTCAGTCCTCTGTTTGTATTGTTCTACTAAATTTTAAGACCTCTAATTACATCTATCAGCTTGTGTATGTTTTCCCTTGTTGCATTTCATGAATTTGTGTCTATTTACATGACAAAAATGTTTCACCACTCCTTTTGGTGCATCACCATCTTTAGTTTAGTTTCATTTTTGCATTTTTATCCCTGTCTCCTTGCAATCTAGGGTAGAATTAGGATTAGAACCTCTGTAGTTGTGCAAAATATAGATCTAAATCAGAGGAGTTTGAGGAACCAGCCTCTATTCTGGAGATTCCTCTCTCATTTTCACAAGTCCCACACTTGGAGAGAGGTTTCCATGTTGTGCAATCACACTGGATGCTCTAAACATCATTTAGAACCTTGATTTGCATCCGTGGGTCCGCTTGATTTGCAACAATGACCACCTAGGGCACAATTATGCACACAAACACAAAAACTTAAAACTACACTAGGTCTAAAATTTCATGCAAAGATCGTCGTAAGTTAACTCATTTATAGCTAAGGACATTCGACCCCTCATTTGCATTATTTTATTTTTGGGATTTGATGCAATTTTTATGGTTTTGTAGGTGAAACTTTCATTACGAGTTATCGGTGACATCGGTGATCATCACGTGACATACTAGAAACCAAGAGAAAATACCACAAAACATTTTGTGACCCTATGAAATGTTTTTATGAGGATTTTAGCAGCCACATGAGCCCATAACAACTATAGGGTGCCCACAGTAGCCATGTCCCTTTCCAAAAGCCTCGGTCTAGGTAGATCGCTAGCTCGCATAGTTTTCTAAGGCTTTGTGTGACACTTCTCCCTCTCTGTTCACCTGGTCAACACTTCAACATAGTACATATCCGATTGCAAATAAACTAAGTCCTTTTATCCCTTCTTTGAAACTAGGGTTTCATAATATCTAGCTTAATTTTATTGGGTTTAGTTCGCACTTATTTATTTATTTATTGCTATATAACAATAAAAATTAGGCATGCATTTCCTATATTTTCTTAATAATATGGTGAGCCCCACTCAGGATAGGTCATTCAAATCCTTATTTGGAACATCATACTTTTTATCATGGCTACTAAAGTTGCTCAAATTTCTTTGTATTATTTAATTCAAATGCATCCTAATTGCCAAGTTGGTCTGAAAAAATCCCTAAACACCATGTATTTCCCTAGAGATAAGAAAGCGCATCAAGTGAATGTTATTATCGATCATCCGTATAAAAACCCTAGTATTTTTTATCATCCATCTAATCAACCCATGTTAGACTCAATTCAAACCTTGAATTATTTATTTCAAGAAAAAATTTAGGCTATGGAATCCATGATCAAATCTCTTAAATATGAGATCCAACATCTTAAGGATGCTTCTCGTGCCCACGTTAGTTCTTCTTCACATCCTCATTTTATGTCTTCTACATGTTCTCATATTAGTGATCCCAATTCTTACCACTACCCATGCCTCTCAAGTTTGATCTCAATGCTAAGCAAAATATATTTTTCGTAACTCATAAATCATAAATTAATCAATTTTCCATCTACTCATTTCTATCCTCCTTATAATCTTGAAAATATTAAGGTCCTCCATATTACAATTGCGATCAAATCAATGGCCATAATGAAAATGACTATTATGCTTTACAAAATACAATCAAACATTTTGGCATCAGAGATTTCTCTTGTTCACTACACAATAGTCTATTGTATTCCCATCTACAAATGCTACAACCATATGGGCTCCTAAATCTACTCCTTCTGTAGCGAATGAGCATCAGGCCATCACTTCTAATGTGCCTTCTTCAGTCAGTAAAGTTCCGCTAATTCAATCCACTCCAACTAAGGAAATCCCTGTCAAAATTAGTCTCACTACGCCTCCTCTCAAGTTATCTACAGAGCTACTAATTCAACCTAAGAAGCCTCCTCTAAAAATTAGTTCATAACTTCTTCCTACTAAGTTTGTTACATTGTTATGTAATCATCCACCACTATAGCATCCATTCATTTTATTTAATGAAATTGCTCCCTCTTTCGGTGGCCTAGAAACATCTCAAATTCCTCCACCATTGCATGGTGTTATTGTTTCTTCTACCACACATTCTTCCATCACTTCACACCCGCTTGGTCTTTTGTTGGTAACTCCTGTCAACTCATTCCCGATGACACTCTCATGTTATTATGATTCTTACATGAATGTTGAGGGTCTATTCCTACTAAGAACCCCATTTAATATTTGCATTACATAATTCATTGACATGTTTTACATATTCATTCATATATACATACATCTATTATCATTTATCGCTATGAACATAAACAATACCAATTTTGTCAGTTATATATCCCATTACTCCATCAACAATATACTATATGTTAGAAGAAAAAAGGACTGAGAAGGGGCTGAATTGGTCCTTATAAAATTTCAAATTAAAATTCAGATCTGAAACTCAAAATACCATAAGCATTCAAACACAATAACCACTTATTCAACTTAAAGAGTGTGCACACCATAAACCATTATCAAAGCATATAACCATGAAAGAAAAGGAACACCATAAGAACACAAGATATAAGTGGGAAACCCTCAAGGGAAGAAAAACCACTAAAACACTATCTTATATTGATATGTTTCTGAATTTAGTGAGGCACCAACCCCATAAGGAGCACCAACCCCTAATTTTGTGAAGCACCAACTCCACAAGGAGGCTACAACCCCAAAGATGATCAAGAACCCACTAAACCACATTATGATGTGTAGATATCTAATTTTTTTCTACCACAACTGATGGAGATCCAATATTCATCTTATTTTCCTTCACTCAAACCCTAGGTGATCAATCTTCACAAAACAAGCTCTTCAATCACTCTAAAAATCATCAAACCCTTGCTCTCATGTTCTCTGATTTTTCTCAACCTGAAAAATACTAGTTTCAGCTCCAAATAATACTCAAAAACCTTAAATAAAACTTTACCTAGGTCGTTCCACATGTACACACACAACTAGTTTCAAAATCACCCAAAAACATGCTTTTATATGCTTCTCCACCTTTCAAACTTAGGCAAAACCTTTTCCCTCCATTTTTTTGACCCATGCATCAAGGAAACATTTAAAATTTGAAATTTGAAATATAATAGTCACAAGTGACCTAATTAGGTCAGCCTAGCCAAAAACCTCATTACATGTGCCAAAAATGGCTCAAAACCCCATAAGCACATTCTTAAAATGCCCTAACATTAGTACCATACTTTTTCATGACCCAAAACCATTAAATATGAATAAAATATCATAAAAAATTCATAAATGGTCTAAAGTAATATTAACCAATAAAATTATTTTATTTACTGGGCCCATTTTGCTTTACAAATCTCAAAACAACTATTTCATGCACCCTTCAGCACCCTGGAAACTTCATCTGATTGCAAAATCACTTGTACTAATAAAAACATGCCATGTGACCACTCAAAATAAATTTTAGAACATTTAGAACACTTATAAGAAATTTATAAGTCATGAAACATCCTTCACTTCAAACCAAAACTATGTTTTCCTTCACCAGATCAACTTGCCAAAATGTTTATTTCCAAAGGTTAGATCATAAAATAATTTCTACATATAGAAAAGACTTCCAAATGGATTAAATTGATGAAAAATTCATCTCTCTTCACATTATATATAATAGTAATCATCACCCAATCCATCTCACGCTTCAAACAACATCAAACTTGCACCAAACAATATGGTGTATTGAACTACCAAAAACATTATTTCTCAAATAATTCCATTGAAACCATTTCAAATGAACTCATCATGAGGAAATCCATATATAACTGGAACTCTCTCCAAATCTACTTTCCAACACAACTTGAATCATCTTAAAACTCCACCTTTCGCTCAAGTTATGACCATTTTTGGGACCGTGCTATTTGAAACCCCAAAAGCGCCCTTGAATTAGTCAACCTTTTGAACTTCAAAACATCATCAAACTATATGAAAATGTCATAAAAATCCATGTAAATCAATAACAACTCCCAATCATCATGCACCATCAATTATGTACACTCATCCTTTATAGCATCTTGTCCTAAAACCTTCTTCTTCAAAAAATGTTATTTCAGGTGGGACCCACATATCACCATGATCTCAACCATACATTTATGGAAATAATATGGAGAAATATACAACATAAAATAATTATTTTTTATGAATACATCAAAATTGGGTCATAGCACTTCACTTTTCGCAAACTACTCCTAGCTAGGGTTTAACTAGGGTTTTAGACCTCTTTTCCTTCGTAACATTCCTTAGTAAAAATGTGACAATCAACTGGCCTAATACATTTTGTGAAACCTTCTAAACTCACCTTATAATCATCCTTTAAAGGAACAAGGTCCCATCCATATAAAACTATTCACAACGAGCATCAAAAGTTAAAATTTAAGATTTATTTTCACTGTTCTTGACCCTGTCTCACAAAATCAGTCATATCTGGAAAAATACACAACATGGAAACCTGAAATTTTTATAAGATCATCATCAATCATCCCTATAACATATCCAATCATCATAATTCCAATTCTGTAACTCAATCTCTCCAATAATTAAGACTTACCTATGTTTGTATGCTTTAGATCCTCATAGTAACCACTACTAGGGCCAACCTGAAATAATGCAAAAACTCAACATAAAACCTCTAAAATGACCAAAAATACCTCATATGTCATGATACACCTTATTGAATAATTCCACAAGCTCATCTAGCTCTATAACACCTTGTCACATCTCATAGCTGTCATACCTGCTCCCAATGAGCACCTATAACAAGTGATCCACCGTAACTATACCATGCCACTTCTATGAGTGTTGAAACACCCTCAAAACCTTCTATCCATCATGTAAACATTATTCCTAAGAAACCAAGAAGCTCACACTTCCAAGAAACACCTCCTAGTCACCTTTATAGGCTTGATAGAGCAAGCACACATTATTGAATCCAACTGTAGTAGCTAATAAACAGCTAAACCAGTATGTTAGCACCATAAACAATATCATGAAATAATCCTACAACATTAACTTTGTCATTAATGTGATTTTGCATCAATGAAAACACCTACTAGGACACCATGTCAACACTTTCTACTACCCTTCATCATCATTATATATCACCTATCTACCTACATCAAACACTAGTCATCGAGATAGTACCTTCATCATCATACACTGGGGAAATCCTCATTCTTCCCTCCCCTATAGCATGAAAACATGTTTCATAAAATTATTAATTCACATCTCATCTATTACATACAACACACACATCTTAATACACTCTTTTATCGTCATTGCCCGATGACGCACTCTCATAATTTGGTTCACACTTGACTACCGAGGGAATCCTATATACATGAACCTCACACACTATGCACTAAACTACACATTACACACTACACACTTCAAATTTCATACATTCATCTCTTTCTACATAGCATACACTCTACTCATTCACAACATATCTTTCTCACATCTACTTGTACGTGTTGCGCTCATTACCCTATGAAAACTCTAGTTCCAAGGTTTATACTCAAATCTTAAGGATATATATTTCAGAAATTACCTTGCCACACACACAAACTCACTCACTCACACACTTTTTATGCTCTATGCTTCAAGACAACATATTTCTAGCACACATTCCACCCATTTCCTGATGATGCACTCTTGTTCTATGGTTCATTCTCGATTGCTAAGGGGGCATGTACAAATGAACATCACTTCATGAATACAAATTCACTCGGGGAAAACTAATCATATAAATCACACTACATTCCATTCCATTTCATCCACAAGATACTACATATCTCGGTTGCATTTACTCTTTCTTACTTACTCTTACATGTACACTTTACTACATATGCTAGATAGATATTTGGTATGTCATTATATTTCCATATACACATGCATGTTCACTTGCTTTCTAGTTGTGATCACAAATTTCACATATCCATACATGCAAAGACTGAGATGCTTGGCATAGTACCTCATACTAGTCCCACAATGGCTCCTGGGGGCATCCACTTTCGTACACTAGAGGTGTTATTTTTTCATTTTTCATAGCACATTACTTTATTGGTTTATACACACTTTAATATACACTTTATCTTTCTAACATGATAACGAGTTCTTCATGTGAAAAAGTTTATTTGTAGGTCTATCTACAACCATTGTTTTCTAATTTCTTACTTACTATTGTTTTCTCTTGTCTTTCATTATATGTCATTGTTAGTGGGATTTTCCCATTGTCTTATGTTCACACCTGTCTATGCGATTCACGACCACTTCGGCCTTAATTATCTTGCAAGATCGTGATTGAAGTCCCATGTTTGAAACCCATTGTTTGCAGTCTACTTTGTCTTCTTGCGTCTTAAATTATAGATTGTTTCATTTCTTGTTAGCTTACATATTGTATTATACATGCGTGTGTGTCTTTGCTTGCACTAAAAATTATTTCATAGCCAATTTTTTTGCATGTTCCTTGGTTTGTAAAAGTACATTCCCTCCTCTCGTAGGGCAAAATTTTAGAACAACATTCGATCCTCCTTTGGGATATATACTCCTTTAAGCGAAGTTGCATGCACCCCAAATGAGGGGAGGAATCATTTGGGTGAATCGGTCGGCCCATACAACGATCATGTATAGACACGGTTCAACATAACACAATACCAAGACAACCAAGTCATTAGTCTCATACATGGCTTAGAATAAGACTTGGGTCCTTGCCTCAACATAGACACCTATACCTAGACCATGAAAGTACATCATGGGTGCCCCCGACCCTTCCTAGATGAATGTGACCAAGGGGAACTTACACAAAAAAAATAGTTTGGTAGAGTCTACAACACTTCAATAATGTGCTTTTACAGGAAAAAGTCCTTAGTAGTCACCATACATACAATATGTAATATTTTTATTCTTTAGCATTGGATCAGAATTGGTCAAACTAGATTGTATTTTTACACACCATTTGTAGTGGTGCTCTACATTGGGGAAGTAGTTAAAGGATGGAGGATGATACTAGAGTTTCCTCTCTACACTTCTTACATATCTTGGTGTGAGATCACCCAAAAACTCACAACCGACACAATTGGGGTGAGTTATCCCAAAAATGCATTCTTTTGTAACATCATTTACATGATCCTTTCTATCTCTTTTCCTCATCATGGATTATGTGCACATGTTCCTTTTTCACATTGTTAGCATTTTTACACACTTAGAAATTTTGATCATATACACACATTTGACTACTTGATCATTCTTCTCTTTTACAGGTCCATCCTTATGGGAAGTGATAGTCACATCAATCAAAAACATCATACATAAAAAAATCAGCATCGATATCAACAATAGGTATAATGGTGATATCTACACAAGTGTTTCCACCCTAGGGTCATCATTATCATCACTTTTTTCACTTTCTCCTCTCTAGTTTCCATGCTCCACACTTTTCCTTGTCTCTCAAAATTCTTTCACCATCAATCTACATCAGATATCAGGTGCACATCTCTTATCTACTTTATCTTATCGAGCATATTCTCAACAACATAAAGTGGGGGAAAATCTAGAGTCAAAATCACACACTTTGGGTGTCTATCTAGTCCTGATCACATACTACTATCCATATGATTCATAAGTAAGAGAAGTACTAAGTAACCCATGTCTTTGGCCATATTTTTTTTCTTTCTATTGGAACTTTTGGTCATACAGCCTTTCTAGCTTACTCTTCCTTTTCACACCTCATAATTTCCCATCATGGACACTAGCGCCTAGGGATGACATCACAAGGCATCCCTACCCCCTCCAGGTGCCCCTAACCTCTATGTACTTTCTTCACATATTTTGGGTCCTTTCTAGCTGATTCAGGATCTTATCTTTTTGGTAGTCATCTTTTTGGGGTTAGTTATGAAATTGATGAAAGGGAATCATATAAATACAAAGCCATGTGATCATAATACGGGACCAAACACTAAGCATTAGCTATCACCATCTAAGGTTGCATCCGAAAAACATCTAAGAGCTCCATTACATCCATCTAGCTCCATCTAAGGGACAAAGGGACTGCATTCTTCTACATGCACTTCATAGGAGGGGAATTATATTCTATTCCATGCACACATATATTTACATTCTCTACATCTAGCTATTTCTCTCTATCAAGTGTGACACACACAAGAGACACATAGGGCATAATTCCATGACGCACACCTATAACTACATTGGGTCTAAAATGTAGTGCATCACTCGATCATAAGTTAACTCGTTTGCAAACTTTTGCATTCTTTTATTTTGGAATTTGATGCACTCTTGAGGTTTTCAGAGGTCAATATTTCATTGTTAGTTATCAACGACATCATCAATCATCACACGACATACTAGTAACCAAAATTGAAGACCAATGAACATCTTGTGACTTTGTGAAGGAGGTTTTCTAAGGATTTTATTAGTCACATGCTCCCATAGCAGGTCTAGGGCACCCACTAGCACCCTTACCCCTTTCTAGGTGACCCCAAGACATGAAGATTGTCATCTTGCACATTTTTATGAGGCTCTGTGTGACACTTCTCCCTCTTTATTCACCTAGTCAACACTTCAACACAATATAGATTCGGTTGCAAATCAACTAATTCATTTTATCCCTTCTTTACAACTAGGGTTTCATACTTTCTAGCTTAATTTGCTTGGGTCTATTTTTGTACTTAGTTATTTATTTATTTATTACTACATAACAATCAGAATTAGGCATATATTTCCTATATTTTCTTAATAAAGGGAATCCTTTCCCATTATCTACTCTATAGTATTAAAAAATGAATAAGCATGTAATGCGCTTAATAAAATGATCATAGAGGTTGGAATGAGGATATTTGACATGATGCCATGATAAAATGGATGCACTAAGAAGGGGAGGACAAGGACTAGGAAATTCATAAACTTATAGAGAGTGTGCGATGAGAAGAAAAAACAACCATATCCTATGATAAGGTAGGAGATATAGTTTCTAACATCACGCATGCATGCCCAAAGTTAGTAGAATAGGAAAAGGATGAATATCCTAAAGAGATTCATTATTTAGAATATCCGGTGTGCATATTCTTGGTGGAAAGGAATAATGGGTTAGGGCCAATGGTAGAGGAATTATGTGCATAAAAAGAAAGAATAAGGAGTAGGTAGAGAAGTACATCATGGAGTATGAAGCATTGGAATTAGAAGTAAAATAGGCGAGTGTGAAAGAGATTTTTTTATCACTACCAAGATTTGAACCAATTTTTAGCATGAACCTTACCAATGCGGATGTATAATTAAATAAAATATAGACCAATATGAATAATACGAGGGCCGAGTGTGAAATATTAATGGGCTGAGGTTGAAAAAAAAATTTGATTAAGGCCATGAAGGACACACTTGAGGTAAGGCTTAAGGAGCTCCACCCTTTGGTCATGTGCGGGATGGATAAATTATAAGGAGTGGCCTCAAACCTTTTTGTAATAGTCAAGGAGCTTAAGGATAAGGTAAATGAGTTGAATCATGCACAAGCGCCTACTATTGTTACATGAGTTACAAGGCTTGAAGGAGTTAGAAAATATTTTGATAAAGGAATTTCCATAACTCCTTCCACCACAGGAGGCTTGAGTGATGTTGCATGTGCAAATATCGAGTATAATTCTTTGATTATTGTTGTGAATACTCGTATTTCTTTTGAATTCTTTGATTCTTTAATTCTTGGAGAAGCTTTTTTTTTGTCTATATTTCCAAGGATGAACAATATCCTTAGTTACGTGTAATTTTGGACAGATAAATTGGCTAATTATTGGCCATGCCCAAAGGACCACACACAAGAGGGTACACATAGGGTATAAAAAGGATCACACACATTTTAAGAACCACAGAAGTAAATGAATAAGAATAAAAATGAAGTATAATAAAGTGTGTGAAGGTGTGCGCACCATGGAAGAACAAGCTAGCATGTAAGGAATAATGAACAAAAAGACACACACGATTGAGGACTTAGCCATTTTATAAGAAGGGCTAAAAATATACAAAATTAGGATGACATGGTACACAAGCAAGTTTTAAAAATAGGATAAATTACATTTCAAATAAAGGTAAAGGAAACACATGGTGACTTCCCATTTATAGGAATTAAATATTGTTAAAGAATTTTATTTATAGTTTGATCTATAGTCAAGAAAAATTGTAAGAACACACGAGGCTATGTCTAGATATGCCTATTATTAGGAATTTCATGTGAAAAGTGAAATGAAAATCCCCACAATTTATATATAAAGGTGATGCATTCTTGTATTGAGTAGTATGTTAGATGTTTGGTGATATGAGTCAATGTTATATCCTATAGTTAACTTTTGTATGTGCGCATAGCCCAATGTAAGGATGTAATGAATCTAATAAATGAGTATGGTGATGAATAGACTTTGTTATAATAGACAACCGTGTTTACATTATAATGATTACTAGATCCGAGTATGGCTTAATGGGTATTCAAATATTTTATTCATTTTTATGAATGATTTCCTTATTATATGTGTTCCCATACTTGTTATGATATGATATATCTTCTTGCATTTATGGTTATGAATATGCATGTATAACATCTTGATAAGAAAATAAAGGATGAACTTCGTGGTGTGCATGATTCTAGTGAGCGTCCGGACCCTATCTAGATGAAGTGTCAAAGCATTCCTACCTAGGTGTTAATAAACAAAAGACTACAAGTTATCGGCATAGGAAGTAAAAAAAAAAAATGTACAAAAGTTTAGTGAAGTTGCAGAAAATATCTATATGTACCAATGGTTAATTTTTTCTATTTTACACAAATTAGAGATCCCCTGAAGGAATTATAGAAGTAGACGATATATACTACCTACATAAGTAGGATGCACAATATATTCTAACAAATTAATACACAACATATGTAGATAATAAAAAAATGGGGTTGTGGGTGAACAAAATCAAAGATATGTTTAGCAAAAACCCTTGGATACTAAATGAAGTGTACATGGACACAACACCATATGGTAAGTTAAAATTATTACATGATGGGGTCGTAATTCCCTTAGAAGGTGACATAACTAAATACCCCAAGAAAATACCATTAATTATTGATATGCATATAACTAAGTAGAATTAAGTAGGTAACATGGGTAATTTGCATACATGTTTAACCATTACACACTAAACAATTGGTACAACTAATATTACCAATCCTATAGCTTTGAAAAAATGCACGGAGTAAAAGTCAAGGCAAAACCTACAAAATAGGAACAAGGACAAACCAAAAAAATAAAATGAAAAACAAAGGGAAAATAAAAGATGACTGCATAGTCTGAGAAAGATGAACCACAAGTAGATAAGATAAAGGTTAGCAGAAGAAAATTTCACACTATTATACTATAAGACATTGGAATAAATTTGTACTTTATAAAAGAGAGGGAGTGGTACACCTAGAAAGGCATAAAAATAAAATAAGCATTAACTCATCATCTTAGGGATTAAGAGAGGATTCAATTTCCACTCTTGATGCAATCTCTCATGATAAAGAAAAAGATAGAAAGGGATAATGTAACACATGACCAATTGGTAATCAATATAGATAAGGGACTAAAGGAATAAGATTCAACATTAAATCCAAACCACATCACCAATCCATAGAATTAGCTGAAATCAAATAAGAAATCCCATTGGCATCTGCGAGGATCCTTCGCTTAGATTTACAAACTACGGGAAATAAATGAAAAATTAAATGAACTTTGGGAAATACCAAAAATTACCTATAGATCGTAGGCCACTTCAAGGGGACAACCTCCTTTGAAAAAGTTCAATACAATACTATTAGTGGATGCCTTCATTGGACCTAAACACTTAATTATATAATAAATTGATTTTAGCAACTGTTACTTCCCATGTATGTGGGATAATTCAAATATGCTCAAGGGATGAATTACAAAGCATATGCTTCCATAACAACTAATAAAATAATCATTCAAAGAGAAGGTTAGGACATGGGTTCCTAATATCCCCTCCCTTTAGAAAAATATTTGTCCTCAAAGATTCAGATGTGGGAATCGTTGTTGAATCTGGAAGAGTGGTTCTGATGTTGCATTTAATAGTTACATGTTATGTCACTAGATTAATACTTATGTGATTAAGTGAGATAAAAAATTTAGGTGCATCTATCTAGGATTGCTTCTAGTTCGAGAAGGGTGGAGCCTTCATTATAAATTTTTGGTAAAACTATTTACACTCTGATGTTGGTTCCAAGAAATATCTTCAAACATGAGACATAAAAGAATGGGTGAGCTCGAGAGGAGGGTGGAAGCTCCAATTGTAAGAAACAAATCCAATATTCTAGAGAACCTTATATGGCCCATAAAACTTTGGGGAAAACTTATGATGCCACATTTAGTTTCAAGGATTATTTCTTATTTGGTTGCAGACAAATAAAAAACCATATCACCTAGTTAAAAGGTTTGCTCATAGTGGTGCTAGTTATCCTATTTCTTCATTTAGTTTTGTGTCATATGTAGATTTTCTCATAGGGTGCTAAAAATATGATCTTGGTTTTAGGGAGTAGTTCGACGACCTAAAGCGATGAACTTCCATGGGAATACACGATAAGCATTGGTAGCACTTGAAATTAAACCACTTCATATGGAGTCATTTTAGTAGAAGTTTGGTGTGATTTATTGTACCAACATTCTGCTAGGGGATCCACTTTTCCCACTAGTGTTATTATTACAAAGAAATGCAATGAAGGAATGTTTCCAAGAATTTTTTCAAAATTTCTATCTAGCCATCTAATTACGGGTGATACTTGGATCTCATCTTGGTTATGTTCTTGTGCGTCGAATAGCTCTTTCCAAAAATGGATGGTTTAATTTTTGTCATGATTGGAGATGATTGAAGAAGTGATGTCATGAAGGTAGAAGATACTATCCAAAATAACTTGTGCAATCATGGAGGCTATGTATGGATGGATGAGGGAAAAAAATGACTATATTTGGAGAGGCATTCCACCAAAAACATGATAAATATTTTTCCTCCGATTTATGGATCCCCTCAATGAAATCCATAGAAACATATGTCTTGATCCTAGAAAAATGAGAAAATTCTTGAGAAAACTAGGAATCAATGTTGTTTCAACTTTATTTTATTAGCGGGTATGACATTCATGCACCATATATTTTATTTCTCCTTTCATTCCCTTCCAAAACATTTTTTCACATGTTTGCTCATATGTTATAGATATTGTGAGTTCCCTCCAGAGGGAGAAGAATGGATTTCATAGAATATGTCCTGATGAAGGTATATGCTATGGGTAAGTACCAAACTATCCTCATATTGTAGAGAACCACCATACCATGAATAATGCGGTACTACATTGGGGTAAGTGGCCAATTGTTAAAAGAGGGGATGTTCGAGGGGATCATTTGTAACCCTTGTTGAATAAATTCCAACTAATTCAAAATCAGAATGGAGATGGTAGAAATGGAAGCTTGGTCCTCAAATGTGTGTGAGATAAAATCAACCACAACATTGTCTTTACCCTTTTTGTAAGTGATCTCATAATCATAACCCATAATTTTTCTGACCTATTTCTATTTTGTTGGTGATGAGACCCATTGTTCAAAGAAGTATTTCAAAATCTAGTAATAAATTTGTATGTAAAAATGATTCCTAATTAAGTATGTTCTCCATTTTTGTATTGCATGCAAAATTTCAACCATCTCCATTTAATATTTAGAAAAATCCAAAAATTGCCTAGAAAGTGCTTTTCTAGTGAAGGTAATTGGATGAACTTCTTGGAGAAGAAAATCACCCAAGACATTGCCACAATCATTAATTTCAATGGTGAAGGTTTTTTCAAGTCCATCGTGGCCAAAAATGGTGTGCTACACATAACCCATTTAAGTGTCATGAATTTGTGGTTAGCTACAACATCCCACGTGAATGCATCCTTCTTAAATAAGGAAGTCAAGGGAGCCATGGTCATTTCATAATCCCTAACAAACTTACAATAGTATCCTATATCACCCAGGAAATCATGAAGGCTCTTGAGGATTGTTGGCAAGTCTAATGTTGCACGACACTAATTTTTTTGGATCCACATGGGCCCCATTGGCGAAATATTGTACCCTAGATGTTCAACTTCCTCTTGACTAAAGGAACACTTCTACTTCTTAACACATATTTTGTTGTTTTCTAGAAGTTGTAATTCCTTACCAATATGCTAGAGATGTTTCTCCCATGTGCGGTTGTAGATAAAAATATCATCAAAGAAAACCAAAACAAATTGATGGAGAAAAGGCCAAAAGATTTTATTCATTAGTCCCTGAAATTTTCAAGGAGAATTTTTAATTCTAAGTGACACGACCAAGAACTCATACTAACCATCATGAGTTTGGAAGGTTTTCTTTATAATTTCATTAGCATGCACTCAGATCTGATAATAGCCTTAATAAAGATACAATTTTGAGGAAAATTTGACCACATGGATCTCCTCCATAAGCTCATCAATGGCAAAAATTGGTAATTTATCTTTGATATGAAGGTGGTTAAGGGCACAAAATTAAATGAAAATGCATCATAACCCATCCCTTTTGTGGACAAGAAGCACATGAGAGGAGTATAGGATGGTGTTGGGATGAATAAATCCTAACTTTATGAGTTCCCAGACTAGCTTCTCAATTTCAGTCTTTCGCTAATGGGGATAGTCGTATGGACAGAATCTTGGGTAGGGTATTTCTTCGAAGGAGAGAAAGTGATGATCTTCAAGGTGTGAAGGGGGAAACTCATTGGATCTATGAAAAAGGTTGTATTCTTATCAAGGAGGGATTGTAAATTAGTAGGGTAGTTAGTGGTAGTGGGGGCTAGAGTTAAATGGAGTGTAGTTGGGTAATGATCCCATGTGATCCTTTCTTCAAAATATTTTCCATGTGACAGAAATGATGATGCCATCATATCTTGGAAATAACCCTTTTAAGGTGTGCTTTTGGCCACTATCTGTGAACTTCATCCAAATCTCAAATAATTCTCATAAAATATGCCCTAATGCATGGAGCCACCTTTGTGTACGTAAAACCACATCACATCCTCTTAAGTGTAGGGAAAACATATCTAAGAGAAGATTCTAATCACCTACCATGATATGAACATTATGACGCTTCCATTTATGTGGAAATTTTCCCCATTAGCAATCATGACCTCAAATCTAGAACAAGGGTGTACTATAACATCCTTATTTATGAATTAGAAAACAGGGAATTTTTTTAACATAATTTTCTCTATTCTAAATTTACATAATTTAGAACACGCATTCCTTATTAATCCATAACATAATAGAAAACCATATGAAGCTTTAATGACTCGGTAATCTACCGATATCTCATTGCATGACTCATTATTAAACCAATTTTTCATGTTTAACTTGTTCTTGTTTATACAAGGTATGCTTGGGTTCCTTTACCATTTACGGGTCATTCATGTGTTCTTTGTCTAAGAAGCCTATCTGAGTATCTGTTACTGATACTCATCTGAAATCTCGCAACCTTAGACTAGGTGACATAAGACAACGTAACTAGTACTTTATGATACCTTGGCCAAAGTTTTACCATGTTTACATTCCTAGAACACATACTTGTCGAAAGGAATATGTATTTTAACCACAAACTGTTATTGATATTAGTCTTCCTTGAATTTTGTAAACCAAATCTGATTAAGAGTTTCACACAAAATAGGGACAACTCTCATAAACTAGTGCGATAGTCTACTTGTGGTGATTAAGGATAAGTAGATACACTCGAATCAACTTTAATCGATTCGGGTGTGTTTATAAACCCTAAGTCAACATAAGTTGATGACAACACTTCACTATATGCCTATCCTAGTTTGGAGTAAAAATGTGAAGAAAATTTTCACTTATGATAGTTGAGTTAGAGGAGATTAGTAGGATATTGAGGCATAATGGATGCTTCACAGTATCCACCTAATGAATCTCATCATTAAGTGGGTCTTGCGTGAAACAACTATACTACAACATCCCACTAAGTTCCTTTAATGGAACTGACATACTTAATGAGTCATTAGTTTAATTAACCTTCAACTTATTAATTGGTTTAATTTACATTAAACATCATACCTAGGGGTCCACTAAGTTCATACGATTAATCCTTTAAGAAAGGATCGAAATGCACTTTTACACTAGTTGAAGGTATGCAGATCAATTTTGCATTCATGTTTATGAACTCATTATTCTTTAACCATTATTTCATTGAGCCTTATAATTCAATCTAAATTAATTAAGTAAGAACATTAAGTCTCTTTGTTTAAGTTTATCAATGTAAACAATTTTGATTGTATATCTGATAATTAGATTTAGTGTTTTCATATCATTAAATCCATCTTACTTATCCCTATTATCTTTCTAATTACCATATATCATTCCCATTATAATAGAGCATACAACCATTCAACATTATTGATATATTTTATCAACATAAGTAAGGATCATATACTATGTCCTTATTAATTATGACAAGGAACAACGTTATTTATGAAAATGTTCTAATTATCTGAAATATGAACAATCAAAAGGCCTACCCAAAAGCCACAATGTCAGATATAGAAATAAAGTCAATTAAGTCACTTTTAGGAATCAATTACCTATAATAGAAGTTAAGTAATCTAACTAAGTTAAGTCCATCTATATTGCAGTCATAAAATTCATCTCAACCACGATAACATTTATAACTATAACCAGGTTTTATAGAATGACTTAATAAAATCCAAGAATTCATTCAGCCATCAAAAGTATCTTGATTAATCAGCCAAGTTATAATTTCCTCCTTGTTTGCTAACCAAGTCCCTATCACCAATCCATAAGAGGATATTATTAAAAGCAAGAATGGTTCAACATGAACCGAATACAAGCACATTAAATCCCAAACAGAAAGGTTAATCCATTACCAATATCAGGATGGTTCAGAATAAAAGTGATAAAGAACCCAAGAAGAGTCTGATATAACATATCAAAACAAAGAACTGAATCAAAATTGTTCAACATAATTTTATTCAACCAAGTCAACTGAAAAAGTCTTAACAGACCATGAGCTTCAAAAAGGATATAATCTATAGTTGATATCACTAATCAATTGTTATAACTAACACTACAGGATATCAATTAAGAAGTCATGCAAACAAGAACAACTAGATAGAGAACAACCTATACTAGTTAAATATCATGGTCCCAAACTCAAGGTGTTGAGAATCTCCTAACATATTCCTAGAAAAATTCCCAAATTCCATGTTCAGTGTATTCCAACAAAAATACAAGCATAATCACTGATACAAAATTGAAAATGATTGATAGAAAGGATAACGATTCGATAAAGGAAAAGTTTCAATCAAAAATAATGAGTCCTCTAGGATTAAATTATTGATCCCTTTCCACAATCTAAAATGGTAAAACAAATGATCTCAGAAGGATATCTCTAAGAAATAAAACACATGTATCATCCCCATCGGTTACAAATCAAAGTAATACAAACTCATCATCACAACATCTAGTGCCGGACGTGAATCCGTTCACATTTTAACCAAGAATCAGTTACAGAGACAAGGAAAACCATCCCATGAAAACTCATCAACAATATGAGTTCAAAATAAGCCTTTGGATAATAAAGGTGCACAACCCAAGAGTCATTAACAAGAATACTTGGAACAAGCACTACCCAAAATGATCTAGATTCAAGCCAACCCTGAAAGGGTGGTTTAACAAAAATAGATACTAAAATTAAAAAGGGAGATAGGAAAACCTTACCAGAAACCCTTATCTTTTTCCATTAAAGAAAGGTTGAAAAGAATCCCATAGTGAACACCTAGAATGGGTTAAAACTAATTTTTGGGTCAATAAAAGTATCGAACCTAGAGTCATAAAAGAATGGTAAATAAAACCAAAACAAGAGCCTGAACAAAGACATTCAAAAGTTGACATAATATATCTGTTTCTTAACACCTAGTTTCTCAAGCAAACAAAATCACAATCATTATTCCTTGTGGGTTTCGACCTTGATCCCATAACTTTTACATAATACCAAAAAGATTGTAAACAATCTTAGATATACAACTAGTAACAAAGATAACACAGTATCAACTTCAAAATCATTCACAAATTCACATTTTGCAAATGAATTTGTATCAACTAACTTGAGCCCTATTTTTAATGTATAAAAGTCTATGTATTAAAACTAGAGTCGTTTTCCATCAACCAGAAACCAGATAATTTCCAATATAACACATTAAAATAAGGAAAAAAAGAACAACAAATTAAACACAAAACCAAAATCTCATAAAGCATTTTCAAGGAAGAGCAGAGTTCTTTTTATGAAATTGTTAAATAGAGAAATTTATCATAAGGAGTTAGAGCCTATCATGCCCTGGTAGTGCTCTCGAAATATTTTCCAAGCTTCCAACTTTCTTGCAAAGTTTCCACAGCAAGATCTCCACAAAACTTCACAACAGAACTAACCTAAACCCCATCATCTCTTCTTCTTCCATTTTTATAGCTTCAGCATTAAATTTCCTTCCTCTATTTTTTCCATGCATCGCAAGTTTAAAAGTGTAATAAAATCAAACTACCAGTTCAAAAATGGAAAAACAACATGTAGATCCATAGAGCTCGAAAAATTGAAATGCAAAGTGAAACCAACTCTTTTCCCTTTCCACCATTCCATCTCAAAGCATTTACCAAGGCGGTTTCATTGCATTGTTTGAGATCATTAATGTAATTAAAACTTGTCAAAAGTCACTTAGAATCCCTCCAACTGTTTGTTTAAACTTAGCCATAACTAACAATTTAAAAATAACTATGACAATCTTTTAGCAATTGAAAATAGGGTGCATGCCATAGAAGACCAAGTTTCGCCAAAAATGGAAATGAATCCCATTAAATGTTAATTAAATTAACCAAGTACCCTTTGGAATGGTGCCACCACCCTTCATTAAGCTGTTCCTTATTTATCATGCCATATCTAGTTTTCCAGGTTAGGTTAGGTTACCCCACAAAATAAATCAACCATACTTAGGGTAGATTAATGTCAAATTCCATAGGATAGTTTTAGGAATTAAAATCCTTCCAAATGAATTTCCCCTTAGCTTAGATTTATAATAATGTAAATGAATCAAATGCATTTAGATTAATTAGGTTCCTTACCATAATCAACATGACATTACCTTTAGAAAAATTTATCAAAACAAGGTAAATAGATCACATAGTAAGGATGCATCCTCTAGATGCTACTGGATGCCCCACCGATAATCTCCTATTATTCAAGCCTAAGTATGAAGATATCTCAGCAATAAGAATGTGTTACCCTGACTTAGCAAATATGATTGAAGCAAAATATCAATCATAGGCATGCCTTGGATCATTGCAATTGATCCAAGGTATGATTATTCATTTATTAGTAATGAAATAGATTGAGGGACAAGTTTAATATTGCAACTTAGGCCATTTATTGGCATAGTCCCATAAGACTAAATTTACTTCCTTTCACCTAGTATATATAGAATGTACTTCAAATATCAGCATAAAGAGTACATGAAACAATTCAATATCAATTTAGAATTGCCATAGTATGACTATATCAAATTTAGAAGATAAAACATATCATCTATAGTAAACATGATATATCAATTTTAAAGAGTATCTTGTTACTGAGAACAAGAATCAAATATCAACGTTTACAACTTTAGTTATAGAAGAAAGAAAGGATATCAACCATGGTAGAGGCATTACATGTACAAAGTAATCTTCCTTCTTAAAATCGTATGGATCGATGATATTATTATAGCTTCAGAGTCAATGAGGATTGTGAGAGGAATGTTTTTAAAGAACCCCTTGACCTTCACGATTTGAGGGGTCGTAACACCTTCCAGTGTATGTAGAGAGATATCAGGTTAACTATTTTAAGGCCATGATACCTCTAAGGGGATTTTCCCCTCTTGAGAATCCTAGAACTCCTAGAGATCGGGATTGTTTTCTTGCTCTAGCGGTGATTCCACATCTAGAAAGTAGATATTTTGTGTGATGCACATGTGACCCTTAACCCATTTTTCATCACAATTATAACATAATAATTTCTCCTTATGAGCCCAAATATCTACCTCATTAAGGTGTTTATTGGGCCCTGAAATATTGGCTAAGTACCAAAGGACAAGTGTGCAAGACTAGTGAGAAGAAGGGCACTTAGGGAAAGCACACAAGATAGAGGGGTTTAAGAAGGGTTTGAGTGAAACCAGAGCACACGTGGGAGGAATAACATGAGTTTAAAGAGACTTATCCATATTTGGAATTCTAAAGACACTTGAGGAAAAACATGAGGACCCGATTAGGCATGATGAGTGGATAAGGTGCCAGCCTAGAACCTTGGAGGTCAAGAAAAGGATATTCCATGCAAGGAATATTTCTAGAAGACATCATTACAGAGAGTGGAGGGTTTGTAAAGGGATAAGAACTTAACAATGGGGGACCACATCGACACTTGGCACATGATATTTTTAGGGGAGAAGGAATTACGGTGGTGGTGATCCTATAAAAAGATATTCTCGGGCTAGAGACAAGGATGCAAGATATACATAAAGACAAAATACAAGAGATGATGGAAGATAAAGAGAATGCATAGAGAATATAGAGAAATATAAGGAGAGTATAAAGTGTTGCAATAATGCTAGGGTTTAGAGAACTTAGTGCTAAAGTTTGTAAGGGATGCCATAAGCCTTTGTATGGCACTAGGATACGTAATAAGGAGGTTAATATGGGAAAATTATATGTAGGGTGTCATATTAAAGATGTTGATAGGAGTTGAGTCTTTGTCATTTTAATATGTATGGTCTGAGATGACCCTTTTGACTATAATGTGGATACCAGGAACTATTTTAAATTAGTATATATATGGGTTCATTTTGTATATGTTATTTATGGGTGTAAAATCTCATGCAATATGACTTATCATGGCTTGGAGCCAGTTTATTATGCTTCTTACAATGGTATTAGCTTTTATGATGCATTTGTTAGATCTGTTAAGTTGCATCTTCTACCTTTTTAAATAAGTGAATGTACTTCTACTTCTACAAATCATCATCCATTAATGGAGGAACCTTATCACAAGGTGCACATAAAGGAGGGACTCAAAGCACCCGCGATTTCCTCGGGTGAGCTCCCAATTCTTGCTAGGTGATAGGTTATCATGCTTAGGGTTAGTAATGATATTAAGGGTAAGTAAATGACTACATCTTGGTTACATTGTTGGGACCTATTTTTGAATCATTGTGAGAATGGTGCATGATGACAAAGTGTTTGATCTTGGAAACTGTCAAGCATGGATTAAAATCAAAGAGGATGAGTTTTCTTATAGATTTAGTAGTGGACTAGAGTTTGATGCATGTAAATAGGTAGAAGAGCATATGTATCACGAGCTATATGAGACCTTATTTTGTTATTTTCTAGTAGATTTTTATGAATGGATTTCACCATATACATCTAGATAAAGATGGTATTATAGACTTCGGTTATGGACTCAAGATGAGTATCGGAGGTTTCATGATACCGATCTGACTTGGACATGTGTTGTTGATCATTTTGGAGTAGAGTGTAGATGAGTTACACCTTGGAATACGTGATTTCTACGTATTCCTATCTATAGATTACTAAGTTTGAGTTTTTAAGGGAGCCAAGAGGATTGTTCTTGTGTGCTATCCCTTTAGCTATAAATATCCTGATCATTAAATAGAGTTTGGAAGAATTTCCTATGGTGACTAATATTCTTCTAAGAATTGGGTGAGGAAGCTAGGGTGGAGGAAGATGGCGGACCTTACAGCTGAAAGGGAGAGAGAAGAGAGGTGAATCAAGTATAATGAATCTCGTGAGAGGGATTTAGATAAAAACATGAAGTTACAGGGGAGCGATGAATTTATAGAGGTAGAGGTTGTGGGAAGGAATTGAGGTTCACGTGGAGGATGTGGAGCTTGAGCATTTGTTGCTATCCCATGTTGGTAAGTGCGGGAGAGAGACCCTGTAGATTCTTAATAGAGCTCATCCCTTGGAGAAAGGAGAGCCATAGGAGCACATCTGAATCCACCTAGTGACCAACCCTTGGTGCTTAGTTTTCCAAATCTAGAGATAATCATTGCTAACACAGCTAGTACTAGTGGAAGTAACCGATCAACACCTAGAAGGTATAACTTTTCATTTGGCACATCTATGGATGCACAATCATTTCTTATGTTTGGAGGTATATTGTCTAGAGTGACATTTGGGAAAATTACAGGTACACAAAGCTTGGGTATCACATTTGGAAGTGGCGCAGGACACACATCTGGTAGCATTATAATATCACAGACTATTGGTGCATATTTAAGCGTGGTAATGGGGACACAAGGCATGACCACTTCAAGACATTTACAAGCTATCGGAGGAGGATATGGTGGATCAAGTGGAATAGGAAGTAGTGGACTTGGTGGAAATGGAAGATCACGAAGGATATTGTGGATCGGGAGGGATAGGAGCGGTGAATCTAGTTGATATGGTGGTAGAGGCAACGATGGAGGAAATCAAGGTCCTAGATCAGGCGGACAAGGGCCTCAACCACCTCAGCAAGTATTTTTTGAAATTTATTTGCATCTACTAGATTACAAACATGTTAAGGATGTTGTAGAGAATGTACACAAATGTGATCTACTATAGCGTGTGAAGGGGAACACTACTCCGGAAGAAGGAAAGTCGAGTTTGAAAATAATGTTGCAAGGATGCACACATAGTTAGTACTAAAAGTATGACCCCCATCGAGATAGTAATATATTATACCACACTACGTAATGCCTTCTTAGTTGAATTACATAATCCTCGAGTTTGAAAAAAATAGCACTAGTACGCTAAAGGAAATTTAATAAGGAATGGAAGAGAGTGTGTGGGAGTATGATGCACATTTAAAGACTCTCTTATCAAAGTTGTCTTATGATATTTATCCTTCTCAACATGCTTAGTGGTTCATTAGAGGACTAATAATGCCCTTCAGGAGAGCATTGTCACATAAGACTTTCACATACCCGTGTGAGGCCTTCGAGGATGCCCTACGTGTTGAGGCTATAGGAAGCATGGATACCAATGTTAGTCCTTTTCTTGTAGCTCAGATTGTTGCAACGGTAAAAATTGGAGAATCTATATGTGAACTCATCCCATGAGACACGTAGTGGCCTATGGTTCACATATTGTGAGGTCTTGGGGCATACAAAGGATATTTGTGCTCGGAGACCAAGTACACTCAATGATAGTAGATTGTGAGATTTTCCACGAAGATCATGATGCAAGTAGGTGTCCACTACTACAATGCTCAATTTGTAAGACTGTGTCTTTCTATTGCAATATTTATACCTTTACTACTCATGACACCTATTGATTGACTAGATACATAATACTATTGATATTGGTGTGCATTAGACCAGCATTATAAACAATTCCAAGGATGATGGTCATCACTATAAAGGGCACATGTATGGAGGATCTTGTGGAAGAGGCTTTCACTTAGGATTTAGAGGTCATAAAGCAACCGCAGAGGTAGAAGAAGTGAGTTCTTATGTGGAACTTGTTACAATTGTGGGTCTACAAATCGCTATAAGCACGAATGTTCTAACCTACTACAATGATCTTGGTGTGGAAAGAAGCACAAGTATGAGGAGTTCCCGAACTATTTGAACATATGAGCCAACAACACAGAAAGACAAGGGCACCGAGATGGTAAGCATTAAGAAAGCTGACTCACAATGGATGCCAAGGGTAGTTTGTGAGTCATAATTAGAACCTATCTTGATGACGACATGAGCTTAGGCTATGCATGCGAGGGGATATACCAAAGCGAAAGCTGCTAATTATAAGAGAAGAGGTGGTTTATGGGAATTATTCGGACCTACATATCGAAGGAAGTCTATCAAGAGACCATGAACGTAATCAAGAGTCTTCAAGGGGAAATTCAATGTCTGAAGGAGAAATCTAGGAAGTTGGGGTAGAAGAAAAGTGTTGAGGTTCCTCAGTCAGATATAGATGATGTCAGAGAGGTGTGTAAGATGTTGCGCTAAGATAATATCATTCCTTTGTTAGGAGAATGGTTGAGGAATAAGATACCAAGCATTGGAGTAGAGTGTGAGAGGTAGGTTTTGCATGTTAACCTTCCTCCCCACAACCTTGACTACGATAAGGAGATTACCTTGAATGTAGTTATTGATGGATGGCTCCTAAGTAATATTCTGATTGACATAGGCACAAAATTCAATGTTCTCACCCTGGATGCTGTAATCAAATGGGAAGGCCCCCATTATAGCCATCTTCAAATGTGTTATATATGGCTAATAAGAAAAAGGCAATGCCCATTGGTGTTTTAAAGGATGCTACTATCACTATCCAAGGGGTGAAATTCACTAGAGACTTTGAAGTCTTAGCACTTCTTTGAGGTGAACAAATTTCCAACATTACTTAGGCTTTTGTGGTGGTATAAGAACAATTTTGACTTATGTTTCAATAAGGATTATATAAGTTTTTAGAACAAGGAGAAATGATTTATCAGTCCTTGAAAGATGGGAAGTCACGACCCTATATTGAGCCTTTAGGAGAAGAACACATAGACAAAATTTACGTGCACATTATCTAGGACCCTAAATTTGTGCACCCAACAAAGGAGGAATTATTCGGTGGGAATACGCTCAATCTATGAGTGATACAACAATTATAACACATGACAATTAGGCACACGGGACATATGAGTTGGTCAAAAGGTAGTTAAGAGGATTTGTGAGAAGAGTAACAAAGGTGCACTCAGTCAAGCACCTAGGAGGAAAGAATTTGCCAAGTTATTCTAGAGGAGCCAATCCTAATGTTTTCCTACGAGAAATGGAGACCCAGTGGAGAAGTGAGATCGAAAGGAGAAGGATGCTCAGCTATACCTTGCTTGGGACTACAACACGTTGGTGGGAAACCCATCATGATAGCCTTCTAGAGTGATGCAAAGTGAGAATCATGTTCTCTATTAGGATTTCTAGGATAAATGCACCTACTATCATATAAGATTATTATGGGAAGGAACTGTCTCGTTACACATCCAAGCATGTAAGAAGGATGGCTAGAAGGCATGAAAGCTGTGCCACTTTCTGTATGGGTGCATAAGATATACTCCACCTTACAAGGCTACATGTGCACATGGTACATTCACTTAGAGATGCACCATCAAACAAGAAACTAGCAAGAGTTGATGGATGAACTCCTTCAAGCCTTCAAATATCATAGTACTAAGCCATTGATGAATGAAGTGTTTCTTTGTTATTCAAAATGTGCCCCCTACTCATTTTGTGGCTAACTCCTTTCATTCTTCCTCTCTTGTGCCTCAGACATAATTTTTTTCATTTTAGGAACTCAAAAATTTCTAGAAATGGCACTATTGGATAGAGATCTTTCTCAGCTTTCCAGAAAGGTAAAGTTTTCCTCCTAACTCCATGTATTTTTGAAGTTATGGCTCGGCGGAGTTTTTGTGGGAAATTTTCCCTGAAAGGCCCGCAGCCAATGAAATGGTGCCACGTGTCCAAGGAAGTGGCGGGGTTGGAGGAAAACTTGGAATTTTCACCAAGTGTTTGGCAAAAGTTTTCAAAAGGAATATTTTCCCCACAGGCCCGCCGGTGAATCAGATGATGCCACGTGTCAGGGGAGGAATTTGCAAAATTTGACAAAGTGTTGGCACATGGAAAATTTTTGAGGGAAGGCCCGTGTCCAATAATATTGCACCATGTGTCCTATGGCGTCGGAGTTTCAGAGGGTGGGGAGAAGGTTTAAAATTTTGACAAAGTGTTTTGCCAATTTTCAAAAGAAATTTTGGCCCATGCCCGCCCCCACCACCAGCCAATCATGTTATGCCACGTGTCCCCGGGGGCCGGACCTATGGAACGGGAGGAAATTGGGATTTTTTCCCAAAGGCTAAAATGAAAAGGGAAAATGTTTACTGAGAGGGTCCACAGTGAATGAAATTGCACCACGTGTCCCGGACCGGTGGAAAGCGGGGAGAGTTTGGGAATTTTTCCCAAAGGAAAAAGGAAGAAATTTCAAATGAAAATTTGCCCCCCCGAGTATGAACTAATGGAATTTTTCCATGTGTCAAGTGGCGGCAAAGCTCAGGAAAAGTCCGCATGGAAAATTTAAAAGGAGAGGCCCACGTCTAATCAGCACATGCCACGTGGCCTCAACTCATCAACCCAATAGGGAATTTTTAGAAAATTTTCCAATGGCATAAACAAAGGGAAATGAAGCACAGAGGGCCCACGTCAAATCAAAACATGCCACGTGGCACTCAGAATGGCAGATCGCGGGGATTTTGGGGATTTTTCCCAAATGCAAAAAGGTGGAAAAATTCAAAATTTTTGCTCACAACCCGATTTGACCCTATTTTGCCCTAAAATTTCAAATGGCCATATCTTTCGATCCAGAGCTCGGTTTTTAGGTGAAATTATCGACAAGATTCTCGGGGTCATTTTTGCATTTTGATGGAGTTTGAGAGAGAAAATTGAAAACACCTCGGCATGTGGTCATGGGACAGAAATGATGTTTCAACCACTATTTTTAATGAAGAATGACTCGTATTCTCTCCCATCATGGAAAAAAATGTCGGGGATGGGTCTATAAGGATGCCCATGTCTTTGTTTTGATAATGTTTTGGTCAATGGTTGAATCTCTCCCATGTTTTCCCGCATTTCTCTCTCCACGGGCTCATTTTTTGCATTGTAAAAGCGATTTGGCTCTTTTTCAAGGGGAACATATTTTTCATGTATTATAGGCTCCCTCTGTCACTTTAAAAAAGTTATTTTTGGAAAACCAGACCTTTTCCAAGGCTGCAACCTATTTTACCTCTCAGGTGTTGTAATGCAAGTGGTTTTTGATGTAAAAATGACAATACATGCTCTTTGAATGAGTTTTAATCCTTTGTCTATGTTGTTTGGTTTGTTTCTAACCCTCCATTACGATTATCGGGCCGCATGAAGTTTTGTTGCATTTTTATGAACTGTGTCAATTTTCAAAATTAAAAAAATGCTCACCAATCCCTTGGTGTATCACCTTATTAGCACTAGTTTCAGTTTTTGCATTCTCCATCTCTGTCCACTTTGGAATTTAGAGAAGGATTTTGAGTTTGAAACCTCTGTATAACTTGCAAGTAATACATCTGGTCAGAGGAGTTGAGGAACCAGCCTCTAATCTAGATATTCCTTTCCCATTTTACAATTCCCACACTTGGGGAAAGGATTCAATGTTGTGCAATCACACTAGATGTCCAAGATGTCAAACTAGAAGTCTGATCAACATCCAGGGGTGCTGCTGATTTGCAACAACAGTTTTGGCACACCCGGTGGGACCTTAGAGGTCTTCATCTTCATTGCAACAAATTGATGTGCATTTTTGCAAGTTTCCAAGTTTAAAGAGCCCTAAATTACACATCTGGCGACTCCAAGGGAGAAAGAATCAGCTAGTTTTAGTAGTGCAGACCTAAAAACTCATGAGAAGAATCACCACAAGGTCAAGAGTTAGAGAAGAAGAGGTGTTGTTTGAGTATCTACAGTTATATCCAAGAAGAAGGAAAAGAGGGAGGAGAATTCAAAGGTCTTCATCTCCACCAAATAGAACTCTATCAACTCCTCCACGGTAGGCCTTTCATTCAATCAACAAGGGTTCTAAGGCCAATCAGAATGGCACAAAACAACCCCTATGTCAATTTCACTTTGGTAGCAGAGACCACTTTCTCTCAATGCACAAAATCCAATCCCGATTGCAGCATTGAAGAACATCCCATACTTTCTTGGAGAAAATCAGACCACTCCTGTGATCATGTTAAGGATATTGCTAATATTTGTGCAATCCATGAAATCAATGAGATGCAATTCTTTGTCAACCTCTGGCATCTTCATTCAAAGGGAAAGATCTGCAATGGTTCAGAGTCTTGCCTCGTGGTCTATCCAAAATTGGAACCAGCTATTTATAGCCCTCCATGAGTAGTTTGGTGAAAAGGGAGATAACTTGTCCCTTTTGGAGCAGTTGACAACCATCAAGAGAGCTCCCAATGAGCGGTGGACCGACTTCAACTTCATATTTCAAATGACTTGGGAGAGAATTCCGGTGGTAGTAAGGCCCAGAAGAAGGTGCTTTTTTATATTACCTTAAAGATTTGAATTCCGATATTTCTATGTTGATCCAATCCATGGGAGGCACAACTATCCCCGTTGCTTATAGCATTGCCATTAGAGCTGAAAATTGTTTGATTCAAGCTAGCAAGCTAGCTCTTGGGCCTCCAATGCCATTTTTTCCAAGTTTAGAGAGCCCAAAACTAATCAAATGCCTAATTTAGCTCCTATTCCCACTCCTAGAAACCAGAATTAAAGTGAAGCTTCTACTTCATCTTCTAGTGCCTCAAATGAGCTTCAAGAAGTCATGAAGCAAGCTACAAAATTTAGGTAATGAGTTGGTTACACTCAAGAGGCAGCAAGCCCAAGGTTTTAGACCTCCTTTCTAGCTTCAAGCTCAGCCTAACAAGCAGCCATACTAGCCTCAAAGACCACCCAATCTAGTTGCAAATTTAAACCAAGCAAGTCCTCCCGCCAATGACCATTTCAGCCCTATAATCCCAATGCTATATCTGCCTCTAAGGCATTAGTACCAGTGCAAAACAACATAGCTCAAGAGTATGATTGGTGTTTCCCATGCAATGAACCTCACAACCAGTCTATGTGTTTCAACGGTGCCTTAAATCAAGCATTAATGGTGACAACTACTAGTGTGGAGGGTGAAGGTAGTCAAAGAAATGACCAGCAACAAGAAACATTCCAGCAGCAATCAGCTCCAAATGATACCACACTTGTAAATTGGCAGGCAGAAGATTTTTGTGGCATGAATCAAACAGCTTCCCAAAGTGTTGTAGCCAACACAAGGTCAAAAAGGAGAAATTTGGGTGAAGAACAGCCATTGGCTCCAAGTAATCCACAACCTCCTACTACTCCACAAGTTATTGGCAAGCAAAGTGCAGTCCCAAACACACAAGGACTGCCTAAGACAGCTCCTAGGCCAACTCAAATGCCAGGTTGCTTCCCCATGTGCAAGGAATGAATGTGTAGGCCAAGGGACAGCAGAGAGATGCTTCATCTCCATTCAACATCATTGATCAGATGAAGAAGACAAATGTAAACATATCAATGTGGGAATCACTATCTATCCTAGGCCAAAGAGATTTTCTACAAGCTGCCATGAAGGATTGGTCAACTTCAAATCAGCAAGTCCAAATGCAAGAGAAGGTGCTCAAAAATGCTTCCCAACCTGAGGGGAATCATGGAGGACAGCAAGGTAAAATTTTGAAGCCCCCTCCATTCTATGTTTCATTGATCATTAGAAATCAATTAGTAAACAATTGCATGATTGATTAAGGGCAAGTAGTTCAAGTAATGCCCAAGAAAATAGCTAATCAGATTAGAAATTCAATATGAAGTCATATCCAAAGGGGTAGTGTAATTGGATGGGACAACAAGAATAACATGATTGGAGTGATAGAAAACTTGAGTCTTACCTTGCATGCCTGCCTTTAACATTTTTGTTTTAAAAGATGTCTCAAAGTAATAGACCTTCCACCACTCTTTTCCCTATGTCCTCGCCAAGGGATTTCTGACCAAGATTGGAGGTTACTTATCTCGCTGATTGGTTACACATGTTGTTCGTAATGAGATCCGGAACCAAATCCACAATCGATCTAAACCTATTGCAAACTTTCACATTGAGCCTTACACTCCAAGCCAAATCAATACCAATTGTTCAAACGTTTGATCAAGAAGAGTATCAAGCACTGATGTAAATGACACCAAGGTTGGAAGTATCTATTGTATATATTTACCCCCCCGGGTAAATGTAGATACACAAAGGGAATCGGGTTTACAAGGTGGAGAAACATGGTGGAAAAACATGAAGAAGACATGTCGGGGGGTCTCCAAAACCCGACATCAAAGAAAACGTGTCGTCGGGTCTCTAAAACCCGACATCAAAGAAATCGGGTCTCAGCGTCGGGAGAACATGGTAAAGAAGCATGTCGGAGGAGCGGATAAACCCGACATCAAAGGCATGTCGGAAGGGTTGGAAAACCCGACATCAAAGGCAAATCGGGTTTCGGGTTTCGGGAAACACGAAACATGAAGCATGCAGATTGCAAAGGATGTCCCGATGCTCGAGGGTTCCGCAAACCCGAAAAAACTTCCAAGGAAATCAGGTCTTGGAGTTGGGAAACACGGCGGGAAGCATGGGGCGAAAACATGTTGCGCCACCTCCCAAACCCGATGCATATGCAAGTTACATCTCCGAACCTGAAACAAAGGAAAAACTTGGAAATAGTGGCAAAAGTGGGTTTCGGGAAAAGCAAGCATCAAACACATGTCGAGGCATCCTCCAAACCCGATGCGAGATCAAAGGAGAAACCCGAACCCGACTGAAACATATCCACGATGCGGGAAATATTCAGATCACCATAACTTTTTACAGGGAGCTCGGATTCACACAAGGTTTGACTTTTGAAAAGCTCTCGGTGTCCTCTACGCAACTATGACTGGATATCTTTAATTGGGTGGGAACAAGTTCTTAAAATGCAAAAATACAGTTCGCCATATTTTGGGTTGTTGAGATTCTCACCTACCGCCATGATTCGTTGAAGTTAGGTGCAGTCTTGGAGGTGGTTGGGGCAGAATTCGAATCATTCTCTTCTCCCTCATTTTTCTTGTATAAATGGCCGGAGAGGCTCTAAAAAACTTGTTGGGCATTTCTACTTTGCACCCTCCCTTCTCTCCTGCTTGCAAGAGAATTTGTGGAGTTTTCAAGCCTCCCATATGGATTGTAATGTTGTTTTTTGCCTCTTGGCCATTGCAATGTATTGAATCGATCCTTGAGCAATATATGTATGTCTGTGATTGATTTTAAACCCTCTCATATATTCATTGCTGTTATTTTGATCTCTCATTACATTTTGGTTGCCTGTGCATGGTGTGGTATTACATCTATGTGGTCTGTGTTTAATCTTGCAAAACGGGTGTCCAACATTCCTCGGTGCATCACCTCCTTAGCTTAGGTTTATTTTTATGCATTTCTCTCTCCCTGTCTCCTTGGTAATTAGATTAGGCTTTTTGGGTAAACCTCTGCGTTTCATTGGTGCATCGAACGAGCAGAGGAATAGGATCCAGCCTTCATCCGGAGAGCTTTTCCGATTTCGTGAGGTCCCACACTTGGGAAAAGCTCCATGTTGTGCAATCGCACTGAGAGTCTTGACCGATCACGTTGCAGAGTCCCAGGGGTGCTGCAATTCGACACCAACAGTATCCCAGATCTAACTCTTGATGAATGGGAAAACAAGGTGCATACTTTTGATCCTTATCAAGAAATAGAAGAATCTGAGTTAGGATTCTATTGCATGCATGAAAAAAATCAGCCTATTCCTAGCATCACCAAGCCAGACCACAAGGATGACAATGAGGTATGGCAGTTGTTTTTTGATGGATCAAGGAGTAGACAAGGTGCAGGAGGGGGAGCTATGCTTGTTTCACCACAAGGAGTTAAGTATTATTCAGCTTTTAGATTTTAGTTTGCATGCTCTAATAACACTCTGAATATGAAGCCTTGATACAAGCATTGCATTGGTCAATCAAGAGAGGAATAAAAAAATTGCAAGTCTTTGGTGACAAGTGAGTTGATTGTCAACCAAGTTAAGGGGAAGCATGCTATCAAGAATGATCTACTCAAGAGCTACAAAAATAGGGTGTGGGACCTCATTAAATATTTTGAGGGTTTTGGCATAAAATCCAATCCTAGAAAAGAGAACCAAGTGGCTGATAGGCTTGCAGCGAGTTGGGGTAGCCTTTGAAATTGTTGAAAGCATTCAAAAAGACAAGGTAAAACAAGACATCCACGTGATTGTGCGGCCTTCAAGATACTAGACAACAATGTAAGTTGGCAAGTGTTTGAAAATGATCAGCAAATCATTCATTTCTTACAAGAAGAGGCTGAGTTCTCAGCTAAAAATTAGGAAAAGTTGGAGCAGCAGTATGGTGACCAAGTGGTATAGCTGAGAACCAACAAACTACCAAAGGGACTTATTACTTTGGAGTCCATTTTCAATCCGAATGATCAGTTTAGGAACGAGAAAGTAAACATCCAAGTCGGGGAGAAGATTTAGTGTCCATCTTGGTGGCGGAAGGCAAAATCAATGGGTTGGTAAAGTGACAACCGAGCAAGAAAGGTATGAGTTCATACAACTTTGTCAAGAGTTCCCTGATGTGTTTTCTTGGAGCTATGAAGATTTGAAAGGTTTCAATCCCAAGTTAGCTCAACATACCATTGAATTGGATCCAAGTATTAAACCCATCAAACAAAAACAAAGGCCAGTCAATCCACACATGGAGCCTCTCATGAGAAAGGAATTAAATAAGTTGATAGAATCAAGAATCATATTCCCTATCAAGCATTCTAGTTGGGTGGCCAACTTGGTTCCGATTATAAAGAAGAGTGGGAAATCAGATTGTGTGTTGACTTGAGAGATCTAAATAGGGCATCTCTCAAGGATCATTACCCACTTCCTTCCATGGAACAGATTTTGCAAGTTCTTGCTGGCTCGAGATGTTTTCATTACTTGATGGCTATTTAGGGTATAATCAAATTATGGTGAAGGAAGAAGATTAGTTCAAGACAGCCTTTACAACCAAATGGGAACTTATGCATATAGGAAAATTCCATTTGGGCTGTCCAACGCTGGAGCTACCTTCCAAAGAGCAATGGACATGGTGTTCAAGGATTTGATTAACAACATAGTGCTAATATATCTTGATGATATCACTAGTTTTTCAAAAATGCAGCGTGAGACCACCTCTTTCATTTGAGACAAGTGTTCCAAATGTGTAGAAGATTTGGAGTATCCTTGAATCCTAAAAAGTGTATTTTTCTAGCCCATGAAGTAAAAATCCTTGGCCACATTGTCTCTAAAGAAGGATTAGTAATTGATCTAGAAAGAGTTGAAACCATAAAAGCACTACCATTGCCAAACCACAAGAAGGCCCTTCAAAGTTTCTTGGGGAGAATAAATTTTGTTCAAAGGTTCATCCCAAATTTTGCAGCCCTTGTCAAGCCTATCACCAAGATGTTAAAGAAAAGCATGGCTTAAAAATGGACAACAGAAGGCAAGGAAAGTTTTGAAGCAATCAAAGAAGCCATCTCTCAAGCCCCAACTCTCATCAACCAGATTTCTCCAAGGATTTCATCCTCTATGCATTTGGGGGTGATGATACTATTTCTGCAATTTTGGTACAGCAGAACAAAGACAATGATGAGCAGCCAATTGCTTTCTTCAGCCAAAGCCTGGAGGACTATGAGGTGAAGTATTCCTTCATTGAGAAGCATGTTCTTGCAGTAATCAGGAGCTTGAAGAAATTCAAGCATCTAGTTTCAAACAACAAGGTTCAGTTGTTGGTTTCTCATGCGGGAGTTAAGGACTTCCTCCTCAACAAAGACTTGAATGAAAAAAGGGCAGGTTGGATTACTCGTGTCATGGAGTATGACATAGAGATCAAATTCACCAAGTTGGTCAGAGGAAAAGGATTGTGTGAGTAGCTTATTTTGAGCAAACAAAAGGAAGCATGCAATGAGAAGGAGGTTGTTTTGGTGTTGCAAGACAGCCATGAGCAAGGAAGCACTCAAGAGGAAAATAATGGTGTTCCCATTCCTTGCTGGACCCAAGACATAATGCACTTCCTAAGCACAGGTCTATGCCCTCCAAAGATGAACAAGACCAAAAGAAGACACTTCAGATTGCAGGCTATCCCATATGTCTTTTTGATGGTGTTTTATTCAAAAGGGATGTGAATGGAGTGTTCTGAGATGCATTGGTACAAATCAGATTCATAGGATGTTAGAAGAGTTCCATGGTGGACTAGTTGGTGGTCATTTTGCACCAAGAGTGACAGCTCTAAAGATCATGAGGGCTGGATATTATTGGCCCAAGATTTTCAAAGTGATTGTTATGCATGGATCAAGAGGTGCAAGAAGCGTGCGTTCTTACGAGGTAAAGAGATCTTTGGCTGCCCTTCCGTTGCATCCAATTTGATTGACCAGCCGTTCATGCAATCGGGTTTGGACTTCATTGGATTCATTAATCCCAATTCAAGCCAAGGGCACAAATGGATTTTAACAGCCACGGATTATTTCACCAAGTACACTTTCGAAGCAATAGCACTCAAGGAAGAAAATGAATCTAACATCCTAGATTTCTATGAGGGAATAGCAACCAGATTTGGCATACCTGCTACAATAATATCAGATAATGCATTGGCATTCATTGGGTCCAAGGTGACTGAATGGGCTATCAAGAATGGGATCTACCTAAGCACTTCATCAAACTATTACCCTCAGGGTAATGGCCAAGTTGAATCTACAAATAAGAACTTGTTGAGGATCATTAGGAGGACTCTTGATGAAAATCAGAGATCTTGGCATACTAAGTTGAAATCAGCCTTATGGGCTGATAGGATAACTCCCAAGAGATCTACAGGTAACTCTCCATTTAAGCTTGTTTATGGGAGAGAGGCAATTTTCCCATGTCACTTGAGTTTCCAACATTGGAACTCATGAAATAGTTGGAGTTGTTGGAGTTTGAGCCCATGGAAGTTAGATATGCAGAATTGATGGAGCTCTAAGAAATCAAAAATCAAGCATCCCGAGCAATGGAGAAGGATCAAGCTTTGATCAAGAAGACCTTTGATAAGAAGGCCAAGGATAGATCTTTCCAAGTTGGAGATCTAGTGTTAAAATGGGATGCAGATAGAGCAAAACCGGGAAGGCATTCAAAATTTGATGCCATTTGGAGTGGCCCATACATGGTCACAAAGTGTAAGGACAACAATGCTTTCCAATTGTCTTCATTGGATGGCGAAGAACTGTAGATTCTAGTCAATGGAATCCATCTAAAGCATTGCTATTGAAAGGAACTCTCCACCTTGTACATATTAGCTTAGATTTCCATTCCTCCAAGTGCTTATGCACATTGTTTTGTTGTAGTTAGTTTTTTTCCCTAAGTGCTTTGGCACAAGCTTGTTGTTCCTAGAGATGTGTTTGCAGGCCTTGCTCCAATCAAGTGATGTTCCACCCTCCATCTTCCTCCTTGTAGTGTTCTAGTCAGTTGGGTACCAAATAGAGAATTTAATGACTCCATGCCCAATGGATTGCTTCAGGAAACTGGTAACTTCATCCAGCAGGCAGATGACCCCTCTGAGTCGCCAAAATGTGCCCCCCTACTCATTTTGTGGCTAACTCCTTTCATTCTTCCCTCTCTTGTGCCTCAGACATAATTTTTTGATTTTTAGGCACTCAAAACTTTCTAGAAATGGCACCATTGGATAGAGCTCTTTCTCAGCTTTCCAGAAAGGTAAAGTTTTCCTCCTAACTCCATGTATTTTTGAAGTTATGGCTTGGTGGAGTTTTTGTGGGAAATTTTCCCTGAAAGGCCCGCAGCCAATGAAATGGCACCACGTGTCCAAGGAAGTGGCGGGGGTCGGAGGAAAACTTGGAATTTTCACCAAGTGTTTGGAAAAAGTTTTCAAAAGGAATATTTTCCCCTTGAGCCAGCCGTGAATCGATGATGCCACGTGTCAAGGGAGGAATTTACAAAATTTGACAAAGTGTTGGCACATGGAAAATTTTGAGGGAAGGCCTATGTACAATAATATTGTGCCACGTGTCCCTATGGCATCGGAGTTTCGAGGGCGGGGAGAAGGTTAAAATTTTAGCGAAGTGTTTTGCCAATTTTCAAAAGGAAATTTTTGGCCCCCCCCCCGCCAGCCAATCATGTTATGCCACTTGTCCTCGGGGCTAGACTTGTGGAACACGGGGAGGAAATTGGGATTTTTTCCCAAAGGCTAAAATGAAATGGAAAAAATTTTTGCGAGAGGGTCCGCGGCGAATGAAATTGCGCCACGTGTCCGGACCGACGGAAAGTGGGGAGAGTTTAGGAATTTTCCCAAACGAAAAAGGAAGAAATTTCAAAGGAAAAATCACCCACCCCTAGCATGAACCAATGGAATTTTTCCATGTGTCTAGTGGTGGCAAAGCTCAGGAAAAGCTTGCATGGAAAATTTAAAAGGAGAGGCCTGCATCAAAACAAAGACGTGCCACGTAGCCTCAACTCATCGGCCGGCAGGGAATTTTTAGAAAATTTTCCAATGGCAAAAACAAAGGGAAATGAAGCACAGAGGGCCCGCGTCCAATCAAAATGTGCCATGTGGCACCTGGAATGGTGGATTGTGGGGAATTTTTGGGAATTTTTCCCAAATGCAAAAAGGTGGAAAAAATTCAAAATTTTTGCCTCGCCAACCTGATTTGGCCCTGTTTTGCCCTAAAATTTCAAATGGCCATATCTTTCAATCCAGAGCTTAGTTTTTCATGTTCTTTATAACAATGGAAAGATGGTGAAATTCTATACAAGATTTCAGGGTCATTTTTGGATTTTGATGGATTTTGGATAAATATAATTTAAAAACTCCTCGAGGCACATGGTCATGGACAAAAATGACGTTTCAACCACCGTTTTTAATGAAGAATGGCTCGCATTCTCTCCCAACATGGCAAAAAATGTCAGGGGATGGGTCTGTAAGGATGCCCATGCTATTTTGATCATGTTTTAGTTAATGGTTGAATCTCTCCCACGTTTTCCCATGTTTCTCTCTCCTAGGCTCATTTTTGCATTGTAAAAGCCAGATTTGGCTCTTTTTTCAGGGGGAACATTTTTTTCATGTATTGCAGAGCTCCCTCTATCACTTTAAAAAAGTGATTTGGTGGAAAACAGACCTTTTCCAAGGATGCAACCTATTTTTCCTCTCGGGTGTTGTAATTCAAGTGGTTTTGATGTAAAAATGACAATACAGGCTCTGTGAATGAGTTTTAATCCTTTGTCTATGTTGTTTGGTTCATTTCTAACCCTCCATTACAGTTATCAGTTTTTGCATGAAGTTTTGTTGCATTTTTATGAATTGTGTCAATTTGTAGAAGTAAAAAATGCTCACCACTCCTTTGGTGTATCACCTTATTAGCACTAGTTTCAGTTTTTTTGCATTCTCCATCTCTGTCCACTTTGGAATTTAGAGTAGGATTTTGAGTTTGAAACCTCTGTATAACTTGCAAGTAATACATCTGGTTAGAGGAGTTGAGGAACCAGCCTCTAATCTAGAGATTCCTTTCCCATTTTACAAGTCCCACACTTGGGGAGAGGATTCAATGTTGTGCAATCACACTAGATGTCCAAGATGTCAAACTAGAAGTCTGATCAACATCCAGGGGTGTTGCTGATTTGCAACAATAGTTACAATTTGTTAACCACCTAATGATGGGAGATAATTTCATTGTGGAGGATAGAATACTAGAATTATTGGGGAACTTGGCTTAGAAGTAAATTTTGATGAGGAAGAATAAGAAGAGATACTACTTGAGTGCACACACATGGAAAAAGAGAAAGGAAAATTGGTCTACATGGTCGATGGTAAAGAAGTGGAAAATTTGGATGTTAACCATAATGTAGGTATGCATGAAGTTATGGATAGTGCTGATGAGCAAGCATGCACCTACCATAAACCCCTAAAAATAAAGAAGGTTAGCATTGGTTCAAAGGTTGAACCTAAGGAGGATACTATTGGAGACTATTTGTTAGAAAAGGAGGTTTGAGAGAATATTGATCTATTACATGAGTTTTAAGACTTATTTAAGTGTCGGTACCACGAGCTTAAATGAGTTCACCAGTCCTTGGGGGAAATGAAAATCAAGTTAAAGGAAGGTGCGTGCCCAATTTGGAAGAGACCTTATCAAATGAATCTGAATCTTCACATCAAATTCAAGGAGGTAATTTATAACATGATTACATCAGGCATCATTGAGGCCATTGAGGAATCATAATGGATAAGTTCGATGGTCATTAACATTAAGAAGGATGGGAGGATAAGGATTTGTGTTGATTACATGGATTTGAATGCAGTATGTGTTATTAACCGTTTTCCAACCCCCTTCACTAAGGAGATATTGGAAGGATTAGCCGAGCACGAGATCTATTCATCACGAGATGGATTCTTAGGATATCATCGGGTTAGAATTTCAAAGGAAGACCAAGAAAAGAAAACTTTCACCGGTGAATGGGGAATATTTTCCCTTACAGTCACACCTTTTGGACTTAAGAACGCACTTGTTGTGTTTTTGCACATTATGATGCAGGCATTTCAAGACTTCGTCCATAAGTTTCTTCAAGTCTACCTTCATGATTGGATAGTATATGGATTAGTAAGGGATCATTGTGATAATTTGAGGCTGATGTTTGAACGATGTCGGCAGTTGAGGACATCCTCAACATTAAGAAATGTGTTTTTACTACTCCATTTAGAACCCTTTTGGGGAATATAATATGTAAGGAAGGCTTTTGGGGTGATTTTGGGCCCTAAAATATTGGGTAAGTATCAAATGGCACGCGTGTAGAACTAGTGAGAAGAAGGGCACTCAGGGAAAAGCACATAGGACAAAGGGGTTTAAGAAGGGTTTAAGTGAAACCAGGGTGTATGTGGGAGGTAGAATATGGGTTTAAAGGGACATAGCCATATTTGGCATTCTAGAGACACTTGAGGAAAAACATGAGGACCCGAATAGGTGTGATGAGTGGATAAGGTGCTAGCATGGAACCTTGGAGGTCAAGAAAAGGATATTCCACATAGGGAATATTCCTAAAAGACATCATTATAGAGAGTGGAGGGTTTACAAAGGGATAAGCATTCACCAATGGAGGACCACATCAACACTTGGCACATGATCTATTTAGGGGAGAAGGCATGATGGTGGGTGTTGATCCTATAAAATGATATGCTTAAGCTAGAGAAAGGGATGGAAGATATGCATGAAAACAAAATACAAGAGATGATGGGAGACAAATAGAATGCATACAGAATGCAGAGAAAAATAAGGAGAGTATGAAGTGTTGTAGTAATGCTAGGGTTTAGAGACCTTAGTGCTAAAGATTGTAAGGGATGCCATAATCCTCTGTATGGCATTAGGATCAATAACAAGGGTTAAGATGGGAAAATTATAGGTAGGGTCTCATATCAAAGATGTTGATAGGAGTTGAGTCTTTGTCATTTTAATATGTATAGTCTGAGATGACCTCTTTTGACTGTCAATGTGGCTACCATAACTATTTTAAATCAATATATATATGGGTTTGTTCTATATATCTTGTTTATGGGTGTAAAATATTGTGCAATATGACTTATCATGGTTCAGATCTAGTTTATTATGCTTCTTATAATGGTATTATTTTTATGATGAATTAATGTTAGATTTGTTAAGTTACATCTTCTACCTTTTTAAATAAGTGAATGTACTTCTACTTCTGCAAATCATCCTCCATTAATGGTGGAACCTTCTCACAAGGCTCACATAAAGGAGGGGATTGATGCCTGCACATGCCTTGGGTGAGCTTCTAGTGATCTTTCTTTGATAGGCTAGTGTGCTTGGTGTTAATAAAGGTATTAAGGGTAAGTAAACAACTACGAGTTCTTGACCAAGGTGGTTATAGTTGGTTTTGGTTCACTTGTGTTATTTGTGGATGCAAAAGTAGGAGATTGATCTTTGGGTTGAGAGTTTATATTTTACTAACTTACCCAAAAACAAGGAATCCATGATATTGTTGAGAAAAATCATGTTCACTTATGAGAAGAGTGGATTTTTTATGCCACTAAAAATAACTCTTTAAGAAATCATCTTATAAGCCTGTAGTGTGATTAGTCAGTTTCTTTAATTGATCGAAAATCAAGAACAATACTTATCTGGTGGAGTTTGGTGAGAGATCATGTAAAATCCTCAAATGTTTAGGAAAAAACCTTCCCATAAGTAAGGATGTAATTTTTTTCCAATTTCGTTCATGATTCAATTTGAGATACCAATGCTTTCATTGAAGTTCTTCTTGTTTCAAGTGGAAGGAATCCATTGGGAATTAGTTTATAAATAAGTATTGTGAAGGTTGAAGAATTAATCATCTCGATATATCAATCCTATAGGATTAGTACCGTTGAACCTTAAAAAGTGTAGCTTGGGCCCATGGGATGTGTTGGGAGAAGAGAAGCTATTCTTTAAAGAATACATTTTCTATAATTTGTTGAGAAAAAGGCTATTTGTTTAGTTCAGGTCCTTGCTTCATATCGGTTAACTTAATGACATGTAGGTTGTGACTTAAATGTTACGTTTTATTCCTCAATCATATTTACAATTACATGAATGCCTACCATAACCAAAGTGTGTTTTTTTACATGGGATAGAAAAACATGTTCTAAGACATGATTAATAAGGGAAAATTTTAATGTGAGCTCAATCAAAAGGGGTAAATGTATTTTTACTAGTTTTTTGGCACCTCCTAGTTAGGATTGATAAAGGTAAGGAAAAATTTGGAACCGTAATGGAAAATTTGGGAAATTTATAACAAAGGGCTAGAGGAGAAAAAAATAGAGAGGAACACTATGGGAAAATTTTGAAGCAATTGGGGAAAAACTAAAGAAGTTATGGAAAAATCCTAAAAATAAAAAATTGAGATTTCTGGCTAATATAAGTGGAATTTGGATATGGACCCTCAAGAAAAGAAATGTGTAAAATGGAATTTCATGTGTTCTAGGAAATTTTGAGGGTTAACAAAACTATAAAATGAAATATAAGGAAAAAAAAAAAAATTTAGAAAACCTGGTTGTCTCTTTTTTGCTCCTACTAAAAACATGTTTGTAATTGTCCAGTTTCAACTATTCTCAACTATGATTGCTCTATTTTTACCCAAGAGAATATGATGTTGGATATGGGCTCTATTCGGTTAGGCTACGTAAGGGTTTTAAGGATTGTCTCTGGCTAGAAATGCTATCTAAATGAGTATTTCTTAGTAGAAATTTTTAGTCACATGAGACTTACCCCTTAATTAATTATGATGGGGTTGTTCTTATGGACAACTCTTGATTTACATCATGAGTAGAAACTAGTTAATCGGGATGGATTGTTGCCCTTTTTTTGAAAGGTCCTCTCAATGGGATAAATACTTTGGGTTTGTTATGGTACTCCTCACAATGTGTTTTAGGGCTTATTTACAAGTACTTCCCACGATTATGTGGATGGTTATTTACCCTTATCGAACCTAAAATGAATATGTAGAAAAAAATGCCAAGAAAATATTTTCGTAAATAGCGTAGTTCTGAAAAGCCACTTTGCTGATTTTTTTCTCCAAAATCTACCTATAAGGCCATGAAAGTTCTCTAATACTATATGTGAGGACCCTTTTGCATAGATTTATGAATTAAAAAATAACTGAACTTTGGAAAATAACTCAAATAACCTTTAGATCACAGGCCACTTTGAGGGGGAAACATCCTTTTAGAAATATCAATACAATAATATTTGTGGATGCCTTCATTAGGCCTCAACACTTACTTATATATTAATTCTATTCTAAAAACTACTACTTCCCATGTATGTGGGATAATTCAAATATGCTCAAGGGATGAATTACAAAGTATATGCATCTATAATGACTAATACACTAATAATGCAAAGAGAAGGTTAGGAAATGGGTTTCTAACAACATCTCATAAGAGAAAAGGAAAAATAAATTCCCCTTTATGTTAATGCACAAAATACATGTTGAATAAGATCTCAAACTTATAGGTTAGGGAGATGATAAAATAAGAAGGGAAGCATAAAAAGAAATTAAATAACTCAATATAGAGAAGTGTAACATCGAGAATAGAAAGTTGCACAAGAAAAATAATTTCATGTGTAGAAGAGGCATAAATTCAAGGCTCATGAAAGAGTTAAAGTAATAATGCCAAAAATATTTTGTGAATAATTTAATCCTTGCTTCATCCTCCTTCATGTCCTCAAGTTCAATCCAATACTTCAAAAACTACTAGGGGTGAATAAATAAGTATAGAATGAAAACAATCATGGAAAAAGGATACAATGCCTAATGTGCATGAACCTTCTATAGAAATACTACAATTCAAAACTTCCTATTTGAATACCATAATTCACATAATCTACGAAGATGAAGAACAAAAAAATAATAAATATCGAGCCCAGCAAGGACCCGGAGTGGAAGAATAATGAAGAGCTTTGGAATCTTCTCAACCAGGGAGGCATCACAAATTTTATTGAGAAGATACAGGGTCACGACCAAAGCATTTCTATGAAATTTTCAAAGGATTGGAAGGGTCGTAAAGTTGAATATGGTGGACAAAAAATTTTGATCAATGAAGAGTTAATAGCCAAAGCAACATACCTTGGAATGGATGGGTACTACTTTTTTAATAAAAGGATTGATAGGGCTGCTAAGGAGAGGAAATTTGTTGAGGGTAATGAGAAACTGGTCTTCGTCATGGCAGGTTTGCAAGTCAGCTCTATCCCTCTACCTTTTGATGAGGTCACCCATATGATGGTGTGATACATCTCTTTAGAGGGGAGATTCGTCACAGTGCCCTCAAAACATCTTGTGTTCCTCAATCACTTCCGCAGAAGTTTCATGGTATGTTTCCCTCATTATCTACTTAATTCTCTTGAGCGCTCCATTTTGGAGTTCCAAAAGCATACTCGTGTGGTCCCTCTGCATCAAGGTCTCATCTTCTTGTTGCATAAACTTTGTCTTCTTAAGTTTCTCGGCATTCCAACTTCCCCCATCTCTGTTCCATCTTTTCCCCTCACCGCTACCGCTACCCCCATCACCGCTCTCGCTACCCCTTTCCTTCCTTCTTGGCTCCCCTATCATCCCCCCCACCTCTGCTCCCACCCCCTTCACCTCCACTTTGACCAGACCTATAACTAGGTCTTCTAAAATATTGAACCTGGATACCCCTATTTCGGGGAACGTTCCTCAGGACTTGGAGGTTTCTCATAATCTCCTTCATATTAGCAAAGCAGACTGGTTCATAGGAGGCACACACTGAGAGCTCCACAAAAAGGCTGGAAGCCTTAGAAGCAGACATGTTGCTATTGAAAGAAGAAGTTAAAAACTTGGCTAAGCAAAAAGGTAAGAGGAAGAAGGAGGAGGAGGTTGATATTGACAATAAACAGGTTGAGGATATCTACAAAACTGAACTCCCTAGACAACCATCTAGGGAAATCCAAGACTCGCCATGACCATAATATGGCTATATTTAGTGCAATCGAATAATTTATTGAGCAGCATGTCCGCAACGTCTCTAATCTCAGTGGAATACCAAAGCAACTCTTTGGGGCACGAAAAGGAAAGCAAATAGACCATTCAACAGCTGGATATTTCTGACTCTACTCATATGACGACATTGGCTATGTTCACCTCTTGGTAGACTATTAAATCCAGAATCACCAAAGCCGCAAGAAGTAATTGTGGATCTGCGTTGCTCTTGTTGCCTTCCTTTGTGTTTTTGCTATTTTTTTACTATTTTTGGCTACTCTTCTGCAGTGTTCGAACTGGTTTGATGTTTTGGGGTAACTACTCTTTGGTTACCTTGGGTTTTTATGTCTTATCTGGATCTTGATCCTTCTTGTAATGTTTTTCATTCCTATTCGACTTCTAGGCCCTCTTTGTATACAAGGGTATAGTCCCTTTCAAAAAACTATTTACCAATAATAAAAAAACAAAAATAATAAAAATAAGATAAATGACGAGAAGAAGGAAGAAATGAAGGAGGATGAAAAAAATATAACAAAAATATAATCACTAATAGGAGGAAACTGCTAAGGAAGATCACAAGAAAGAAAAATAAGAAGAGTGCATTATGAAAGAGAAGAAAGGTTAACAATTATGCAAGGTATAATATGAAGAAGCTTAAAATAAAGATGATGTCAAGATAAAGGTAAAGAATTATGGGGAAGAACAAAATAATAAGGAAGAAGAGGCTAATAAATGCATTTTATTTTTTTGCAAACTAAAGCATAGAAGATCCTTAATGAAAATCAATACAAAGAGTAGAAAAATAATGAAGAAGAAGAAAAGAGAAAATAACTATAAGAGGAAAAATATAGAGGTAGAGAAAGCCAAGAAGGATAAATAAGAAAGTGATTATTATAATAAGAATATTGAAGAAACAAAATGCATGTTGAAGCTATACCATAAATAGAAGAACAAGATAAAATTATGAAAGAGCGAGAAATCACACAAGAAATATTGAGGTGAAATATAAGAGTATAAAAGTATAAGTTGATCCATCAAAATATATTGCATAACCTATATATACTCCTCAAAGGAAATCAACGAGTACATAGATTGAGAAAAATTCAAAGGATACTATTATCGTGAAATCACTACACCCTCGAATTTCAAGAATGTGAACAAGATGTTCAGTTTGATTGGGTAACATGGGATCACCTCTCAAGTTATGGGACTTGGGCTCGAGGTGAACCTCCGGAGAAGGCCGACTTCCTCTTCCTAAACTAATTTCTAAATGACTCCTAGTGCAATAAAATGGTTATCTAAGCCTATGCTAAAATTTTCATGGGATTTAGGGAAAGATATTTTCAAGAAATGAAACTATACTAGGGATGGTGATGCACCAAATAAAGGGTGTTGCCATACTCAGGAATGGTTAATTTTAAGAGGGTGTTGTTCACCACAAGACAACTTTACTCACTGCAACTTTCAAAGGGTAAACATAATACCAAAAACTAAAGAGCATGTGTTCCCTTTGTAAAAAATCAATTAGACAAACAATATATCAATATTCCAGTGAAGAAAGATGAAATTAAGAAGGGGAAATAAACACCACAACTCAACTACATGCAAAACTCCACCACTTGATCAACACATAACTCCAAGAACATGCAATAGAAACTTAAAATTACATAGTGTGTCTTTAAGCAGGAGAAAGGCACAAATAAGTATGTGGAATGATGAAAATGAATAATGATAGTCACAAAACATACACTTTTATTACTTCAACAACGTGCACAATGCATCATTACATTCGAAGAGGCAATGGTTTCCATTACTGATCTTGGAAAGGAGGCTTGAAAGTTCCCCAATCCACAAAGATAACTTATAGAAGAGAGAGGATTATTGAAAAATATACACTTGTCTAAGATGTCCACTTGTATAACTTTTGTTACAAGTATAAGTTTTGCAACCAAGGTGTAACCCTTGGAATGATCCTCCAATTTACATTTATAGAAAAATTTTGTGAGAGAGAAGAGGAGAAGTCATAAATTCCATCCCAAAATGAAGGTACATGATGGTCAACATTTATTACAAAGTTAGTTGAACCACTTGACCCTCCATCACGTGCCATTAATGACCAATTTGACTTAATCCTCTTATTTTATTAAAGGAATATTTTTAAAAAATATTTTACTAATAATAATAACTATCATTATTAAAATATTTTAATAAAAATATTGATTTAATTATTATTTTAAAATAACACTAATTTAATGAAAATTCCAAGTGGGACCCCCTTGGAATTAGTTTGTATTGAAGGGGGGTCCCTTGAGTGAAAGGCCAACTTGGTGGTTGGATCACCTGCCAATTCACCGAGTTAGTCAACAGGTTCCCCTTTACATTTGAATATGTCAAGCTCATCCTAGGATCCACCAACACTACTTGGTCTTGACTCACTTGGTTTGAGCTCTTCATCCTCCACCAAGGGTTGATTTTTAACATCCACTTTTTTCACTTCACATCCATGTTTTTTAACTTTATGCAGCTGATTTAAATACCCATATATTTAAATCCAACATAAACCTTAATGCAATCCATTTTTGATAACTGTCATAAACCATGTGTAGCTATTTGAGGATAAACAGATCCTACTCGATCTCCCTCAATACTCTTTACAAGACAATACATCAGATGTATCCTTTGGTTTTCCCTTTTTCAAGATATGATAATTAAGTGAAGATATCTAAGTGTACACCTGGGTTCCACCTATGAAATTCCATAGGCATCTCATAGCCTAGATCCTTGTGAGATCACAATAGTGTAATGAGCAATTACACTACCTTGCATAAGGTTTTAGAGTCATGTATGCCATGCTCGGTTCCATAATGGCACACTTGCCATTGGAATATTTTCATCTAACCTTAATCACTCGTTCATTTATATGGATTTACATTCAATGATGTTGTAATCAACTACAATTCTTGTACAAGGTACAAGTCCAGATTAACCTACATGAAGTTGTACCTCGATGTCATCCTATGATTCCTGTGGGAAAGAAAGTGTCTTTGTAACGATTCACATCATTACTAGACTGCTTCCCTTCCCGTAGCCATCATATGTTGGCATCGGGGTACCAACCCGTGGGGTTCCATCCACATTTATAACTTTAACAAGCTTGTACTTAAGAAATACCATGCCAAATTTTAAGGTCTTGAAAAGGAAACTCAGTATAACTATTAAGTGGAATTATTCAAATAATGAAAAATGTCATTAAATGGATACGACCATGTAATGGTCTGTAGTGAGTTGACCTGTCAAGAGTCCTAAACTGAAACATGGTATCTTAATAAATTAAACATGACAGGTTGTTCTAGTTTCCATGTCTTCCTCATCACTTAATTAAATGTATCTAGAGTCATGTCACATAGTATCACAATAGGTCAAATGTAGTTCCAATAATACTCATTTCTACCTATCTATTCCAGATATAAGATAGATCACTCTTTAGATCTGAATTCCCAATCTTGCTATTATTAATGATTCAAATTCAACGGAATAAAATAATGCCTCACATTATCAAGGAGTAAAAACCATTAATGTTGTTATTACTCATATAAGAAATCATGCAAGCTACATAATCACTCATCATTAAGGACATACGGAGTCATTCCCGTTATCCTCCTTTCAATAACACTAATGTTATATATTATAATTGTGTTATTCAGTTTACTTGAATTTATATTAGCCAAGTCTAATTTATCTACATATGAATCATACCCATTTTAAGTTTCTTATTTTAGTAATATTCCAATTCTCTTGAGGACTTCTACAAAAATTCCCAAACCCAACTTAGGTTTATTTGCATGGTTACTATCATCTTGGCAGTATATTTATTTTTCTTGGATCTTCATACCAATTTCCTTGGCATCCAAAAATATATTCTATGCATTCCAGCTATAGGAACATCATTATCCTTTATATGACTACACCATCATATCTTAATTATGGTTGATTTAAACTCACTATTTTAGGAGCATAGATACCAAACTTTCACCGTGGATCCAATAATAAGTACTCAAGGTGAGAACAATCTGCATGTTCCTAGTGGAAATTTCATCATTTTCATTAGGCATCATAACCAAGGTTTCATAGAAGATTGGTATTCAGGGTTTAATCTCTCATAAAGTTCTTCACCAACTTTATCCCATCTCCTATGGGTCCTTTTAGTATTTAATTTTAACCTGATTAATAATGAATTGTCTTCATTACATCTTGTTAGTTGGAGTAAACTTCATCATTAACGTTCATCACATCATATTTCGAATGATGGTAATCTGATAGATCTTAAACTTCATTTCTCCACTTCATGGAATGATAGTTTGCTTAGGTGTCAAAGAAAATCCATGTTCTATTCTTATTTATTATTTCACCTTGCAGTATTATGTTGAGCTTCCCATCATGTTACGAGAGTTGGGTTAGTTTTACATAATAATTCAAGCTTAATTCCCATAAATGTTTGAGTGTTGTCCAAAAGGAACATCAATTAAGTTTTAAAGACCTAACCCTTATATGTTAATCTTTATCTTATCATCCAGAAGTTTCATCATATTATTTTACCTCTAGTATAGTTACTCAAACTTTACTAGAAGAAAATCCCATAAATGTGTATACATATGCATATATATCAAGATTCATACCTAGATGATTTCTCATCTACCAAGCATTAGAACTTTAACTTGGCTTGTAAGAAATCAAAACCTCTTACCAACAATACTTTTAATTTCCCACAAGTTAATCGGTTTAGATTTAAAAGAATACTTCAGCACCGGTCCATAATGTATTCCATTAACCTATCAGTTATATTATTGATTCATAACCTCCCATTTCAATCATTGAAATTACTAGGTTCAACTGGTCCATAATATAGTTAATACATTACTAAATCAAAGAGTTATAACAACCCTCCAATACAATCATCCAATGATTTAATTTTCATAAAATATCACAAGCATATAGCCATGTCTGTACTAATATTACTACAACATAGTATAAGTTGTTACAGATATTGCAGAGAGGCATCAATAATCTTTCAATGATATGAAGCAAGTATCTATTGATCAAAATATGGAATCTTTACCATGTTACAATATATCATAAATGTACTCAGTAGATTTTCATAAGAAAACCCTTACTCGATGACAACAAATAACTTCTTTAACATAAATAAGAATATCTCAATTCAAAAATTTGACTGCAACTTTATCCTTTAAAAGTAAGCATATGGTTCAATTAGATAACTAAGACATTTCTTTACTTCATGCCTATTATCTTCACTCACTTTCTGCAATGGTTAGGCAAGGTCAGTTCGACTGAACTGAGAAAGAAAATTTCTTTATCCTGTTTATCAATTTATGTCATTAAATATTAGAATGAATATATACTGCAATAACAATTTCATTCCTACAACTTAAACATGTATTACATCAATCAACATACTTTAATAAATTTCTTTACAATTATTAAGTACAAATATTTTCACCTTCTTCAATATTCCACAATGACAAAGTCTCATCAACACTTCACATAATTAAGTTGAAGAAAAGTTAGATAAATATATTAATGTCCAATAATGACCATCAACTAATCAATACAACATATTATAGTAAATACAACTGAATCCCACAGAATTTAAATAGAAATATCAAACTCTTATCAATCATGGTATGAATCTACATCATCCCATTCATAACTAGAAGTTTCTGCAACTATTGTTTTTGCTCAAGAAATTCAAACAAGTATTAACCTTGGAAACACACAAGGTAATCCATGCTACACAAATGAAACCAACCAGCTTCAGCAATACTAAAGTATCCATCAAATAAGCCTGGTCTAAACGCTACATTCTTATTGCTTTAATTCCATGAAGTTTATATGTCACAACTTCCTAAAACAACATATCTTGTATTATCCATTAATATCCTAAGAAGGAATGATACTTATACATCTCAAGTTATATATCATGATAACTTAAAGGAATTAAGGAAATATAGACTTCATTGCTTATTTATACCATCTTGTGTATTCTTTAATACAACACAACACCTCAGTTATTTCCTACTACATTCTTCGTAATAAGAATTTGAAAACACAACCACTACCGTAGCTTGATTGTTCTTACGTATAGGATTCTGAACCTCCCTAGTTTGTCATAATGACTAGTACATACTACTCCTCAATAATGGGGATGTGTTACACTTTATTTTATCATCCAACAAAGATTCAATCAGTTACATAAACTCCACATAATATAAATATTAGAATCTATAGTAAATATTGATTTAAAGAAATGGGAACAAAACTAAGTTTTAGTTCCACCATTGCACCTTATAAATGGAGCAACAATACTTAAGACACATATCCAAGGTGCCAACCAATTCAAGACCCCTTGGTTTCAAATAAGACTTTTCAGTCTTTCTTATAAACATAATACAATCAATCATTTTTTTCAATCATTATCCATCAAGGCCCAAGCTCCAACCGATCTTCTATCAAGTTTATAACTGGTTACAGAAATATATAACATCTAAACTGAATAGCTTCCTAAAGGAAGAAGAAATGGTTTTCCATACCGGTATAAGATAAGTTAGGCTTAGTCCTTCGAAACCTAAACCTGAATTCATTTTTGTTCACCAGTATCAATTCAAACTGGTTTAGACAACCACTTAAGAAGATAACAAATAATTAACTTCCTTAAAAATGGATTGAGTTGAAGGCTGACATAATCAACATTCTATTACAAAAACTAAAGGAATTTTCCATATCCTAAGAAAAGGAACATTAATTTTGAGCTTATAACCTACACCAGACTGAATGGTGGTAAAAGAAGATGCATTCTACAACTTAGTTGTTTATTATTGTCCAACTACTATGAAACCAAGAGTAATCCCAACTGTTTTCCAATAAACTTACTTAGGAGTTACAAATATCAACATATTAGACAAGGATAACAAGAAGTGTTATCAGTTTATAAACACACCATTCAAATTGAGCCATGTTAGAAAGGTTTATACCTAGGTTTACTTTACGAAGAGGGAGTGGCAAATAAAATTTTCTTACAGACCCATTAAAGGTAAAATATTACACTGGGTAAACTAGAATATACTAAGCCCCAGTGGCAATCCTGACTCACTATCAGTCAAATCGATGGAAAAATAAGTATATTAAATATCCTATGCATGATATTACCAAATCCATATATCAAGATTTCGGTCATATAAAAGAAAACCCATGCACCCAAATTTAAATTTTGCATAATATTATAATATTTACACAAAATCCCACCGCTATTTGTACAAAAACCCAGCTAATCGGCTCAATCTAATCGAAACAATGCAAATAAATTGTGGTAGCTCAAAACCTCTCTCTGGAGTATCCTTTACAGTCATAATTGGCAAACATGATTTGAGTAGTATAAAAGATAAAAATATCAGATACCCATGTTTTACAGTCATACAATTTACCATCTCTTTTCACGTAAAATAGAGTATAAAAACAAAAACCTCCAAATATCACGTAACCACTTTTTCCTTATCTCACACACAATTGAAATATGTATTTACTCTAATATCTGATGAAATAACAAGATAAAGGGGATAAGGATCATTTCTTTCCGATAATTTGATTCCTAAATCCTTTGAGATCTATCTCAGCATCTGTTACAACAATAGAGAGTTTATGGACTCAAAACTATCCACCTCGAAGTAACCAAACAATGCAACCCTCCTTCAAAGCCATATAATGACATCCACCATCTTATAAATTTTCCCACATAAACGAACTTCCTCTTCTGAAAATAGCTACATGAACTCATATCTTGATCGCCATGTACTGCTACCTGAAGTGGAGCTTTTCCCCCAGATTTCAACAACAAAAATAAAATGGAGTAGTTGCATGTGGTTTGCTTCCTTAGGGAGCTTTATGGATTTCCATAAATTTTAAATGTGCAATTAATGGTGTTCAATGTTGGAGTACCACACTAGTGGTCCATTCAACTACCACCTCCCTCCAACTCTCCTCCAAAATTGGTGGGCTTACTACAGTTTAAATCCTCATTTCCTTTTCTAAGAAGTTAACCAAATATCATTCACTTAATTGCTTTCTATAACATAGATCAAATAACTACTGGAGAGAATGAATTAAAATATAGTATAAGACCAATGTTATAAAACATGCATGGATTTAAAATTATTATTTAAATGCCCCATAATTCCTGAAGTCCATGGGGTTAAAATACATAATTTTACTTATGTTGGCAAGTCTCTTAAGGTCTATGACCTCCTTTAAGTTATCAATGATCTATACATAGTGGGTTTGGTTCTACCGTTTTACGGTCATTTCATAATTTTTCAACAATCTCCGACACCCCAATAGAATTATATGTAAATCACACAATCTATTTTCAATAATTTAAATGTCCCAAAATTAACATCTCGACCCAGAATTTACAAGCCCAAGTCAGCTAATCTACTAAGTGATTAATCATTAATATGGGTTAAGTGAATCTCTCCACTCGACTCCAATGTTTAAAACACATTACCCTCTAAGGTTTTCACAATGATACTTTATATCATAAATATGTATATTAGTCTTATAAATATTTAGACCGGGCCTAATGTGATATCATGAAGTAGGTACTTTTGGCCCTTAAGTCATTTGTAATACGTCGTGAGACTTATTGACTTAGTGCTTAGAAGCTTAAGCCAAGAACAATAATGTTGTTCTAAGGAATTAAGTATAAACAACACCCTTAGTTTACATAATCACAATATCAACATCATTTCTTAATAACCATATCATTCCCTTTGTCTTATTTTCTCAACCTTTATTGAAAACACTTGTTTCTCTTCCACTTGACGTCATGATCGGTTGAAGATGATGATCCTATTAAATTATTTACTATACTTGTAGGGTATTATAATTTATGTGAGCCCACCTCCAATGCATTGACCCAAAAACTCACTCGATGTAACTTAGCCCACGTGGCTCGATTCTCCCCAAAGCCCGTTGGTTAATATTTTCCTATTCGAACTCAATGTGTATGTGGTGGCTCATTTTCATTTCAAGTGTTGACATGTGATTTTCTTGATAAATATGTGTTCTTTTGATTTCTGATGTGATCATTCTTTTGATATGGATAAATCATTTATGCTCCTTGATTGTAGGGCCGGTATGATGTTGCTTGCAACAATCTATTTCACTTCTTATGAGTAATTTGTAATCTAGTTTGAATGGTTGCAAACTTATCCTTTGAAATTAGACTCATCCTTGGATCAATTCCATTGATTTAAGGTATGTTTTAAATCTTCTTATCTAAAAACTGAATAAAAAATGACATTCATTGATTAATATACTTAACGGACTAAACTTTTGTTTGTTGAAACTTATTTACTATCTCGAAATATTGTGTCTGCATTCTATTTTGTGTTGTGCTCAACTCTTCTTGATTGACCCTTGTAGGGTGCCTAATGGTATTAGGGGAAACCTACTTCAGGATTTTGGAGAAAGAGAGAAAATTTGGCCTATATCTATAAGGTCTATCCTAAAGAGATTCGGGACTCAAGTAAATTTTTCCTAACTCTTTCTACACCACTTTATGTGGGATGACATCCTAACCTAAGTTGTTAACACTAAGTTAGTATGAAGGAAATAACCTAAGGGATTCTAAGTTATTTCTAACCTATTGTATTTGGTTAAACTAATACCTAACCTATGGTGACAATCTATTTAATTATGGGTTATATCCTAAGGTTATATATTTTAAACTAACCTAATATCTAACCTAAGCAAATTCTATCTATCCTAAACTAATGGGATATTAAAGGGAACCTATGGGTCATTGGAAAGTGGGAACTAAGTGGCGGTTCCTAAGATTTTATTGAGATTTGATTTTGATTTGGTTTAAATGCATGGAAGTACTACCAGTTTGGTAGGGGCTAGTTAAATTTTAGAGGAACCTACGTGGAGGTATCACTAAGTTTGGAAATGCAAGTGGAAGTTAAAATTAGTCTTGCCAACCTTGGATGGTGGTGGCAAGGAGAGATAGGTGGGAATATGTAATTTAATGGCATTAATTCACCTTGGTTTTGGTGAGCAGGTTGTCTTGGAAGGCATGCTGGTGGATTTGTTGGGGGTTGTTTTGCTTTGCATGCTTCACAATTTTTACTCTGCATGGAGCTAGCTAGTTTTTTGAACCAGCAGTTTGATCTACATTTAGTGGCTATTTTTGAATTTTTTGATCTATTTTGGTTCGAGGAATGTATGGGAGGCACTATGGAAAAATAATATGGTTGTTTGATCTTTTCTAGAGAAGAAAGGGTGTTGGAAACTCGGCTGGAAGTATTCTTCGAATCGGAAAAGGAACTATCAGGCATGATAGGCTCTACCCATTAAGATTTCTTGTTTTCTTCTAAATGATTCATTAAAACAATTCTGCTCACTAGAAATTTATATTTTCATGATGTATCTGGTTATTTACTTGCATGTATTTTGCAAAATATATGTGGGTTTTGGAATGTGAATCCTTTGATGTTAATGGTATATTTTGGAAACTTTATCTGTACTCGTTGTTTGAGGTTTTCATGTGAATTTGTATTGAAACTCTGTGACTTGTACTTGAAGCTCTGAAACTTGTTTTTGATAGCTCTGTAGCTTGTATTCAAATCTGGTGTTGCTTGAATGGGCACGGGTTGCCATATGTTTCGTTTTGAACTATCATTAAGAGATTTAGCTCATTGAGTTTGAAGTAGAAGCTCCTTGGCCGTTCTAAATGATAGTGTTGTTTGGTTGGCTCTGTATCTCTATCTAAGTTTTGTGTTTAGGGAGTTGTAATAGAACTCCATGAATGTTCTAAGCTTGTGTGAAGCTTTGTGCCTTGTTTGAGCTTTTGTTGGGGCCTTGTGAACGTTTTGGACTGAATGGAACTTGGTAAGATCTATACTTTAGGATGAACCTTCGTATTCGACATTGTACCTACATTTGGTTCTTATGATGAACTTGTAGTCAAGTTGTGAGTTTTTTCTGTAATTTTACTCTGAGCTAGGGTTTTATTCTTTTATGGAATTATTAACTCTAGATTCGCATTGGATTTGCTTTTGTTTATCTAAACCGGTAATGGAATCTTGTGGGAAACTAGAATTTATGTTTGATGCTCATATTTGTCTCTGAGCAAGTATTCCATTTTTGTAAATCTTTATTCTCTACCTATTTTGTGAGCTGGGTTCTATTGGTCTATCTAGTTTTGGAGGCTTCATCTCCTTTTTAATCTGTCTACTCGAGGGTGGCTTGAGAGTTTACTTGGTTGGATGCCAAACTGGTAACCTCCTCATAAATTCCTTCGTGTCACTCCTTGGGTGCGAATGATTTTATTGCTTATGCCTTTGGATTGTATAGTCTCCCTTGAACTCGACAGAGTGAGAGAGATCAAAGAAAAATCTCTCTCTCTCCCGAGTGAATCTCGTGCCATGTGGGAAGCTTGGCTGTTAAATTCTTAGGAATTGATGGACTGGAATTGTGATTTGTTTTGGGATAGTCATATCAATTGTAGAGGTTATTGAATGTATTACTTATTTCCTTTTTGTCTTGATGCTAAGAAAATCCATACCTGTCTTAAGCTTTTAAATAACACTCGTAAGGCTTGTGGTGATTCTATTCAGTCAAATGGAGGAAGATGGGGACAATACTTGTCTTGAACTATTTGATTAGTTCCTTACTCTCTTTAGATATTGTATTTGATGCTTGAGGTTTTATTGAACGTGGAATTTAAACTTATTTTCAATGTGTGTCATTTGAAGGGATACGGTATCCCTATTTGGAATGCTTGGAAATTCAAGTCCTTAGGTCTCATCGAGTTTTATTGACCCTTGTCTATCTTTGCATTATTGTATTTTATTATTCCTTGTTGGGTTCTTTGAATGAATCTCTGAGTTTTAGTCAGAGAAGTGAATAGGATCTCTTGGGGACAATATGTTGTTTAGAGATAGTGCTATGAATTTCATTTTGAGAATTGAATCTAAACTTGAGCTTGGTGAATGGAAATAGGTAATCAGTTTGTAAATTTTCAGTGGAAATTGGAAGTATGCATGCTTTGACTATGCATTCGGTTTTGAGTTCTCTTTTGGGAACTAGTTTAAGAATTTCTAAGTTTGTATTAGATAATGGATTTCATTTCATAGTATAAATGAAATGAAATATGGTTTGGGTCCTTGTTGGTTTGAGATATTTTTCTATTGACTGATAAGTTCATTGATTGAACTTCTCGTTATTTGATTTTCTTATTTTTCTATATGGAAAGATGAAACATACTAATATGAGATATGATGTAACTAACTCCTTGCAAATTGGAAAAAGTTAAATGTGTCCTTCTATCCTTATGAATTTATGAAATAATTTAATGACAAGACTTGTTGACTATTTAAAGTGATTGATAGGATCAATTAAGTCTTGTGGTATAATTCTGATGTTGTAGATTATAATATGTTCCTTTCTTAAAAGTAAATTCATATTTCTTAATTGTACTTCTTTCTAGATGTTATTACTTATGATTATTTGCATGATGTTTATCAATTGTTTCATGAAAGAAAAGTTGTTTAATGAAGTAATTAGTGGAATGCACTTTACTTTAATGCTTAGTGCTTATCATGCTCAATTAATTGAACTGACCCGTGAAAGAAATTTTGTAGATGGACATCGTAAGTGAAAAAAGAAAACAAGAAATTTCATGTTGTATTGGGCTTATTTAATTATGGACCTTATCTAAAGAGTTTTGACTTCATTCTTGAATTGTATTGAAAAAGAAAAGTTGTATTCTTTTGGGATAGAGGTTGTTTGTTATGCTGCATGCTTGAAATATATAGCCTTGTACTGTATAGTTTTATAATGATGAATTAAAAGTAGAGATTTACTTGTATTGGTTATGTAAATTATCTTGTATTATGAAGAAGATGGAAAACCTATCTTGATGATATTTTCATATATGTTATATGATTAATTTAGATAAACTTGATTAGTTGATTAAAGGAAATAATTGGATTCCCTTATTAAGATGCAGCTTGTTAAGTTGCATAAGATAACAATCTTATCTAAAAATTCTAACATAGTATTGGAATGTGTAATGAATATGTGGTAAAACTATAGAGTTTTGTGAAAGATAAGAAGGGTTTGACAAACCCTAACACTTAATCATGTAGAGGAAGACTCTTCCTCGCTCAAAGGAATGTAATCTAAAGAATGGTGATATGATCGTTAATCGTTAGACTTCATTTCTTATAAAGTCTACCTCTAGTTGAACCTATTTGGTTGCTACACCTTCTTTGAATGATTAAGTTATATTTAATGGAACTTATGATATTGTTGTCCTGTTTTGGTTAACTGCTTGTTAAACTAAGTAAACAAACATTAAAAGCAATCATGAGTAAAGGAAGTTCTTTAATGCTTAATTGAATCAAGTATAGAACAAGAACTTAAGGAGTGTTGGGTTAGGGTTTAGCATGGATGTTGTAATCTGTTTTGTAATCCAAATTAATAATGTATTAATAACCTCCTTGGGGTATGTACATCTCGATGAGGTAGTTTCTATAGGATGTTGGCACATGCCAACTACAGGGTTGTACTTTCGAGAAGACTTGGGTCTTCTCAAGAATACAACAATGTAGTTGACATGTGGCAACACCCTTCTGCATTGATCATCTAGATCTACACACAAATAAGGACTTGAACTTAGTTTCTCTCTAGGTCAAGTTAGTGGCATATTTAGGATAGGTAGTAGCTTTCAATGGCCTTAGGTACCTTGGCACATGCGGTTGACTTAGGTCAACCAAGTATGCCCATATACCCTAAGTCATTGTGAGCATCTTCCTATAATAAATTATGTTTCTAACCAGGGCTAGTGTTAAACCTTGGACAAGTGGATTGATGGTAATTAGTAAAGACCATTCTTGATAACAGAGGAGAGAGGTGAAGGATGTATTCCAAAATGATGAGTATATCATCTAGGAATAGTGACATAAAAATTATGTTGAAAATCTTTGGCCAAAGTATCGTCACAAGTTACTAGTTGCGTTGTCCTATGTCACCTAGTTTAAAGCAACATGATATCAGATGAATATAGTTAACAAATATTTAGATATGTTCTTTAAAAAGATCACTCAGTACCTAGTTTAGGGTATGTAAAACCAAGTATATGAAGTATACGATAAGTATTCAATACTTAAAGTTAACATAAATAGATCGATAGATCACCAAGTTATGAAATGAATAGATTGGTGGATCACCGAGTCATTTACAACTGCATATGGTTATCTGTTCGAGATTGATTGGCATGGAATGTGTGTTCTAAATAATGTTTTATTTAGAATAGAGAACATTATGTAAAATAAAAAATAAAAAAATCCCTTATTTCTAAATTCTTAAAATGGGAATGTTACATCTTGGTATCAAAGCTGAAGGTTGCATCTCTTGGACTTATTGTGTCCATAATCTAATGAAACTTAAATTTTCTTGTTAATGAAAATGGTTAGAACAAGAGGAAATGTTACAAATAACCCTCCACCTGAGGAAGGAGCAACAACTACCTAGAAACTAGATGAGATCCTTGCTGCCCTATTAGACACAAGAGATTTTGGCTGTACTTGAGCAACAAGTAATGGGTAATGAGGAGGAAGATGATGTTGATCACAACAATCAGCCACCTCTTGGGGACAATGCCAATGTAGGCGTTGATAATAACAATGTGAACATACTTGTTCAGCCTAAGAACAAAAAGGCTAGGCTAACAACTGAACTCACTAATGATATAAAAAGGATAAGTCCACCCAAGTTTGATGGCACCACATTAGGAGATGGAGCTGAGAACTGGCTCAATGAAATGGAGAAATACTTTGTAATAAGGAATTTCTTAGAAGAAACAAAGGTGATATGGGGAGCATATCAGCTTTTTAATGAAGCATCTTCATGGTGGGATAGCCGTAAGGTTGAGTTAAATATTGATGAAACTAATATCACATGGGATCAATTTAAAGGTTACTTTAGGCAACGTTGGTTGCCACAACTTTACTATGATCAGAAAATGACTAAATTTCAGAACTTAGCTCAAGGAAAGCTAACTGTAACTGAGTACTGGGAGCGATTTACAAAACTTCTTAAGTACGTACCTCAGTACCAAATTGATGAGAATTTTAGGATATGGAAATTCATCATGGGATTAAATCCCGTTATAGGAGGAGAGGTGGATGTTCACAGCCCAACCACGATGGAAGGGGTTGTTGAAAAATCCATAAGGCAGGAACAAAAATTGAAGGTAATTTCTGATCATAAGGAGGAAGTAAGGAAGAAAGTTCCCAACTCCTCTTCATCATCTCTTGCACCTAAGAAAGGACCATAGAATAAATTTAGAATGAAAAGTAAGTTTTCATCTGATACTAATAAGAAAGTAGCAACAAACAAGTTTGTTGGTAATGCATGGAACAACTTTTCTAAGAACAATAATAATGGACATAAGTCCTATGGGGGTTAGAATGATAACTCTAAGGCTGGAAATAAACTTGAGCCTAGGAAGGGACCTATAGGAGGCTGTTATAACTGTGGCAAATATCATTATGCAAATCAATGCCCTTTGAAAAAGGATGATCATAATCAGCAGCACAAGATACACGTTGTAGTAGCTGACAAGCAGGTTGAGAAACATGCCACGCCTATAGAAGTTTCGGGTAAGTTATTTGGTTTACCTATAACTATTATATCGAGCTATTGAATCTTTATTTCTAATAAATTAGCATCAAAACTAAAAAAAAAGCTAGAAACATGGATAAAACATGTAGTGTATAGTATTGAAACAATGTTGTTCATATAGTTAGTATGTGTCTTTTTGGAGCATTCCTTGATTTACCTAAATTTTCCACTAAATTTAATCTTTATGTTGCACCTTTGGGGTCTTATGATGTAATCATAGGTGTTAATTGGTTAGCAAAACATAAGGCTAAAGTGGCGTAACATAAGGCTAAGTGGAATGTTTTGAAAAACACATTAGTTTTTTTAGATGACCTACGTAGAAAACAATAGAGATTAGGGTGTGAAACATGAGATTTTTGTTAGAAAAATGTCAGCTATGCAACTTAAAAATGCCAAAAATAAAGGTTGTACCTTATATGCAATAAAAATTTCTGAAACAATGAAGAGAACAGTGATGTTATGGAATGATATCCATTGTTATGAGACTTCAATGATGTATTTCGAAATAATTTTAGGTCTTCCACCCAAAAGGAGTTTGATTTCACGATTGATATCAAGCTTGGAACTAAACATATTTCTAAATCACCATATCGAATGAATACTAAAAATTAGTAGAGCTTAAGGCTCGATTACAAGAAATTTTTCTAAAGGTTTGATTAGACCAAGTGTTTCACCTTGGGAGCACCTATAATTTTTGTGAAAAAGAAGGATGGAACACTTAGATTGTACATTGATTACAAAATGTTAAACAAAGCAATAATCAAGAATATATACCCACTCCTTAGGATTGATGATTTATTTGATCAAATGCATGGAGCATCAAGTATATTCTAAGATAGATCTTCGATCTGGATATCATCAATTATGGATTAAGGATGAGGACATTCATAAAACATCTTTTCGAACAAGGTATGGACATTATGAGTTCACGGTTTTACCTTTTGGATTAACTAATACACCTACAACATTTATGAAGTTAATGAATAATATCTTTCAAGAATACTTGGACAAATTTGTGCTTGTATTCTTGGACGACATTCTCATATATTCTAAAATTATAGAGGAACACCATGAGCATTTGAAGATAGTTTTGGAAATATTAAGAAAGAGACGGTTATTTGGTAAGTTGTCTAAATGTTCTTTTTATGACATAGAAGTGCACTATTTGGGACATGTAATAAGTAAGAATGGAATTGTTGTAGATCCTTCAAATATTGTAGCTATAACTGAGTGGCCTGCACCAAAGAATGTACATGAAGTTAGAAGCTTCATGGGACTTGTTGGCTACTATAGAAAATTTGTAAAAGACTTCTCTAAGGTGGCTGCACCAATAACTTCCTTACAGAAGAAGGATAAAAGTTTGTTTGGAATGAGAAATGTGAAATTGTATTCAAAAATTTGAAGGAACAATTAACTTCAGCACCTATTCTAGTAGTACCGGATCCTAATGGAGATTTTATGGTGGTAATCGATGATGCATCTGGTGAAGGTCTAGGAGGTATTTTGTTACAAAATGATCATGTCATAGCTTACGAAAGTAGAAAACTAAAGTTACATGAGTTGAATTATACTCCACATGATTTAGATCTTGCTACCATTGTTCATACACTACAAGTTTATAGGCATTACCTGCTTGGTAAACCTTTTGAATTGAAAATTGATCATCTTGGGATGAAGTATATCTTCACTCAGCCAAATCTTAATGCAAGACAACGAAGGTGGATAGATTTTTTGTCTCAATATGATTTTGACATTAGTTATATAAAGGGTAAAGAAAATAGAGTGGCTGACGCTCTAAGTCATAGGAAGCACATTTTTGCTCTTATAACATTAAGAACTCAATTTAAGGATGAAGTAAAAAGTGTTATGGAATCTAATTCTTATTTTCAGCAAGTAAAGACAATGCTTGCTGCAGATCCTAGTGATCCGAGGTATAAAGGTTTTCACTTTGATAATGAAGGAATCTTATGATTTGAAAACAAATTATTTGTACCTTCGTTGAATGATTTAAGAAAGAAATTATTAGAAAAATTTCACAATTCACCTTTTCTGAACACCACGGTATTACAAAAATGCTTGTTGATATAAAACAACAATATTTTTCGTAAGGGAATGAAAAAGGATGTTATAGACTTTGTGACACATGCCTTGAATGTCAACGTGTTAAAGTGGAACATATGCACCAACTGGTTTATTTTATCCTTATAGATACGCACATACAAATGGCAAGTGATAAGCATGGACTTTGTACAAGGGTTGCCTATGTCAAGAAATAAACATGATGTTATTTTAGTAGTTGTGGATAAACTAACAAAGGTAGTACATTTTATTGTTGGTAATCAAGGATGATTCTCTTATGTTAGCTAAAATATTCATACATGAAATTTTCATATTACATGGAGTTCTGAATTAATCATATCCGATAGAGATCCTAGAATGACATCAAGATTTTGGCAAACACTTAATGTAGCTTTAGGAACTAAGCTGAATTTCAGTTCTACGTATCATCCGAAAATGAATGGACAAACTAAAAGAGTTAATCAAGTTTTAGAGGATATGTTACGAATGTATTGTATGGATTAGCAATAGTATAAGTGGGAAGAGTACCTTCCACTACTTGAGTTTACATATAATAATACATATCATGCCTATCTTAAGATGACATCTTTTAAAGCATTATACGAAAGAAAATGCAGAACCCCTGTTAGTTGGGACAACATGGAGGATAGAGAGGTAATTGGACCTAAAATTCTTACTGAAATGGAACAACAAGTTAAATTGATTTGTGAACGCTTGAAAGAAGCAATAGATAGACAAAAGAGTTATGCTAATTTGAAGTGGGTAGACAGGAAATTTGAACTTGGTGAGAAAGTATTTCTTCGGGTCAAACTGAAAAAGAGCTCTATAACTTTTGGAAAGGCTGCCAAGTTATCACCTCATTATGTGGGACCTTTTGAGATAGTTGAAGTAATCAACCCTATAGCTTACCATTTAGCATTACCTCCTGCTTTATCACGAATGCATGATGTTTTCCATATTTATTTGCTTAAGAAATATGTTTCAGATTTATCACATGTGTTAAATTGGAATTCCTTGCAAGTCCAAGACCTAGGAATAATTGTGGTTAAACCCATATGAGTGCTTGAAACTCACCAGTTACATTTGAGAAATCGTGATATAAGTCAATGCAAGGTCCAATGGGACCAGTTTAATGAAGAAAGTACAACCTAGGAAAACCTAGATGATATGAAAACTACTTTTCCATATCTTTTTGAACAAAATTGATTTTGTTGACTGATATAAAAAATTGTGATTTTATCTTTATAATACAATAAGTATGCCAGTTTTGGGTAGATATTTATTTGTTTTGAATAAACAACTATTTAATGCTGATTTTTGGAACTTAAAAAAATTTTATATGTTTTTGACATATGATAAGAAAAGTGAATAAGTTTATTGTCCTAGATGCAAACTGTGAAAGTGAGGTAATCATCGAGACGATGATTCTTTTTAGGAGGGAAGCATGTAACACCCTTGACAATTGTTATATTCCTCCTTTGCATTTCAAGTGTTGACATGTGATTTTCTTGATAAAGATGTGTTCTTTTGACTACTAAGGATCATGCTTGATATGGATAAATAATTTATGCTCCTTGATTGTAGGGCTGGTATGTTGTTGCTTACCAACAATCTATTTCACTTCTTATGAGTAAGTTCTAATCTAGTTTGAATGGTTGCAAACTTATCCTTTGCAATTGGACTCATCCTTGTATCAATTCCATTTATATAAGGTATGTTTTAAATCTTCTTATCTCAACTGAATGAAAAATGACATTCATTGATTAAGAGACTTAACAGACTAAAATTGTGTTTGTTGCAAATTATTTTCTATCTCGAAAGAAGCGTGTCCGCATTCTATTTTGTGTTGTGCTCATATTTTCTTGATTGACCCTTACAGGGGCACCTAATGGCGTTAGGGAAAACCTTGGGATTAGGATTGCCCTATAGATAAGGAGAGAGAAATGAGCCCTAATATCTATAAGGTCTATCCTAAAAGAGATTCGAGTTACTCGAGGTAAATTCTACCTAACCTTTGGTACACCATTTAACGGGGAGGTTATATATTTTAAACTAACCTAAGATCTATCCTAAGAAAATTCTATCTATCCTAAACTAATGGGATATTAAAGGGAACCTATGGGTCATTGGCAAGTAGGAACTAAATGGTGGTTCCTAAGATTTTATTGAGATTTGATTTTGATTTGGTTTAAATGCATGGAAGTATCGCTACACTTGAGTTTGGTAGGGGCTAGTTAAATTTTAGAGGAACCTACGTGGAGGTATCACTAATTTTGGAAATGCAAGTGGAAGATAAAATTAGTCTTGCCAACCTTAGATGGTGGTGGCAAGGAGAGATAGGTGGGAATATGTAATTTAATGGCATTAATTTGCCTCAGTTTTGGTGAGAAGGTTGTCTTGGAAGGCATGCTGGTGGATTTGTTAGGGGTTCTTTTGCTTTGCATGCTTCATGATTTTTACTCTGCCTAGAGCTAGCTAGTTTTTTGAACCTAGTAGTTTGATCTGCAATTAGTGGCTATTTTTTAAATCTTTGGTCTATTTTCGGTTTGAGGAATGTATAAGAGGCATTGTGGAAAATTATTATGGTTGTTTGATATTGCTTGGAGAAGAAAGGATGTTGGAAACTCAGCTAGAAGTCTTCTTCGAATCGGCAGAGGAACTATCAGGCATGATAGGCTCTACCCATTAAGATTTCTCACTTTTTCTAGATGTTTCATTAAAACAATTATTCTCAGTGGAAATTTAAATTTGCATGATGTATCTGGTTATTTACTTGCATGTATTCGTAAAATCTATGTGAGTTTTGGAATGTGAATCCTTTGTTGTTAATGGTAGTTTTTGGAAACTTTCTCTGTACTGGTTGTTTGAGGTTTTTATGTGAATTTTTATTGAAACTCTATGAGTTGTACTTGAAGCTTTGAAACTTGTTTTTGATAGCTCGTAGCTTGTGTTCGAATCGGTGTTTTCTGAATGGGCACGGGTTGCCATATGTTTCATTCTAAAACTATCATTAAGAGATTTATCTCATTGAGTTTGAAGTAGAATCTCCTTGGTCATTCTAAACTGACATTGTTGTTTGGTTGGCTCTGTATCTATGTCTAAGTTTTGTGTTTTGGGAGTTGTAATAGAAATACATGAATGTTCTAAGCTTGTGTGAAGCTTTTCAGTGCCTTGTTTGAGCTTTTGTTGGGGCCTTGTGAACATTTTGTACTAAATGGAACTTGGTAACATCTGTACTTTAGGATGAACCTTCGTATTTGACACTATACCTAAATTTGGTTCTTGTGATGAACTTGTAGTCGAGTTGTGAGTTTGTTCTGTACTTTTACTCCGAGCTATGGTTTTATTCTTTTATGGAATTATTAACTCTAGATTCGCATTGGATTTGCTTTTGTTTACTTGAACTAGTAATGGAATCATGGGAAACTAGAATTTATGTTTGATGGTCGTATTTGTCTCATGCAAGTATTCCATTTTTGTAAATCTTTATTCTTCCACCTATTTTGTGAGTTGGGTACTATTTGTTCTATACGGTTTTGGAGGCTTCATCTCCTTTTTGAACTATCTTCTTGAGGGTGGCTTGAGATTTTACTTTAGTTGGCTATCAAACTAGTAAACTCCTCGTAAATTCCTTCATGTCACTTGTTGGGTATGAATGATTTTATTGCTTATGCCTCTAGACTATATAGTCTCCCTTGAACTCAAAAAAGTGAGAGAGATCAAAGAAAAACCTCTCCCTCTCTACCCTGAGTGAATCCCGTGCCGTGTGGGAAGCTTGGCTGTTAAATTCTTAGGAATTGATGTAATGGGGTTGTGATTTGTTTTAGGAGAGTTGTATCAATTGTAGAGGTTATTGAATGTATTTCTTATTTCATTTTTTTCTTGATGCTGAGAAAATCCATACCTATCTTAAGATTTTATATAACACTCGTAATGCTTGTGGTGATTCTATTCAGTCGAATGGAGGAAGATGGGGACAATACTTGTCTTGAACTATTTGATTAGTTGCTTACACTCTCCAGATATTGTATTTGATGCTTGAAGTTTTATTGAAAGTGGAATTTAAAATTATTTTCAATGTGTGTCATTTGACGGGATACAAGTATCCTATTCGAATGCTTGGAAATTCAATCCTTGGGTCTGCGAATTTTATTGACCCTTGTCTATATTGCACTATTGCATATTTATCTTCCTTGTTGGGATTTTTGAATGAATCTCCAAGTTTTAGTCAGAGAAGTGAATAGGATCTCTTGGGGACAGTATGTTGTTTAGAGATAGTGATGTGAATTTCATTTTGAGAATTGAATCTAAACTTGAGCTTGGTGAATGGAAATAGGTAATCAGTTTGAAAACTTTTAGTGGAAATTGGAAGTATGCATGCTTTGACTGTGTGCATTAGTTTTGATTTTCCTCTTTTCTATATGGAAAGATGAAACATACTAATATGAGATATGTTGTAACTAACTCCTTTGCAGATTGGAAAAAGTTAAAAGTGTCTTTCTATCCTTATGAATTTATGAAATAATTTAATGACAAGACTTGTTGATTGTTTAAAGTGATTGATAGGATCAATTAAGTCTTGTGGTATAATTCGATGTTGCAGATTATAATATGTTCTTTTCTTAAAAGTAAATTCATATTTCTTAATTGTACTTCTTTCTAGATGTTATTACTTATGATTATTTGCATGATGTTTATCAATTGTTTCATGAAAGAAAATTTGTTTAATGAAGCAATTAGTGGAATGCAATTTACTTTAATGCTTAGTGTTTATCATGCTTAGTTCATTGAACTGACCCATGCTAGCAATTTTGTAGATGGACATCGTAAGTGATAAAAGAAGACAAGAACTTTCATGTTGTATTGGGCTTATTTAATTATGGACCTTATGTAAAGAGTTTCAATTCATTCTTGAATTGTATTGAAAAAGAAAATTTGTATTCTTTTGGGATAGAGGTTGTTTGTTGTACAGCATGCCTGAAATACATAGTCTTGTAATGTATAGTTTTATAATGATGAATTGAAAGTTGAGATTTACTTGTATTGGTTGTGTAAATTATCTTGTATTATGAAGAAGATGGGAAACCTATCTTGATGATATTTTTCATATTTGTTATATGCTTAATTCGGATAAACTTGAATCAATTGGTTAAAGGGAAATAATTGGATTCCCTTATTAAGATGCAACTTGTTAAGTTGCATAAGATAACAATCTTATCTAAACAATTCTAACATAGTATTGAAATGTGTAATCATGTAGAGGAAGAATCTTCCTCGCTCCAAGGAATGTAATCTAAAGAATGGTGATAAGATTGTTAATCATTAGACTTCATTTCTTATAAAGTCTACCTCTAGTTGAACCCATTTGGTTGCTACACCTTGTTTGAATGATAAAGTTATATTTAATGGAATTTTTGATATTGATGTCCTGTTTTGGTTAACTGCTTGTTAAACTAAGTAAACGAACATTAAAAACAATCATGAGTTAATTAAGTTCTTTAATGCTTAATTGAATCAAGTATAGAATAAGAACTTATGGAGTGTTAGGTTAGGGTTTAAAATGGATGTTGTAATCTATTTTGTAATCCAAATTAATAATGTATTAATAACCTCCTTGGGGTATGTACATCTTGATGAGGTAATTTCTGTAGGATGTTGGCACATGCCAACTACAGGTTTGTACTTTCGAGAAGACTTAGGTCTTCTCAAGAATACAATGATGTAGTTGACATGTGGAAACACCCTTCTGCATTGATCATCTAGATCTACACACAAATAAGGACATGAACTTAGTTTCTCTCTAGGTCAAGTTAGTGGCATATTTAGGATAGGTAGTAGCTTTCAATGGCTCAGGGTACCTTGGCACATGCGGTTGACTTAGGTCAACCTAGTATGCCCATATGCCCTAAGTCATTATGAGCATCTTCCTATAAGGAATTATGTTTATAACTTGGGATAGGGTTAAACCTGGACAAGTGACTGACGGTAAGTCAAGTAAAGACCATTCTTGATAACAGAGGAGTGAGGTGAAGGACGTATTCCTAAATGATGAGTATGTTGTCTAGGAATAATGACATAAAAAATGTTGAAAATATTTGGCCAAAGTATCGCAAGCTCTTGCTTGTGTTGTCCTATGTCACCTAGTTTAAAGCAACATGATATTAGATTAATATCGGTAGTAAAAGTTTAGATATGTTCTTTAAACAAATCACTTAGTACCGAGTTTAGGGTAGGTAAAACTAAGTATACGATAAGTATTCAATACTTAAAGTTAACATAACTAGATCGATAGATCACCAAGTTATGAAATGAATAGATCGGTGGATCACGAGTCATTTACAGTTGCATATGGTTATCTCTGTTTGAGATTCATTGGAATGGAATGTTTTTTCTAAATAATGCTTTATTTAGAACGAGAGAAGGTTATGAAAAATAAAATAAAAAATTCCTTTGTTTCTAAAGTCTTAAAATGGGAATGTTACGGTTGACTTCCACGAGTTCGGGTTCATAGGAATTTCTTCATGTGATTCCTCACCACATCAAGACACTTAGGTTTTGTGTTACTGCAATTAACCTTCATTCATATTCGGTCACTCGTTTCCCACGAGGTCTCTACATACATGGTTTAACTCATGATTCGAGCTCGCATATGCTCTATCTACACCAACGATCACCTCGGTATCCTTTCACTTGATGTCAAGTCCTTCACTCTAACTTGGTGACCCATGCAGCATTTCCATCCTAGAACTCAACATGCATCACCGAAAATGAGTCCTTCTTGAGCTTTACACACAAACTCACCATCAAACAACTCATCTGAGATTTCCTAGCTTGCTTCTATGGGCTCTACTTCATTATCTCAACTTGACTATGATATTTTTTTAATGGGCCATTAAAATGAGCTCCCTCTTAGTTGATTGAGCCCATCATGCATCAATCTCATGTTCAAGCTATAACGACTCCTCAACCTTTGAAGTAACTTCCTTTCAATGAGTTATTGATTCTTGGCGTATCTCACTACATGATGACGAACTCCCTCTCAAGATTTCCTCACCAATGATCACTTTGGTGTCCTCACTATGACCCCGACCCTATGACCCCGATTCAACACCATACATATCTCTAAGCAAGTCGATCATGAAGCTCATCACACCAGACCGATGCTTAATAAGCTCCTCATGAGTTGTTCCTTTTTGTATACTTAGGACCAAGCGATATGGAAATCATTCTTCAAACATCAACAGAAATTCCTTACATGATCTCACCATGCATTTCTCGATTCATTTTATGCATCATGATCCTTCAATTGACTCGACCTCAACTCGTGCTTAACTAGCTCATCTCGACAAAATCTCTATCTCGCAAGCAATATGTAGACTTTGTTGGCTAGGTTCACATTTGCATGCCTCTTCACCTCACTTAGCTTGAAAATATTGATTCCTGTGAGCACCATGAGAAAATCATTTGGTCTTTCAAAGGGCTTCTCTTCGAATACATGCTTAAGCCATTTATATCATGTTGAGCTCTAAACCTCGACATGTCTTGTCACCTTGCTTTGTTTGATTGTGTCCAAGCTCCTTCCATGCATCACTTGCAAAATTTTTATCCCACAATTTTACATTACCAACTCGAGCTTCACGCTTTCATGAACATGGCTTTCAGGCTAGAATCCATTTGAGAAATTCTAAGTATTGAGTTATAGCTTCCTTAAGTATTTCCTCTACCTTTACTTGAAAATACCTTCATCAAAAAAGCTCCAACCTGGAAAATATGAATCAGCCATCCAAGATATTTTCATGAACTCATTTCCTTAACATAATCACATGCCTATGTATCTGTTAAAAACACTCATCCATCCACTTGTCACTTACTCCAACCGTATCCCGATCTACATCGGATGAATTATAGTCTCTCACATTCATCAGATGACCAAGTCTTATGCCTATGTTTACGCAGAGCTTTCAGGTCTCTACCAACCTCCCACTATTCAAGCCACTGGGCATCCTAGCTTTTAGCAAGCCTACATACAAATTTATTCCACGTATTTGAGGGTTATTCCGAATGACTAGGCTTTTGATGTCAACAAAAAACTCCTCATTTTCCCACCGATGTGGAATTTCAAGTCTATCTTTCTTACACAATGTCCCCACCTAGAAATGGTTCCTATGATCCCCACATAGTGGAAATATTGAGTCTTAGAATATGAGGATAATGTCACCATCATGACATGGCTTATTCATCACAAAAGTCCGCATTCTTGGCATTTTAACCCTCAAAACCTGTAAACCCCACGAAATTACTTTTTAGCTTGTGACTTGGGCGAGCTCTAAACCAAGCTATGTATTAACTCCAAGACTCTCGATCTCCCAAAATTTGCTTCATGCTCATGACCTCCCGTATTTTCACTAAAAATCAAACTCAATCAAGCTCTGTCTGATGGGATCACTGAGCCATCTATGCTTTTTCCTTAGCTCAGTGCCCTGAGATACTCTCTTACTCGGGTCTTCATTCAATGAATGGCTTATACACTATGATATTAACACGTTCATTTCCTTAACACGTTCATTTCCTTAAATGCATGCCTCAACCGACATATCCATCGATGAGCCCAAACCTAGCTTTTAATGTAATTCAACATCGATCAAATCAGCTATGAACTCGGGCTTGAGCCACTCTTCTAAGGCTCTCTTAACTCCCCTTGAACAAATCAAACGATCCCTAGAAAATTTTCTCCCTCAACCCCATTTTCGAGTCATGATCTGATCTTTTCTATTGAGCATTTCATCTCGTAGCTCTTTAACCGAGCTCTGCAGAATCAACTCAAATGGTGAGCTCCTCATTGAGAGAGCTCCTCAACTCAATTCAATTCAACAATAGGTGAGCTCTCTTTATACAACATTTGGTGATATTTCAGTAATTATTTTTAATGATTTAATATAACTCATCCCTTTGAATTTAAATATGATATCAACTCACCAAGTAGCTCACCGAGATGCTCGGTGAGTTGATAGAGCTCAAAGACCCTTTTGAGGCATTCCCACACTTAATATTGAAAACCTTGGATTTCCTAGATCCTCCTTGAAAACTGAGGATCATAGAGATAAAGTAGAAATAACTCAACATGATTAATTAATTACTTTAATTACTTCAACCCCATGATGACCAGAAGTGGGTCATTGGGATATGTGTTTCATTTTGAACATAATAGGACCCCGTTGTCTAATTTTTCCATGTGTGAAAAATTGGATAACATTTTTGGTAACCTCTCGGGGATGATTTCCTGTTAAGCATGATTCCAAGTAGCCTTAAATCATCCATTGGGCATGGATTCTATATTGTAACCTTGAAGATGATTTGATACATCCTGAAGTCTCCTTGGTATTATTGATTGTGAACTCTGCAGTAACGCTAGGTAGGAAAAGTATTGAATTTAATAAATGTTTTACACCTATAGAAAGCACTTGTGGAATTAGAATAAAACATTGGAGGAATTTGGAAAATTTGAAACTTTGAACCTTGTTTCTCCTTAACACTTCCAATGATTATAGAATGTGTAAGAACAACACAACACATGAAAATAAGGAAATCAAAAGCAACAACTACGCACAATAATGCGTAAAATCACTTGGAGAAAAACATCTAAGTAAACTGTGTATAGGGGGTGGAATGATCTCAAAAGAAATATTTGAGATGTATCCCATTCACATGAATGGGTAGTTATTCTCCATTGAGCCTGGAAAGATGAAATGAATTCACCCCTTTACAACTCGTGATAATGTGTGGACCGCTCCAGAGAGCATTAAACTTGGCATGATTGCATGATTGCTTGGTTTGGCTCTATCTTCATCCCATTAGAGAACTAAATCTCACTCTTTAAAATTCCTGTGGGAAGCCTTCTTGTCAAAATATTTCTTAACCTAAGTCTGATGTTGCTCCAAAGTCTTCATAGCATTTTTCCATACTTCTTCCAACTCCATGAGCTCAACAAACCTGATTATCAGAGGATTACTCTGCATAACCTCAAGCTAATGAGCTAACTCCAAAGAAGATAAATCCAAGGAGAGTGGAAGTTTTTCTTCTCTTCCATATATAAGCATGAAAGGAGAGTTTCCGATGGCCCTTTTAGGTGTGATCTGATCTACCAATAAAGTAGTTTTAAGCTATGTGTGCCAAGTCCTCCTATTAGTCTCCATTATGTGCTTGATAATCCTTGTGATTTTTTTGTTACTAGACTCATCCAGTCCATTTCCTTGTGGATATTAATTGGATCAAGTCTTGAGGTAGATCCCATTCTTAACATCCCATTAACTCAACTTTAGACCAAGAATAGCAATTACAATTTATAAAATAGCGTAAATGGAACACCGAACCTTGTCAAGTATACCTTCTAAGAAATCAAGCACCGCCTTCTTGTTTCTCTCTTTCAATGCTACCACCTCTTTCCATTGAGTAAAATAGTCCATTGTAGTAAGGACACATTTATATCCGTCATTGGATGAAGGATTAATCATTCCGATGAAATCTAATCCCCATTAAATTAAGGGTTGATCCACTTGAATTGGATGTAGTGGAAGAGATGCCAACTTCTTCTTTCTGGTGAAAAATTCACATTCCTTACACTTCTTTACCTAGAGATAGGCATCTTTGAATAAATCTAGAAAATAATAACCAGCTCATATGATCTTGGTAGTAGTTGTTTGTGCAAAGTAATTTCCTCCAAATAGGCCATTATGAAACTCTTCTAGTATCTTACTTACCTATTCATGTCCCATGCACTGAAGGAGAACACCATTCAAATCCCTTTAAAAGAGAACATTATCTACCAGAACACATGAAATAGACTAAAGATGAAAGGTTTGTCTTTGATTTTTATCCATGTTTATAGGATATACTCCTAAGAAAAGGAAACTCTTCATTTTGAATAACCAATCAACCTGATCATCACCTTCATTAGTGTTTAAGAGCATCATGTCCTCATCACCTTATGATTCCATGTCTCAGTAGCAATTTTTTGACACAAACCTTTACCTCTAAAATTTTTGGTAGCTTTGATATGTATGTCATACTCCATCACCTTCGTGATCCATCTAGCAAGAATTTCATTTATCTCTCTTTGTTCAAGCAAAATTTCTTGACACCTAGATGAGACACCATCGATGAATTTTGTTATTGGACAATATGTGCTTGAATTTTTCAAATATCAAATAACCACAAAGACTATTTTTTCAAAAAATGAATATTTGAGCTCATAGTATTTGAGGGATTGACTGAAAAACACAATTGGTTGTTCCATCAGATCATCATTTTGTTGGGTAAGGATACCCAAATTCTCTCTTGACCAACAAAAGCATAAAGAATAAAATCTCTATCAAACCTAGGGTTCACCAGTGTGGGAGCTTGAGAAATGGCCATTTTGATGGCTTATAATCTCTCCCTTCCTTTCTTTTTCCATGATAATGAAATATTCTTCTTCAACATGACTATCATTGGTTTAGCCAATGCTGAAAATTGAGGGATGAATCTCCGCATGAAGTTTATGATTCCTAGAAAACTCTGGAGACCCTTCTTATGACTTGGGAGAGATAAAGACATAATCGAATGGATCTTGGAGGGATCAATAGAAATTCGTTCCTTTGAAACAACATGCCATAAAATATTTCCTTCATGCACTACAAAAATAAATTTCTTAGGGTTAAGTGAAACTCTAAACTCTCTACATCTTTGGAAAACATTCCTTAGATGTGTGATGTGGTCTTCTGCATGCTTAGAGTATACAGTTATATCATCGAGAAAATAAAATCTTTGAGCTCTACCACCATTTGAAGGATTTTCTCCATTGATGGAAGATGATAATGATTTTTCAATGAGGTATGGTTCAAATCCCTAAACTCCACACTTATCGAATTTCTCTATTCTTCTTCCTTACAGAAGGACCAGATTGGCTACCCAAGATGAATGTTTAATAGGAAAAATTATACATGCCTTGGTGAGTTTGGTTAGATCCTTTCCCATTAGTGGCTCAATTTTGGGATTAATTGGCCTCTATTTGTGAGGAACTGGATTGGCATTAGGATCCAGTTTGATGGTATGTTGTGCTAGACCTAGATCAAAACCACACGAGTCTTTGTAGTTCCATGCAAAAATGTTGTGATACTTTTGAAATAGTTTGATGAAAGTTTCTTTTTATTTAGGAGTGCATACATTACCGATCTTTATAAACTTTTCATTTACTACCTTGACTTCCTAAAAATATTCTTCTTTGACCACCATGTTAAAGCTTTGTCTTTTGGCTTGATCATATGAATTAAAGATGGATTCTAGAGTAACTAAGCCTTTTAGTAGATTACTACTTTTCAATTGTATTATTTGATCATGATATGATTCTTGCAACTTATCTTGATTTTTCACAGCAAACTCCGCCTCTTCTTGTAGGAAAAGGAAATTTTGTTTTTCATTGTCAAACATTTACTAACTACTCACATTATCAGGAACTACAAGTCAAACCAACATTTTGATAGATTTACACCCTTCTTTAATGATATCAATAGGTATGTCGTATTGAAAAAAACTGTAGGAGGCCTATCAACATCTTGATTTTGATTTCTAGGAACCACATGGATCCAAAAAGATTTAAAATATTCAATAAAATCTTAGACTCGGTTCTTGTATGATCTTAAAAGATCATTTTTAGATGCACTGCGTGTCATTACTTGATGAACAACTAACTCACTATCTCCAAAAATAGTTAGGGATTTGATTCCCTTCTTTTGGGCTAGCTGAATTCCTTGCACAAGGGCCTTGTATTCAACAACATTGTTAGTGCAACTGAATTGCAACCAAAAAGATGAGAAGTAATTATCTCCTTTTGGATAAATTAGCATGACACTAGCACCGGATCCATTATTACTCCTCGAGATATCGAAAAATAATTACCACAATCCTTCCAAATTACTTTGTGTTTTGAAAAGTTGTGGTATGATCATACCTTATTCATGAATGTAGTATGTACCCAATCCCATCTCTTTCAAAAGCAATAAACTAGATTCTTCCTCTGCCAACACATCAATATAGGGATTGTACTAATTATCTCCACTCACTTCATCCAAACATAGTATGGGGACTTATTCCACAAGAGTGGTGGTTCATGATCATCATCCTCTTATTATGGATCACGATGGTATAATTCCCATTTATAGAACTAGTAGTGTATGGTTGTACATGATTATGATAGATTGGTTTCACCCTTATAGTCACTTTGGTTTCATATCGAGACACGAGAGTCATATGTGACCAAGCGGGATAGATAACCACCCATATTGGCAGTGAAATCTCGTGATAGGTACATGGAAAAGAGAGCAGGGAGATCAATGAATGATATGTCTTGTGTGAATGAAAAAATCGGGCGTGCATGGAAGGTAAGTTGAAGTCCTTTGATAACTCAAAAATTTTAACGGTTGTGCCATCTAGCTGAAAAACTCCTCCCATGACCGAGTGCATATTGTATGCCTAGTATATCTAAAATTTCTTTGGGCATGACCGAGCTACGACACCAAAATTGATCATGTAATTATGTATAAGGTGGTTGACGATGATAAGGGAACTATAGAATGGTGGTGGTTTTTTTCTTTAAAAGTAATTTTCCTTGAGTTGAAATTTTTGTAGAAGTTCTACCCCATAACCTAATGATCTTTCGGTTGTACAAAAAAATTTCAAAGCCTCTTGCAACAAGTTTATTTGAGAAGGAATTAAGAGTGCGTCCCACATGGTAACACTCAGGTTGGTCTTCTTCATTTGTTCTACAATACTAAAGGGAATTTATCCTACTTTGCTGACATTTATTTGGGCGTTAGAATCCTCTTTTGGAAAGTGCTTATTGGCTGTCCTGTGATTCCTGAAGAACCATCTTTCCTTGTAACTTGGCTAGCATGTGTTTCTGGTGGTTTCTTTCCTGTATCCTTATCAACCGCCACTTGTGGCTGAGGCTATGAAGTTACTTCTTGATCAGATTTAGAAGGTTGAGATTCTATTTCTCTTTTGGAGAATGAGTGTTTGATGCCACCGATGATGAATTTGTATTCAATGCATAAAAATATTCTTATTTCCAACTTAACAAAGTGGTATCTTTAGGTGCTGTGGTTGATCTGCTATTTTCTGCATAGATGAATTTTCTATTGGATCTAGAGGGACATTTACTTGTTTGAACCATAAGGGCCTAGCTAAGAACTCTATTGGGTCAAATATTTTGATCATGGGGTTGAGAACAAGGATATCACCATTTGTAGTCTTGAACTAGATTATTCTGGATAGGTATAAGGGCTCTGGAAGAGCTACTAACAAGAGTATTCCTAAATTTTAGAGGATTGACATTTGTAGCTTGACCTACAGTTTGATTTTGAGGTTGATTATTCCCTTGAAAATGAGGGAAATTATCCTAATCTTTGCTGATTTTGTGGGTGGTATGGACAATTATATTGAAATTGTTTCCTCTTGAGTGCAATGAGCTCATTCCTAAAAGTTTGAAGAGGTAGGGATAGATTGAGATGGTTTCTTGGAGGATGCTAGAATAGGAGCAATGGTAGACTAATTGTTCATAAGATCTAGATACAATGGCATTAGTGGTCATGGAGCTATCTTTCCATCCTTGATTAAGTAATTATCCACTCTTATGGCAACTTCGTAGGCATCAGGTAGTGTAGTCCCTCCCATGGACTGGATCATGATAGCTATATCATTATTTAAGGCTCATAAATAGTACATGAATGCATTATTTGGAGAAGGCTTTATGAGTTCTAGAATCCTATCCCACTTCCTTTATAATTGAAAGTTGAAATCATTCATGTATTCTTAGAGAGCTCTCTTTATGGTAGTTAGTTTTGAAGAGTGATATGTGATCACTCTTGTCTTAAAATTGTTTATAGATATTTTATCCTAACTTGTCCCAAGTGGTTATAGTACCAACACTTAACCCTCGAAACCATTGAAGTGTTTTTCCCTTAAAAGAAGTAGTAAGAAGTCTAACCGCAACATTGTCCTTTGTGATATTATGTACTGCACAAATGCTAGCTACATCAAGAATATGTTCCACTAGAGTAACGTGAGTTTCCCCTATGTAGAAGGGTAAAATTTTGAGTGCCACAATAGGTATAGGGTCACGTTGTGCCAACAGAAGAGGAATTATTGCATTTAAAGGGGAAAAACTTGGTTCCTCGCCATAGCAACGAGAGGTTGATTGTTCCTAGGTGAAGGAAACCTTCCGTAAGGAGGAGTTGAATGACCCCTATGAGGTGATGTTGCAATGGGTGATGTTGATATGCCTCTTCTCCTTCTCCTTGGAGGAGACAAGGATAGTTTGATGTGCTGATAATTTCCTTTCTTTGAAGAAGCTCTTGTCTGAATTCTTTGCATAAGTTAACACACTGAGATTTGAAATCTAGAGATATAGAGTCACCAAGTACTTTTACTTGTGCAAGTGAGAAGAGAAGTACCAACTCTTGGTCCCACTGGGTGTTCCAAAAACATTTATCACCAAATCACTATACCCTCTGAATGGCTAGAATGTGAATAGGATGTTCGGTGTGATTAGATAACATGTGATCCCCTCTCAAGCTATGGGACTTGGGATCAAGGTGAACCTCTAGATAATTTCAACTTCCTCTTCCTAAACTAAGTGCTATACTAATGCTAGTGCAATAAAATGGTTATATAGGCCTATGTAAACATTTTCATGGGATTTAGGAAATAAATTTACAAGAAATGAAACTATACTAGGGATGGTGATGCACCAAATAAACGGGTGTTACTTAATCGGGAAGGATTAATTTGAAGAGAGTGTTGTGAACCATAAGACAAATTCACTTACTATAAATTTGAAAGGGTAAATATAATACCACAAACTAAAGAGCATGTGTTCCCTTTGTTAAAAATCAATCAAAAAAATAATATATCAGTATTCTAGTGAAGAAGGATGAAATTAAGAAGGGGGAATAAACACCACAACTCAACTGCATGCAAAACTCCACCACTTGATAAGCATAGAACTCCAAGAACCTGTAATAGAAACTTAAACTTGCACAATGTATCTGTAAGCATGAGAAAGGCACAAAGAAGTATGTGGAATGATGAAAAGGACTAATGGTAGTCACAAAACATACACTTTTATTACTTCAACAATGTGCACAATGCATCATTACATTCGAAGAGGCAATGGTTTCCATTACAATCTTGGAAAGGAGGCTTGAAAGTTCCCTAATCTACAAAGATAGCTTGGATAAGAGAGAGGATTATTACTTCAACAATGTGCAAAAAACATACACTTTTATTACTTCAACAATGTGCACAATGCATCATTACATTCAAAAGAGGAAATGGTTGCCATTACAATCTTAGAAAGGAGGATTGAAATTTCCCCAATCCACAAATCTAACTTGCAGAAGAGAGAGGATTCTTGAAAAATATACACTTGTCTAAGATGTCTAACTTGTCCAACTTGTGTCACATGTCTAAGTTTTGCAACCAATGTGTAACCCCTTGGAATGAGCCTCCAATTTACATTTATAGAAGAATTTTGTGAGAGAGAAGAGGAGAAGTCATAAATTCCTTCCTAAAATGAAGGTACATGATGGTCAACATTTATTACAAAGTTAGTTGAACCACTTAACCCTCCATCATGTGCCATTAATGACCAGTTTGAATTAATCCTCTTATTTAATTAAAGGAATATTTAAATAAAATATTTTAATAATAATAATAACTATCATTATTAAAATATTTTAATAAAAATATCATTTTGTTGATCATACTAGCATCCAAAGTGTGATTGCACAACATTGAATCCTTTCAACAAGTGTGGGACTTGCAAAAATAAGAAAGGAATCTCTAGAGAAGGCTGGTTCCTATTCCTCTGTTCAGATGCACATGAAAATGCAGAGGGTTTACTCAAAACCTTATCTAACTTGCTAAGGAGACAGGGTAAGAAGATGCATAAAAATAAACCTAAGCTAACAGAGGTGATGCACCGAGGAATGAAGAACACCTATCTTACCAATAAACACAAACCATTAAAATGTGATGCAATCATGCACTGATAACAAAATTTGTAAAGTGAAAGATCGGGAGGATGCAAATGAACAGAGAGGGTTGAGAATCATCCACAGACATGCATTACTTGCTCCAAAGATTGATACAATACACTACAAAAATGCCAAGAGGCAAAGTTGCATTACAATTTTAAATGGGAGGTTTGAACTCCACAAATTCACCTGCCAAAGAGAAGAAGGGAGGGGCAAAACAAGAATGTCCAACGCTTAGAAAGAAGCCCCTCCTTACAATTTATAGGAAGAATGAGAGAGGGAAGAGAGAGGAAATCCAAATCTACCCCAACCACTTCTAGGTTACATTTAATTCATCTCATTATGGTGGTAGGTGAGAACCCTAGCAAAAAGTGGTGAACTGTATTTTGCATTTAAGCTGGTTGTTGAAACGTCATTTCTGGCCATTATCATGTGCCAGAGGCGTTTTTCAATTTTATCTCTCCAAACTGAACCAAAATTCAAGATTGACCCTGGAATCATGTAGAGAATTTCACCAGCTTTCCATTGATATAAAGAACATGAAAATCTAAGCTCTGGATCGAAAGTTATGGCCATTTGAAGATTTAGGGCAAAAACAGGCCCAAAACGGATCGGCGGGAAAAAAATTTTGAATTTTACCTCTTTTTGCATTTTGGAAAAATTTCAAATTTTCCCCATGCTCTACCACTTGGATGACACGTGTGTAGGATCTGGTTCATCGTGGGCTCATCCTTTGAAAATTTCTTGCCACTTGGACACGTGGCATGACCTGATTCGTTGGCTGGGGCAGTGGGCCAAAACACTCCTTTTGGATTTTTGGTGAAACACTTAGCCAAATTTCCAACTTTTCCTCTTCTGACACATGGCACATTCTGATTCATCCGTGGGCCTCCTTGTCTCTTTTCGGCCATTTCACCTTTTTCCACGCCCCACGTGTCCCTCGCGTACTTTGTCTCGGATCCTCGGATGAAAATCTGGGACAAATATTTCCAAACTCGCCCAAAATGGACTATCTTTTTCTGTTTGAGGTTCACGTGATTCCATTTTGCGGCCTTTACCTTTTCACGCCCCATGCGTCCCTCGTGTACTTTTTCCCAACTATCCCAAACTACCTAGGACAAATATCCGAACCACCCGAAATAGACTGTCTTTCGTCAAATTGGCCTGATTTCGCGTCCCCGCGTATTTTTGTCCCATTCTGTCCCAAACCACGCGAAACAAAGACTTAGACGATTTTCCTTGCTTTCGGCCATTTTGAATTTTCACGTCCCTCGTGTCCGACGCGTCCCAACTATCCCCATGGACACCGGGACAAAAAGACTTAGCCTGATTTTCTTTTTTTTCGGCCCCAAGCTTCGTACGACGAACCTCAACATTTACTCGAACCCTTCAGACCGAAATGCTTTAAAACAATCCTGCAACCTTATTTTTTGCATTTTTTCCATTTTTCTAACTCGTTGGGATTTCTTCTTGGATGGGAGAGTTAGAAAAAGGCCGAGGGGACCCAAAAACATGATTTTGGGCCTCGAATCAATCTTACTTGCTTGACTGAATAATTTGATGCATGTTATCAAAATTACCTTGAGGGGTGAATTTTGGATAACAATTTTGGTGACTCAATGGGGTCATCTGCCTACTGGATGAAGTTACCAGTTGCCCGAAGCATCCATTGGGCATGGAGTCATGAGTTGTAGCCTGCAAACTGATCTGAACTTTGAAAACCTCCCTCTGAGCCACTTGGAAACCCACTGAAATGGACTGTGCAAGAGCAAGACCAGCACCACAAAAACTATGTACAAAACTGAAAATCATACATGCTCCAAATGGAACATGCAGAGTGTGCACAAGCACTTCTTTTACTAAAAGCAAACCTACCTACTTTACTCTAACTGGAAGCAAAGGTGGGCTAAACAAACCCTGCAACTGGTTGTGCAAAATAGCTTCCTTTCTTCAAAATTGGCAACCATGCAACTGATTTGGCATTGAACATGGCTGATTGGATGAATGGAAAATCAACAAGAAGCTGGTCTTCCACCCAAATCATCAAGGTATCAGCTGAAGGCAAATTCAATACCTCTTTTAGTTGTTCTGCATTTGGATTGAAGAGGTATGACAATGATCCTTGGTACTTTGTAGCTCATCCTCATGCTTAGAAGCAAGCATGACTGGTTGTGACTTCTCCTTTGACTCCAATGAAGTCAAATACCTTATTGGGCAAGGTATGATCCATTTGATATGCCCATAGCTCTGATTTTCAACTCCAAAAATGGAGTCTTCTTGTAGACCTTCTTGGGTGGGTGATGTGGAAGCAATGGTAGGACTTTTCTGCCCTTTCTCTTCCTCCAATGAAGAACATGAAAGATTAAAATCTTCCAATCTTAGTTCCAAAGAGCTGCTATAAGATGCAGGCTGCTGCAAATGAATGTTCTCCTTCATGACCGCAGGCTCAAGTATTTGGAACGTGGATGATGAAAGAGAGAATGGTGGAAACTCAACCGGTTCTTCTTCATCAAAACAGTCCTCCAAATCTGACAGATAAACTACCTTATTGTTGTCCTACTACAAATGCTCAACTTCCTCCATGGTGTCCTCTTGATCTGTAACTTGATCATCATGGTTTCTTTCATCCTCCAACATTGAGTTTGAGAGGTCAAACTCTTCTTCAGCACTAGAACTTGAGAGAGATGAAGTAGAAAGAAGAACTGAAGGTTCTCCTATAGCCTGCTTTGTGCTCAAAGCCCTTGGATCTATAATTTTCTCCTCCACAACTAGAATGTGCTCCTCTTCTTTTGGATTTGGAGCAGCTTCTCCCTCTTCTACTACTTGAAGACAATCCTGCTCTTGATAGAACTCTTCCTCTAGCACGAAGTTCGTTAAGTCAAACTCTTCGATCTGCTGCTCTAGAGGACAAGTTGGGACTGTAGGATCTTCTTCAGAGCTTTCTTCCTCTATGGCTGATTGTGTAACTTGAATTGAATCAGCATTCCCTTCAAATAGAGTGCCAACATGGACACTACTTTCTGAGCAAACTGATCGCTGATCTACTTCTTCTTTTTGCTCTTCTTTTGCTGCCACAAAATCAGTCCTAACCACTACTTGTTCTCCAACTCCAACCTCTTCTGAAGGCTTAACCATCAAGGGGATCTTTGTCATCCCAAATTTAAGAGCCCAACTCTTCAGACTTTGAATTTCTTTATCTTTGTTTGGCTCTTCTTTTCTGCTGTTTTCCTTGACTGGCATTCTGATTTTTATCCTCCCAACATGGATTTGGGAATGCAAGAGGAGAAGTGGATTGTAACTCAATTGATTTGGAAATTTTTCGTGGTGGTGGAGGAGGTAGAAACTCTTGTTTCTTTGGAGGGAATGGCTGTTTGGAAGGAAAAAGGACAGAAGAATCGAGATGTGGTGGAAGACTAGGGAATGGAGAAATGGAATTAACTCCTAGGGCAGCATTGACTGGATTAGAATTTGAAATTCCAAATGAGATGATGCTGCTTGAGTAATGGGAAGAGAAAAACCAGATGATGGTGTAGAACTTACCCATTGACAAGGTTGTTCAACACCAAGTGTATAGGCCTCTATTTTTGTTGTCCATTGTGCAAGTTGGGGCAGCATCTTCATCATGAAGTCCAGCTTCTCCTGAGGGCTGAAGTGTCTTGGAAAAGGGCCTCCCCATGGACAAGGAGTCCTGCAACCAATTCTAAAAGCCTTCATTTGAGTTGCTGCTCTTGATTGCACCATCTTTGCCTCCATCTTTTGGATTTTTTCCACAAAATCTGCATCTTCCATTTGATTGTCTTCATTGCATGCGTACCCTTGCTCTTGATGTGCTTCACAACCAAACTGACTTTGGTACTGCTGCTCATATGGGTAGACATGCTGATTTTGAATTTGACCAAAATGCTGATTTGGAGGATTTGTAAAACATGTTGGAGGTGTGATATGCTGTTGTTGTAAATGTGAATTCCATGATGGAAATGAAGTCATGATTGCACAACTTCATGGAATGGAAAAGAATGAAAGAGATGGAAAGAAAGATGGATGGAAATGGATGGAAAACAGGTCTGCAACTTAGAGAATGAGTTATTTACCAGATGGAGTCGCAGATGTGCTTTTGAAAGTGCCTCCAAAAGGCTGAATCTTTAACAAGAACACACCAACCTATCAAAGATAAAGTGGAAGACCTCTAAGGTCCCACCGGGCATGCCAAAACTGGTTAGTGCAGAATCACAGCACCCTAGATGTTGATTAGATTTCTAGGTTGATCATACTAGCATCTAGTGTGATTGCATAACATTGAATCCTTTCTCCAAGTGTGGGACTTGCAAAATGAGAAAGGAATCTCCAGAGAAGGCTGGTTCCTATTCCTCTGTTCAGATGCACACAAAAAATGCAGAGGGTTTACTCAAAATCTAATCTAACTTGCCAAGGAGACAGGGTAAGAAGATGCATAAAAATAAACCTAAGCTAACAGAGGTGATGCACCGAGGAATGAAGAACACCTATCTTGCCAATAAACACAAACCATTAAAATGTGATGCAAGATCATGCACAGATAACAAAATTTGCAGTGAAAGATCAGGAGGATGCAAATGAACACAGAGAGGGTTGAGAATCATCCATAGACATGCATTACTTGCTCCAAAGATTGATACAATACACTACAAAATGCCAAGAGGAAAAGTTGCATTACAGTTTTAAATGGGAGGTTTGAACTCCACAAATTCACCTGCCAAAGAGAAGAAGGGAGGGGCAAAACAAGAATGTCCAACACTTAGAAAGAAGCCCCTCCTTACAATTTATAGGAAGAATGAGAGAGGGAAGAGAGAGGAAATCCAAATCTACCCCAACCACTTCTAGGTTGCATTTAATTCATCTCATTATGGTGGTAGGTGAGAACCCTAGCAAAAGCGGTGAACTGTATTTTGCATTTAAGCTGGTTGTTGAAACGTCATTTCTGGCCATTATCACATGCCAGAGGCATTTTTGATTTTCTCTCTCCAAACTGAACCAAAATGCAAGATTGACCCTGGAATCATGTAGAGAATTTTCACCATCTTTCCATTGATATAAAGAACGTGAAAATCGAGCTTTGGATCGAAAGTTATGGCCATTTGAAGATTTAGGGAAAAAACAGGCCCAAAACGGATCGGCGGGAAAAATTTTGAATTTTACCTCCTTTTTGCATTTTGGAAAAATTTTCAAATTTTCCCCACGCTCCACCACTTGGATGACACGTGTCAGGCTCTGGTTGGTTCATCGTGGGCTCATCCTTTGAAAATTTCTTGCCACTTGGACACGTGGCATGACCTGATTCATTGGCCGGGGCAGCGGGCCAAAACACTCCTTTTGGATTTTTGGTGAAACACTTAGCCAAATTTCCAACTTTTCCTCTTCTGACACGTGGCACGTTCTGATTCATCCGTGGGCCTCCTTGTCTCTTTTCGGCCATTTCACCTTTTTTCACATCCCACGCGTCCCTCACGTAACCTTTGTCCCATCTGTCCGGATGTCCTAGGACAAAAATTCCTCGATCCGTCCAAAATGGCTTGTCCTTTGTTCCTGATTTTTGCAGCCTTTTCACCTTTTCGATTCCCCACGCATCTCCCTCGTATTTTTTTCCCAACTGCCCGGATGAACTGCTCGGGACAAATATCTCCGAACCACCTGAAATGGACTGTCCTTTGCAATCGCAAATCGGCCGATTCGTCCCACGCATACTTTTGTCCCACTGTCCCAAACCATGTGAAACAAAAGACTTAGACGATTTTTCTTGCTTTCGGCCATTTCAGATTTTTCGCGTCCCTCGCGTCCCGATGTCCCAACTGTCCCATGGACCGCCTGGGACAAAAATGTCGACTTAGCTGATTTTCTTTTTTTCGGCCCAAGCTTGGTACGACGAACCTCAGTACGACCCAAACCCTTCAGACCCGAAATGCTTTAAAACAATCCTGCAACCTTATTTTTTGCTTTTTTCCCATTTTCTCTAACTCGTTGGGATTTCTTCTTGGATGGGAGAGTTAGAAAAAGGTCGAGGGGAACCCGAAAAACATGATTTTGGGCCTCGAATCAATCTTACTTGCTCGGGACTGAATAATTTGATGCATGTTATCAAAATTACCTTGAAGGGTGAATTTTGGATAGCAGTTCCCCTTTACGTTTGAACGTTCGTGCTCATATGTAATCCACCTACACTTACGGGTCTTGAATCACTTAGTTTGAGCTCTTTGCACACCGCCAAAGGTTGAGTTATGCGAGCCCACCTCTAATGCATTGACCCACGAAAGCACTCAATGTAACTCAGCCCACATACCTTGGTTCCCCCCAAGCTCTTTGGTTAATCTTTTCTGATTCAAACTCAATGTGCATGTGGCTCATTCCAAGTTGACTTCCACGAGCTCGGGTTCATAGGACTTTCTTCATGTGATTCATCACCACATCAAGCCACCCAGGTTCCATGTTACTACCATCAACCTTCATTCACGTCCCGGCTAGCCCATTTCCCATGAGCTCTCTATGTGCATGGTTTAACTTATGAGTCGAGCTCACATATGCTTCTTCCACACCAACAATCACCTAGGCATACTTTAACTCGATGTGGCATCCTTCACTCCAACTTGGTCACACATGTAAGATTGCCATCATGGAACTCAACATGCATCACTGAAAATGAGTCCTTCGTGAGATTTACAAACAAAATCACCATAGAGAATATCATATGATATTTCCTATCTTGCTTCCATGGGCTCTACTTCATTGTCTTAGCTCGACTGTGAGCTTGTTTTGACTAAGATGTTAAAATGAGCTCCTCTTAGTTGACCAAGCTAATCATGTGTTGATCACATGCTCAAGCTAGAATGAATCCTCAACCTCGAAGTACCTTCCTTTCACCAAGTTAGTAAACTTCTCTGCGTATCTCACCGCATAATGCCTAGATCCCTCTTAAGCTTTCCTCACCAACAATCATCTCAACATCCTCACTATGAGCCCGAACTCCGTGACCATGATTTATAGCCATACGTATCTTTGATAGAGCTGATCCATGAGGTCATCACAACCAGACATATGCTTAACGATCTCCTCATGATCTTTTCTATTTTGTATGCTTATTACGTTGCGACTTGGCACTCATTCTACAACATCAATGAAACTCCCTTCCATGAGCTCATCATGCATTGACTGATCCATCTTAAGTAGTGAGCTCCTTCAATTGACTCAACCTCAACCCATGCTTGGTCGACTCATCTATGATGAGATCTCTATCTCTGTGAGAAATATGTAGACTTTCCCGGTTGAGTTCACATTTGCACACCTCTTCACCTCACTTATCTTGATGATATTTATTCTTGCAAGCACTCTGAGAAATTCATTTGGTCTTTTAAAGGGATTCTCTTCGAATGCATGCTTAATCCATTTATATCATGTTGAGCTCTAAACCTCAACATGTTTTGCCACCTCATTGTTTGATCATGTTCAAGCTCCTTTGATGCATCACTTGTAACATTTTTCCCCATAGATTTGACATGAACAACTCAAGCTTCAAGATTCCGTAGACATGGCTCTTGCAAGATAGAATCCATCCGAGTGATTCTAAGTATTGAGTTATAGCTTACTTCAGTATTTCCTCAACCTTGACTTGAAAATACCTTCATCAAACAAACTCCAACCTGGAAAATATGACTTGGCCATCCGAGATCTTTTTATGAACTCATTTCACTAATTGATCACATGTCCGTGTATCCTCCAAAAACACTCATCCATCCATTTTTCAGCTTACTCTAATCGTATTCTAAGCAACATCAAAGGAATTGTGGTCGTTCACATTCATCAGATGACTGGGTTTTATGCCTATGTTTACGCAGATATTTCAAGTCTCTACCAACTTCCCACTATTCAAGCCATTGGACATTCTAGATTTTAGCAATCCTGCAATACAAATTAATTCCATGTATTCAAGGATTAGGCCAAAAAAATAGGATTTCGATGTTGACAACAAACTCCTTGTTTTCCTGCACAATGTCCCCACCTAGAAATTCTTCCTATGATCCCCGCATAGTGGAAATCTTAATTCTTGGAATCCAAGGATCATCTTACCATCATGGCATGGCTTATTCATCAAAAAAGTCTACATTCATTGAAATTCAATTGTCATAACCTATAAACCCCTGAAATTGGTTTTTAGCTTGTGACTCAGCAACCAAGCTCTAGACCAAGCTATGTCTTAACTCCAAGACTCCCGAGCTCCTAACTCAGCCTTCATGCTCACGAGCTCCCCGTATTTATAATGACACTAAAACTCAATCAAGCTCTATCTGAAGGGCTCAATTATCCATCCATGTATTTTCCTTAGTTGAGTGCCCCGAGATACTCTCTTACTCAAGTTCTTCATTCAATGCATGGCTTCAAAACTATGAGATTAACATGTTCCTTTCCTTTAATGCATGCCTCGGTGACATGTCCATCGATGAGCCCAAACCTAGCTCTTAATGCAATTCGACATCAATCAACTCAGCCACAAACTTGCGCTCAAGCCACTCTTCCAAGACTCATTGAGCTCCCCCTTGAACGAATCGATCAATCCCTAGTAATGTTTCTCCATCAAGCCCATTTTTTGAGTCATGATCTGAGATTGTCTATTGATCATTTCATCTCATATCTCTTTAACCAAGATCTATAGGAATCGACTCAAATGACTGAGCTCCTCACTGAGTGAGCTCAACTCGGTTCAATTCAATATTAGGTGAGCTCTCTTTATGTAATATTGGGTGAAATTTTAGTAATTATTTTGAATGAGTTAATACAACCCAGCCCTTCGACCTTATATATGATATCAACTCACCGAGCTTCTCGGTGAGTTGATAGAGCTCAAGACCCTTTTGGGGCATTCCCACACTTGATATTAAAAACCTTGGATTTCCTAGATCCTCCTTGAAAACCAAGGATCATAGAGATATAGTAGAATCTCCTCAACATGATTAATTAATTACTTTAATTATTTCATCTCCATGATGAGCGAGTCTGTTGACAAAAATCCTTTGCTGCAGCACAAGCAGACAGAGTCATAGGAAACCTTATGTTAGTGGGATGTGTGCCCTAAGGTGACCTCCATATTATAAATAAGTTGGATCTTCTTTTCATTATGAATTGAGGGTAAGAGAAAATGAACTAAACTTTAAACTTAATGGGGGCGATGCAGAAAAGTGAAAGATTTAACTCATAACACAACTAGCTGAAATAGAGAAAAAGGTGGGCAATGAAAAGGGTGGACAAGATGCACCATAGACCAGAGACGATCCACACATAACACTAATCAAAAGTATCCGAGCACAAATTCTAAACATAGCAATAGCACCAAAACGTGCACAATTATCTATGTCAAAATAAAGGCTATCAGAGATAATACAAATTACGCAAAGGATGGATGAATTGCATCACAGGGAATATTATATTACTCCAAAAAACATGCAGAATATTAGAATAGATAAGAGGTAAAATGCCATTACAAAACTAAGAAAGAAGGATAAAGCTCCAGACTTCCCGCCTTTTAGAAGAAGAACTGAGATTGAAGAAGAAACTAACTCTAGAAGTGTCTGCTTATTTTGAAGCCTTTGGTTTCAATATATAAGAGGAGAAGGATGTGAGAGACCCTTCTCAAACTATTTTAATTATGATAAATAGTGTGAAGTGACAGAAATATTATTTTTTCTATATTTTTCACACTTTCCTATTAGTTGTTCTTTAAAGAGTGAGAGCCATGCCTATTTAATGCATCTCTTAAAAATTTTGCAACCGAATCCCTTGGAGCGGACTTATTCTTCCAAATCATTATTACATATTTGGATCTTTAATTGCTTATGCATTGGGTCTTGAGCTCATGATTCAAGTGATGCCTATCCATGTTATTTTATGAGAATGACCCTTTGAATGTAGGTGAACAAATTAAGTTTTCCTAGGTTCGCACTCTTCACATAGAACTATACATTAACTTCATCCCTGAAAAGACCAGCTGAATGACCCCTTTCCTTTGATATTTTCAAAAGATCTAAACATTTAAAAAATTTAGATAGGTGCCATAATTTCCCCTACGTGGATTTTGGCTTATCACCAATATTTTAGCAATCTACCTCAAACTCAAAGCTAATTTATTATGAAATCCATGTGGAGGTCAAGCACTTCTCTAGGGTCTCTGCTTCCATTATAGCTTTTGGGAGTGCGTTGGGCTGACACCTGGCATTATTTGTGATCGGGCCACTTTCCTTTGGGTAAGTAATGAGCCAACCACATATCACTACGAAGATTTTTAATTTGGATGGGTCATCTACAGTTGACTCCACATGTAAGCCCCACGGGGCTTCAAGGCTTCTGCTTCCTTTGCTTTCTGGAACTCACACCAAGTTGACATTTGGCACTGTCTATGAGATTGTTTCTTCCTTTTGAGTTTGGCTTGTCCCAACTTGGATTTAATCATGGATTTGGTTGTATTTACGAAGGCTTGACTCTAGTGGGATTCAACCCTACGGGAACCTCGATTGAGCAGGAATATACTTGTTATCTAATCTTAGCGGGAAACGGAAATTAGATAATAGTTTGGTGACTCATGGGGACCATTATCCTGCTAAATGGAAATAACCCACAATCTCCCACTATCCATTGGGTCTGGGTCATGTTATGAGCTAATATGAACCTAGTCCATAGTGTCTCGAATTGTTGCCGAGCCTCTGTAGCTGTTATTTGATCCTTGTGCTTTCCTACTCTCATAAGGAAAACTTTTTCATTTGTTTTTGTGAGAGTAGAAAGTTGAAGAATCCATAATGTCACTCGCTTAATTGATTTTAGTTACTTGGTATTTTCTTGGATTCAAGATTACAACCGGTAAAGATAATCTGTAAATTATCCTACAACATGGGGTCTCCTTGGGGAATCTGGTGCCTCTTAATGGAGTAATAAAAATGTGAGCCTATACAAAGAGACAAAACATACATGAATCAAATGAGTCATGTAGAGTGTGTGTATGCACTTATTTTGTAGAAAGCAATCTACTCCTACTCCTAAGATAACTAGTTTTTGAAAAGCTAAATAAAACCTAAAACTGGTAGGGAGAAATAACTTCCCTTCCTTATAAAGTAAGGCCATACAATTAATTTATCTATAGGCATGGATTGTAATAAGAGTGAAAAATTACCTTTCACTCTTCCCCTGCAGTATCAATAAAAAGTAATGAATACCTCCTCAAGATGTTCATATTTTGGTTGGATTTGTCATAGATGACCCTTGGGGCCTTGAAAATTATCCTCATGCCCTGAAGTGAGCATTACTGGCATTGACGTTTTCCCTCGTCTTGATGAGGACTATCCTTTGGCAGGGTCCTGCTTTGACATTTTATTCCTTCTCATTGTTCTAGATTACATATTTTGGAATGAGGATTTTTGTAGGCTTCCCTGAAGGGTGTCATCCTTATCTCCTCCCTCCTTGTTTTTAGCAATTTCACCTATAAATCCAAGCTATTCGCTCGAAAGCATAAATATTTCAATGATACTTTTTCTAGAGCCCTTGGACTAGTTCCAGGGGAACTATTATGAGTAGAAGTATGCTTTTGTTATAGGGTTAATGAAGCAGTGCAGGTCGTAATTTCAATAAGATCTTCTTCATCAAGGCATCCCCCAAATCTGATAAGAAATTGATCTTATCTTCTTCCTCCTCTGTCAAAGTCTCCCACTTTTGTATGATGGTTTTTGAGTCTATAAATTTTCCATCATGTGTGGCTTCATCTTGCAATATGAAGCCCATTAATCCAAACTCTTCCAGGGCTCTACTTTATGGGGAGGAAAAAAGAGGAAACGTTTGTAGCTTCTTGAATGCTCATCTCGTGATACAAACCTCCCAAGTTCATATCACTTCTCACCATATGCTCCTCTTCTTTTGGATTTAGAGCCATTACTTGGTGCAAGGGGTATAACTACTCGAAGAAAGGGGAAGGGTGGAATGGATGGCTTGGAGATGGATAAGGGGACGATCCCTTGGTGGTAATGAAGTCATGATTACACAAATCCATAGGATGAAGAGAAATGGAAGACGTGGAAAGAAAGATGAGTGGAAATGGATGAGAGGGAGGTTTGCGAGCTTTTGTAATGATTTTTTCAGACCATGTGGAGTCATTGGATGTGCTCTAAAACTATCTCCATTAAAGCTTGAACTTTACTAGGAACAGACCGAGTTGATGCAATGATAAATACTACTTTGAGTCATCCCACCAAGCATGCCAGAAAACGCTTGATGGAAATACTTAGTGGACAAAATGTCGAGTCGTAGGAAACCTTAGGTTAGTGGGACATGTGCCCTAAGGTGACCTCTATATTTTAAAGAATTTGGATCTTATTTTCGGTATGAGCTGAGGGTCAGAGAAAATGAACTAAACTTTAAACTTAACAAGGGCAATGCGCTAAAAGTGAAAGAGTTAACTCGTAACACAACTGGCTGAAATAGAGAAAAGGTGGGAAATGAAAAGGGTGGAAAAGATGCACCATAGACCAAAGATGATCCACATAGAACACTACTCCAAACTATCCAAGCACAGCTTCTAAAGATAGAAATAGCACCAAAATGTGCACAGTTATCTACATCAAAATAAAGGCTATCAGAGATAATATAGATTACACAAAGGATGGACGAATTACATCACAGGCATATTATATTACTCCAAACAATGTGCACAATATTACAATAGATAAGAGGCAAAATTCCATTACAAAGCTCATAAAGAAGGCTAAAGCTCCAACCTCCTACCTTTTATAGAAGAAGAACTGAGACAAAAGAAGAAACTAACTAACTCTAGAAGTGTCTTCTTATTTTGAAGCCTTTGGTTTCAATATATAGGAGGAGAAGGACGTGAGAGACCCTTTTCAAACTCTTTTAATTATGATAAATAGTGCAAAGTGACAAAAATAGATTTTTGTGATATTTTTCATACTTTCCCATTATTTGTTCTTTAAAGAGTGAGAGCCATTCCTATTTAATGCATCTCTTAACTATTTTGCAACCAAATCGCTTGGAGCGGACTTATTCTTCCAAATCATTATTACATATTTGGATCTTTAATTACTTATGCATTGGGTCTTGAGCTCATGATTCAAGTGGTGCCTATCCATGTTATTTTATGAGAATGACCCTTTGAATGTAGGTGAACAAATTAATTATTCCCAGGTTCACACTCTTCACATGGAACTATGCATTAACTTCATCCCTAAAAAGACTAGCCAAATGACCCTTTGCCTTTGATCTTTTCAAAATATCTAAACATTTAAAATTTTTAGATAGGCGCCATAATTTCCCTACGTGTATTTTGGCTTATCACCAATATTTTAGCAATCTTCCTCGAACTCGGAGCTGATTTATTATGAAATCCACGTGGAGGTCAAGCACTTCTCTAGGGTCTCTACTTCCATTGTAGCTTCGGGAGTGCACTGGTCGACACCTAGCATTATTTGCGATCGGGCCACTTTCCTTTGGGTAAGTGATGAGCCGGTTGCATATCACTGCAAATAATTTTACTTTAGATGGGTCATCTACATTTGAATCCATGAGTAAGCCCATGGGGCTTCAAGATTTTGTTTCCCTTGATTTCGGAACTCGCATCAAGTTGACATTTAGAATTATCTCATGAGATTGTTGCTTCCTTTTGAGTTTGGCTTGTCCCAACTTGTCCTTAATCATGGATTTGGCTATATTGCCAAAGGATTGACTCTGGTGGGATTCGACCTGTGGGAACCTCAATTGATTAGGAATATGATTGTTATCTAATCTTAGCGGGCAACAAAAATTAGATAACATGTCCCCGGGATCAAGTATTTCATTTCAAACATAATAGGACCCCATTATCAAAATTTTCCATCTATGAAATATTGGATAAATGATACCACCATTGAAATTGGAACATCAAGCTCAGATATTACCACCATAGAAATAACTATATAAGGAGACAAATTATTTTTCTAGGAAACATAAGAAATGGTGAAAAAAAAAGAGTATGATAGATATTCCCTCCTCTCATATACACACAATAATTCCAAAATTTTCTCGGATAAGTGTGTAGATGATAACCTTGCAAGCCTTAGTCAACACAAAGGCAAAGAAACATTGAGAAGCTTTTTTTTGAAAACATAAATTGAAGGATTTCATAAGCTTTGAAAAAATTGGTACAACCCAAAATTAATTTTCCTTAAAAAAGTAACACTAGAGAAAACCTTGTGAATCCTAAAATAAAAATTTACGATAATTATTCTTAACTTGTCAAGAAAAAATAGGCTACAAATTTATGAGTGAACAAATAGAATTGACCACTTTGGTTGGAACACTTGTGGAAAATCAGTTGGATCAAGAATATGCAACCAAGTTGAAGATAAAAGTTACCCAATATAACGAGGTAAAATATGCAGTTCATATATTGTGATAGTTTATAAACCTGGTCTAACAAGATGAAACACATGAAAATAAAATTAATTTCAAGATCCGTGTGCTAGAACAAGAAGTTGTAGACTATAATGACTGATAAAAAGGATGACCAAAATATTTGGAAAACACTATAATTTCAAATTATATTAGCTATAAGCATTCTTTCAAAGCTTCATAAAATGTTAGTGATAAACTATGAGAATGAGAGAAGAATATGTTATGTAATATTTTTGTCGTGGTGTGTAGACAACGCATGAGGGATTTTATAGAGGGGTTGATCTAGGATATAAGAAATGCTATAATTTTTCCTAACAAAGTTGCAAAATATTCATAACCATATGCTTTATTTGATTTCATGTAAGAACTATCAAAATTACACATATACTTTGGAAGAGTAAATGAAGCTCTCATAGAATGGAACATATGTAAAGTATATATAGAATATTCCTACCAAAAATGAAGAATATGAATAATACAATGTGTATACATGCATTAGAAGTACAAAATAAATCTAGGGTCTAACACCAAGTAAATCCTAATCTACTAATAATGCAAATACATCAAGATAAAGCAAGAAAAGGAATAAAATATGAATTTCATAAACATGACATGGAAACATAAACCTACCTTCAACTTGTAGATTTTATTTGGATATGTGGATATCATTGTGAATTGAGTGCAATCCATGAGTAGTTTAGATACAAGGAGGGAACTTGGTGAAGCAAGAGATCTCTTCAAAATGTCCAAAGCCATGTTTGAGTCTTATCTTAATAGTTCAACCAAGAAAGGTTTCCTCCTACTATTTGCTTCTAGCTATTGACCAATAGCTTAGCATAAGAAAGTAGGATTATGTGTGTTTTGGGGAAGGTATAATAGGTTTATTTTATAGATTTTCTCTTTGGGAAAAACACAACTAATAATGAACGTGGGATAGTGGAAATGTAGGATTAAGAGTGGATAAACATGATTAATGGCTTTGTTTGTTGGGTTGTGGCCCACATTCATCAAAAAACCACTTTGTTCTCATTATATATCTTGGCTTTTAAGCCTTCTTTGTACTACAGGGTATGGTCCCCTTAAAAACCATTTACCCTTAATAAAAACATGATTAAGAGTAATTTAAAAGATTAATGACTCATGGGAATCGGGGAGGATTAATTAATCACTTGGGATTAATTAATAGGCCAATAATAGCTTGTAGGGAAATATTTAGAGGAGGTGCAGAGGAAAATTAGTGGGTGGAGAGGGGTTTGAGAGTGGGACTTAATAAAGTATTATTAATTATATGAAAGATGAGTATTTTAGTAATTAATTAACAATGGGTAATTAATTAATTAAAAATGGGATTTTAATTAATGAAGTGATGTTAGTTTTCATCAAGAGGGAAATATTATTTAATTAATGGAATGGTTTTAATTGATTGGAGACGATAAGAAATTGTGCAATTTTAGTAACAAAAGTGTGTGATAGAAAGTAGGTGTATACATTTTCCCCTTTAAGGTGGTGTCATGTGAGAGATTCCATTTTAAAGAAACTAGAAAATTTTATTTTACGTAGGAGGAAGAAAAATTAGTTGGATGTGAGATGCCCCTCGAGTGGTGATGGAGCAATATATTAAGTTGATAGAAACTCAAAATAGGATAAAATGATTATGAGGGAAAATAAGTCATCACACAGTTGTCCCAAAGGCCGTTCTTGCTATGGCCAAAACAACATGGAGAGAGCATATATTAGAGGAGGGGTAAAAAAACAATTTCACCATAATAAATAGTAGAAAAGGAGCTTTGATTGATCATAATGAGATAAGATGCCCATCGTAGTGTTCACACTGGGACCTGGGTCCATGACGCCAAGACATGGGAAATTTGTAGGTGATGTCATTAATATTAAATGTCGAGCTTGAATTTTTAATTTTAAGTACATTTATGGCCCCAAAATGGGTGGAATGTGATTTTTCTATAAGTTACAATTATCACTTTTAGTGAGTTCATGCTAAGTTATAGTGGATTTAGGGAATTTTTGGTGAACTGCCATGATAGAATTGATTTTGCTACAAGTCATATTGAATTCACCACCAATAGTTAACTCTTTAAATCATGTAAAGAATTTTCCATTTAAAAATCCACTACATAACATAGCTAACTTGTGCTTAATGGGGAATTCACTACATAGCGTAGTGAATTCATTAAAAGGAAATTTATTGTACTTGTGTATCAAATTCGCACCAAAATGAAGTGTTTACAAGTTTTACTAAAGTTTTGATAAAATAGGATAAGTTTAAAAGTTTTATTTTCTTTGATATGTGTCTGAAAATAATGAAATGTTAGCAATGTGTATAATTTACTTGAGTGATTACAGGAGGGTTTGACCATGATACAAATCTATGAACAATGCTCTGAGCTCTTGTAGCAAGTCCAGATCATTACATCCACATGACTAGGAAAACTATAAGAGTTGGGATTATAATAAGTTTCTTTGATGATGTCCTTGAGTGTTGATAGACCATTATTTATAACACTTACCTGAGAGATTACATTTGGAGATGAGAATATTTCACATCCTGATAGGGGAGATGACTTTAATGTTAGAGGATGTGCATCGAGATCTTGAGGTTTTTGATCGTTGGGGACCCTATATATTATGATACCATAGATGTAACATGAGAGATGATTTATTCTTGTGGCCATTTAGATTTTTTCCTTGATAAGACATGAGTTTTGTTGACAAAGTTTTTGACAAAGTTCAAATATAGGATCTTCCCTTATTCCTAGTTATCCTTGTTAGTTGCATCTTGCTACCTAAAAATTATGGCTACTACTTACTAGTGGAGTTTATGAGAGTGATAGTTTATATGTGTGAGAAATATAGGTAGTTTGTGTTGAGATCTTGTGTCCTTACATAGTTATAAAGAGATCTACATCTTATCATCTATAGAGGTAACAAGTGTATATGCCACACTCATTTGTTATAGATATGGCCCTAGGAGCATATAACATTTGGATGCCCAGAGGTCCATTTTATTCATTATATGATGATAATCTATGATCTTTCATATGGAGTAGGTTAGAAGAGGCAGGTAGAGATGCATGGAGTTATTTCTTATAGACAAGCCTTAGATGATCTTTTTGTTATAGATATTACATGAAGGTTATTTTTAGTGATGAGGACTTGGCTGAGACCTCAACAAAGATGTATTACACACACAATGTTATCGGATAGTAGGAGGAAGTTTTTAATAGATAGATACAAGCCGGAAAGAGTATTACATTAGTTTGGATATTGTGAAGGGGTTCTTAAAACAACACAAGTGTTTTGTGGACTTGACTAGTTTAGTATTTTATTTTACCAAATATCCCAAGGAGCATTGACACATCACTCATCTAGAATTGAACACTCACCCAAAGTGCGCAAGGGTACTAGATCCCTATTTTATAGAAGATTTGTCAAGGAATTATCATGATAAACACATACATAATCCAGATCCATAAAAAACATGTAATGATATAACATAAACAGATCTAGATCTTAACCATAGTGTATAAATAATTCAACAAGGACTAATATCTGATTCACCATACAAGATCCATCCATATTAATATCAACAACCATTATCCAACCACATATATCAATTATATTAATCACTATAAAATATTAAGACAAATACACAAATAAGAGTATCATCATAGTCACATGCACACATAAATTAGTAGCATAACCTTAGAAGTAATCACGGGTATCTCAAACCATGCAAATCAATACATATTTATAGGAGTGGGGAATTTCCCTTCACTACCTAATTATCCTTAAAATAGGATGCATGCTAAGAATAACCATGCACTACTACAAGATAAATACAAAAACATAAAATATCACTAATAATAACTACAGGTATAATCCTATTATTAGCCCAAAACTATGTATGTCGGTCAATCTACCACTTGTCCAAAATAGACTTTGTTTAGTCTCCAAGTCTTCAAACCTTTACGTGTTCAACACTCAATCCCATTTTTAGCCCATGGTAACTTGAAGCCATACTTTTCTCGGGTCTTCCCTTTTTTTCTACACTTCCATGTTCTCCTACATGCCCCATGTCTACATTCCCAATCCTTATGTGCCTTTAGTACTCAAACTATAATTCATCATCCCAACATTACCCCACACTTGCTTCATTTACACCCTCGGAAATGGGTAACCATGACTTATCTCTCCATGAATAAATAATAAGGAACAAAATAATAATTGTACACAAAGAATGAAATAATATATTGATGCGCTACACTTCTGAAGGTAGAATCAACTCTGGATATGTAATTTTAATTTCTACCTCTAACTCATTCCAATCACTAAGCACCTTATTGGTTTTATGAGGGATGTCTATGAGTACCCATTCCATCTCATCCATGGGCATGTTCTCATCCTCATTCTGCAACACTCTAAGGATGTTCACGGACACGATACCACCCCTTCCATCACATCCATACACTACGCGATGAGTTTCCCAAGTTGCTTTATCTTCTCCTTATGAGGGTCTTGGCCTGCTATAAGTGCATCATGATTTTCTGCTACTAAAGTGAGCCTCTCCTCATGCACAAGTGTCTCATCTTGTTTTTCTATAAGGACTATGTTGTCTTCATATAGATTCTTTGTTTTGATTATTATCTCGGAGTTCTGCACATATGTTTAATGCCAAGTCTTCCGTTTTTAACTCATCTTTCATGTCCTACAATTAAGACTTGTACCCACTTATCTTGCATGTGATGGTTTCCTTTTTATTTTCCACCTATGCTGCAATATCCTTTGGTTTCAGCATCCTTATTGTACTTTCATCCATCACCATATGGACTAGTGTGCACAAGTAATGCATAGTAGATGGAAACCTCTCTGCCACTTTCTCTTCCAGATGTGGCCTTGCCTTCAAAATTTCATTGCATATCCGCTCTTTCCGCCATACTAATTATTTCTCGCACCTTCGCCTCAATCGACTCCTTTTTCTCTCACAAACACTTAATATCTCGTGTCTTTATATTTTCTATCTTCCAACAAAGCATGTATAGTTGTCACCTTATCAATGTTTCTACACGTAACTTATGTAGATACCTTAGTCAATGCATAACTTACCTTCTCATCTAACATATGATTCGGATTGATACTTTGCATACATTCTTCATTCTTCGTGACACACATGATACTTTGCATACATCAAATTTAGGCTCATCCATGTTATTCTGCATACTCCATGACAACTATTTGTGGGTGTGCATGGTCGCCATCTCAGAATCCATCAATTCCTAGCCATAAAGGTCCTTGGGTTCCAAGGTACTTTGGAACCTAGTGCAGATGATATTGGTAGGATCATTGACGTACCTTATTATTTAATTTTCATACATTTCTCCATCCTTCTCCTTTCTAGATCACTTACCTTTTGGAATGTGCATGCCCACATCAAGCACCAGTCCTTCACCTATTTGTGTAGTAGTAGGTGCACCAGATGGTTCACCCTTATCTTCACTCTTCTCTTCATCAACAACACTGTCATCCTCCACTTCTTGTTCTTCCAAAATTCTTGCATCATGTCTCAATTCTTCTTCCCGTGGTTCCTCTACATACAAAGTGTTAATCAAAGTCTTTAGCATGTTGTCCTCTAATTTCTCACCCTCATCATTCCGAGTGGGGATGTACTCGTGCCTTCTCTTCTTCTTTAGTTTTTCCTTCATAGGAGAGTTTCTAGGTAACCTCCTTGGTGGATGTGATGACCCCGCGCCTTGAGTTATTATTCTCCTTATCACTCCTATATTGTTGGTCCTCAAGACCCTGTTCTAAATCTATCCCTACCACGTTGGTTTTCACCACTTATTCTTCCTTTCCTTCTTTTTTTCTTAGAGGATTAGGGTCACACATTTGATTTCTCCTACAATGGGTTGTTTTATTTTACCATGCTCCAAGCCACCATTATATTCCTTCAATTACTCTTCTTCTTCTTCTTCATGGGGAAAATTAGACTCCTCCTCCTGCAACGCACCCATAGTATGTTTCCCCTTGGGTGGATCAGGGAGCTAGAATTTTTTTCAATGTATTTTCCACTCTCTAACCTAGCCTTAAGGTATATGTATACTAGAGTTTCTCCAGAATTCCCAATTTCCAAACTCATAGAATTGATATTAATATCATCTGAAATCAACTTCTCAATGTAAGTAGACTTACTTTTAGCAGACATATGTCTTTCTAAGTGTATGATAATCAAAATCCACTTTGTTTGTATTAAATATTATCCCGCATGCATTGGAAAACCTATGTATATATGCTGGAAATAGCACGTAGTGAAGGCATATGGGAGCTTGCACAAAGGACCCCACTTTCCATCCTTCATTCCAAAATGCCCTATGCAAAACTACTTTGGTAAATAGTAAACTAATCTATCTTTCTCGATGCTAAAGGTATATCCTTGGTTATTCTCCACTCATATTCAAATGCAACGTGTAGGAGGTCATACCAAAGTTCTGTCCTTTTCTTGTATGGTCCACTTATGGAACCATGACATGTATACTTTATAAATCTATCTCGCCAAGGACTTCTTCTCTAGAGGGTATTGCCACATATTATCTTTTGGACTGTCGGGCATCCCAATCTCTATAAACAAAATGGACAAAATGAAAGAGTCAAAACTTATATTATCTCCTTTGTATGCCTTTGTAATTATAATCGATAAATGAAGTTAGATAAATTGTACACAACACCTTTTTTCATCTTGTTAGCAACCTTTAACCACATCCTATTCACTTGTGATCAACACTCTTGATTATTGAGCTTGGTGATGAGATGCAATATTTCCTGAATAACATGGTATTTTTGCAACTTACAAATATCCATTTCACACCCTCCCTTTGCATAAGATAACACTTTCTTGGTTTCCTCTACTCCTTCCTTATTAGTAAGATCACTACTGACCTCGGTTCCCAAGCTTATCAACCCTATCAATCTACCAATCAAGGGTGTGGTAAGTCACATTCACCTCCAAGAAAAATAAAATAAGTCCTCATGGACTCATCTCATTAGGCACTAGTAAATTTTCTTTGGCTTACCAAAATATGGGAGCTCATAGAGCTGCAAAACTCCCACTTGATCCAATAGTTTCTCCCCTATGTTATCATATACTACCATGTCATTTTATATTCATAGGGATATTTTCACCACTAGGATTTTATCCAATTATCCTTATTATCCTTTGTTTGATGGTTGTAATCACTCACCTTACTCTATATGATGTGTGACTCCTAATCACGACCCATGTACACACCTTCTGGATACTGCATCTCAGAAAACCAACTTTCGGTGTATCTTCCACCTCTGTTTCTACTTCTTTCCCCTTGTAGTCACTCCAAGTTCTCTCTTAGGTGCCATACTGATGATAAAAGAATATTATTTCAGTCAATTTGAGCTCTGTGACTCTAACTTATGTGCCCTAGTTTATAACTTCCATGTCCTAGCTCTTCTCTAAACCATAACTCAAAGATTTTTTTCCCTATACACCTTTTATTTTCTCAAACACTATCTCTAATGGATCTCAAATCAATCTAGTGCACAAATCTATCTAGTTTAGTCTTTTATCATAGCTCTTTCACACTTTCTCATAAAACTCACTCGAACACTTCTTCTTCACAATCGCAAGGTAAAAATGACATCACAAACCCACCTTTTATAACCTTCATAAAATTTTCCACATTTATTTCTCTCCACCTACCATTGTACTCAACATTGAATGATGTTTTCACTCATGTTCTACGTTGTGTTTTCCATGCCCTAGTTATAACATCTTGGTACACCCACTACTTATCCTCCACATATTACCTTACGAACACCTTCTTGCACTAAATTTCCCTTCCAATGTGCCTCAAACCAAGTATATTCCCATGCTATAGCCTACTTCATGTTACGCTATGTTTCCATTCATCCTCACGTGGTCTTTATGCATGAGTAAATTTTCTTTATCCGCACCCTTACTTCAAGAACGTGTACAATATTTCTCTATGCATACCCATCTTCCAGAGAACATTCAATCTTGACCCATTTATCCTGTATACACTCCACCCCACACTAAAAGTATATGTGGTCCTCTGTGCATGAAGTCAATATATAGTAATTAGCTTATGGTGCACAAGCATGCTTATTACACAAAACACATAACTAAATTGAAAAAGCACAACAATGATGAAATGGAACACTTATAAAGGAATGTAATAAAATAAATCTAATCTAATGGGAATATTACCTTATTAAAAAAACCAAGAAGACTTATTTATAGTAGGGATTTATCCTACTCCCATTGAGGTAGCTAGAAAAATGTGTCCCATCCAATGCTTCAGAAACTGGAAAATTCCTGAATCAAGTATATAAGTCACAACATATGGTCCTAAAAAATGCACTTATAAATTTTTACGGTGGTGCAAATACTTGGAATCATAAAAAGAACCATCTATCCAACTTTAATATTTTTATCCTTAATATGCCTATCATGTCATGCCTTATTCGCTTGGCCTTTTCTTTCTTCTAACTCTATTAAGAAATTGCACACCTTTCATATAGCTAAATTAGTTTATCAATTCACTATTATAATGCTTGTTCATCATCTAGACCTCCTATGTGTGTAATACATAAAGAAGGTAATATGAATTCCAATGGTAAAACATCCTCCGTGCCAAACACCAATTGAAAGGGTGTGGCCTTATTCAACCTCTTGTAGGTTGTCATGTATGCCTAAAGTAAAATAGATAATCCTAGTACTTCCTTCCAATGCCACAAATATTTTTCAATGTATGTCCCACTATCTTGTTAAATACCTTAGTAGTGTCATTGGCCTATGGGTGATAGGGTGGTGTTTTATGGTGTTCCACCATAAATTCGCCAATAATAGTATCTTCGATGGTCTTGTTAAGAAAATGAGTGCCCCTATCATCTTTAGACTTAGTAGGCATCCATACCTACTGATTATGTTTTCCCATAGAAATCATGTTATCGTAGATGGCATGTAATCATTTATAGGCATTTCTTCTACCCACCTTGTAAGATAATTGATACAAGTTATAATGTAGCGCGATCTGTCCTACACATGAATGGGGAAATATAACCCACAAAGTCGATTACCAACTTCTCAAAAGGTTCTATACTAGCAATAGGCCTTAAAGGCATTTCATCTCTATGCCCAAGCTTTCCAAGGTACTGATAATGGTCACAAGCCTTACAATATTCAATGCAATCCTTATAAATTATTTCCCACCACAGGCCTGCCAATAAAATCTTACATGCGGTAGCATTTCCTACATAATTTCCACCTACAATTCCACCATGAGCTTCCTCCATAATGGGAGTATGCTCATGTTCTAGTACGTACTAGCGCAAAACCTCATCTTGGCCTAAATTTTATAAATCCTTACTAATTAACATGTAAGACATGACACTTATAGCAAGTCGTTTCTTCTCCAAATCTTTCATCCCTTCAGGTGTCACACATGTATGTAGGAATACAAAAATATCTTCTAAGTCAAAGGGTGCATGGTTTGATTTGAGAAATTATACGTCCAATATTGTGTCCTTAATTCTCTACACATCCTCACCGAAGTTAATTCTTGACAAATTATCTAGTCCAGAGATACTCTCTTCCTCGCTTCAAAGATAACTATAAATTCAAATTCCTGAAACAACATGATTCCAATGGCATATACGCTCCTACAAAATGAGTTTTTCACCAAGTACTTAAATGCCATGTGATATATATAAACGATAAAATGAGTTTGCAACAAGTATTTTTGAAAATTATACAGAGCGTAAATCATGGGCAACACTTCACGCTCTATAGTTTTGTAATTATACTCAACTGGTGTCAACTTCCTGTTTGTAAAACAAATAGGATGATAAACAAAACCTTTTCCAACCTAGGGTAATACCATGGTAATGGCCATACCAGAAGTGTCCACATATACATGAAATGGTTTGGTCCAAGAAGGAAAGCATAGAATAGGTGCGTAGTAAGCCTTTCCTTTAATGTCTCAAATGTGTACTATTGTGCTTCACCCCAATGGAAGTTTCCCTTACTCTTCAATAATTCCTCCAAGGGCGTGGAAATCCTAGCATAACCTTTGATAAGATTCCTGTAATAACCTATGTGACCCATGAATTCATTCACCTCACTCTTATCAGGTAGGTTCCTCTAAGCCAAAAATAATAGCTACCTTAGTAGAATCTACTAAAACCCTTCTTTACGAGATAATATGTCCTAACAAAGTCCACAAGGGTGTGGTGAAAATTTACTTCTTAATGTTTAAGGAGATGCTCAAGTGTTAGTACCTCTTAAACATAAGTCTTAAATTTTCACAATGATATTTCACTAGCCCATAAACTATCCAATCATCCAAGGAAACTTGTAGAAACTTATGAATGAAGTCCTAAAATACTTGTACAACAATGCGCGAAAAGACTATAGGTGTATTCTTTAATCTAAAAGGCAAAACTTTATATGCAAAACTTCCTATTTAGTGGTGAAAGTTGTCTTCTCCTTATATTCTTTAGCAATACTCACTGATGATATCCAAAAAAATATCGGTGAAGGAGTAGATCTCATGCCGTACAACACCTTCGAAAATATCCTCGTGAGAATCGTGTGGGAATGAGATCTATTACACATGCAGCCTTAAAATCCCTATAATCAACACAAATACTTATCCTACCATATTTATTTATTCTTATCACCATAGGGATAACCCATTCTAACTCCTCAATGGGATCAATAATCCTAGACTTCAACATCTTATCAATCTCTTCCTTTACCTTGACACACCGATTAGGAATCATCCTGTAAGGCCTCTTCCTAACTAGGAACACACCTTCCTTTAACTTGATCCTCATTTCACCAAAAGAGTGATGTACCACTTTCAACTCATGATAGCCTCTAGGAAATAAATCGTTGAAGTCATGAATTAGCTCAATTATCTTTACAACCTCCGAGTTAGACCAAAAATCACCAATGATGGCATCCTTTGGATTTGCATCTATCCCAATGTTGACCTTTTTTTTCATAGGCTCATGATATGTGCACGCCTTCTCATCTACACTATCTAAGACCTCATGTGTACCCATAGTATGATCAACATCTAGATTTTCCACCTCTTCATCATTAATCATGTAAACCAACTTTCCTTTTTCATTTTCTAGCGGGTGCACTCAAGTTATTCTTCATCTTTCTCTTCTTCTTCAAAACACACGTCTAGATATATTTCACCTAGTAATTCATGAATAATCTCCTTATCCTTTGCACTATCTCTCATAGTATAGCACTTCATAACCTCTAATGTCTCATTCATTGGAGGTTTAGTAGAAAAATAGTCAAAGGTCTAAATCATACTTGTAGCTAGTTCTTACTAATTCCCTATTTCTCTATTCAATTAAACATAAACATATCATGTGCGTGTGCAACCGTTTAGATTGAAGTAAAATTTTACACCCATAGTGAAGGTGGTAAGGCCACCTACCCCTTTGTCTAGATTCTCTCACACTTTTAAACGTGATATGAAGTAGAATACTTCCCATGAAATTCACATTTCTTAGTAGGTGCATTGCTCCCGATAAATTTAGTAGAGAAAGCGATTCTCACTTCCCACCACTCTAAACTACCATCTATGTGTGTCATCCACTAGTGTGTTGCTATCCCACACAACGTATATACAACCATATTCCTTATTTCTACTTGATCCATCTATTGGAATTCCATAGCGTGTAGAAATACATTATGATTTCCTTATATAGTGTACTTTTGTACCTAGTTACTACCTAAGTGCATAAAATAGCGTGGCTGCTTACTTGAGTAACTGCACTCTTCATCTCATGCCCAACCATTTCATAAGTCTCATGTACCCAGTTATTACAAGCAACACTGGTTATATCACTCATAGAATGTGCATCATCCCATTGAATAAATCCTTCCTTTGATGGCTCAAGTACTTCAAGATCTCTAATGGTGCACACATAAATTATGTTCAAATCCTCTTCACTCAAAGGTTATAAATAAGGCGCACCTTTTATGTCTACCAAAGGGATGATTACGTGCTCTTCCTTGTTCTCAAAACTGATATATACTTTATTAAAGTGCAGATCATCATTATTTTCATAACACCAAGGGCACCCAAGTAGAGATGGAAAACAATCTACTTCCATAAGATTCAATACTTCAAATTCCGAGTAAACTTGGCCCCTTGTATAGTAATAGTGACATCCTTCAAAAATCCAATGGGCGTGGCTTTAGTTCTATTTTCCATATATAACACATTTGAAGATGACTGCAATGGTGGTCTCCCCATATGATTCCATGCATCCAAGGTGAGAACATTCACTTCTACACATGTATCAATCAAAATGTTACTCAGTAGCCACTCATCAACAAATTCATTCAAAGTGATCTCTTTGTCATAATCAAGACTATGAGGAAGTAAGTTCACATAAAATATTTGTCTCTTGTGCTCAAATCCAACATGCGGTATCTTCTCCCTTAACCATTACCCTAACAACATGATGATGTTTTCCAAGTGCAACAACTTACAAACCTCCTTCAATTCAACAACATCATTCCGAATTCATTTTTTCCTACTCTAACTTCCATGACTACTCCTTCATGCATTGTATCTCACCCTAAAATTTTCTAATGACCTTCATGGTCTCTTAATAAACTTCCTTCTCATGGGAAAGATCTCGATACTTTGCATTCAATAGTAATGACAAGATTATGCTTTGAGTCACTCACATGTACGGAACCTTAGCATGTGTAGTAACTAAGATGGGGATTATCTCAGGGTCAAGTGCTAATTTAGACATCCACCGATCTTCCACGGTGTGTTGTACTCTAACCATTCTCGTGCCCTTATCTTGCTTGTGATTCTTACTCAGTCTTTGATACAAATCAGGAACTCTTCATAATTGTGATTCTTTTCACACCAGGATAAAATAACATTATGAGAGAATTCATACTTATAATGATTAGGGGATCCACATGTATAAAATGTTCCTTGTGGTAAGTCACCTCTTCTACCGTCTCGACCTCAGCCTCTAAATCCTCCTCGGTATCCTCTACCTCTACCACCTCCATCAGATCACCCTCCATTTTGATTACAATTATGTTTCTCACCTTTCTCCTTAGAATTGTTTACAACACTAGTTTTACATACACCATTTCCAATGGCATCATGAATCTAGTCAATCAATCTACAATTCTCTATATCATTTGTGGTAGACTTATAGATATTACAATAACATGACACATTCTTCCTTATCACACACTGCAAGAAGGGGCACCTATTTAAATCATGATCTAAGTGATGAATCTCACAATCCAAAAACATGGAACACACTAATTTATGAGTGGAAACTATCTTTAGTTTATCCTTCGAATTTAGAATCCATGCACCGAATACCATTGTGCATCTCATGGGCTGAATTAGATGATAATTTTTCTAACTATTTTTCCATAACTGCAATCTAAGCTTCCAAAAGGGTCTAACTCTAGTGTCTACACTCCCAACTACCTCAACATGAAAATATTCCTCAAGGGCCTCGCATGGATCTATAAAATTCTTGTGTGAGAGCACCCTTCTAAAAGGTGTGATCAAACCTCCAACAAACCATTGAGCATGCTAACTAGGGTGAATATTGTAAGATAAATTTTATAATAAAGTTTTAAAGTGGGCATCATACTCCCTTACATTCTCATCCATGCCCTGCTTGATGTCCTTCAAACTGACACTTGATGCTTTTCTATTCGAACTTAGGTATATGGAAATCTGTTAAGAAATCATCATAGAACATGATATAGTCTACACAAGTCTACTTTAGATCATACTTCATGTGCCATATATGTGTGCGCTCTTACAAAGTACCAAAAAAATGACTTGCCTTATGCTTTGAGGAGCTATGATCCCCTTAGTGCAACATAGTATCTCACACATATGCACATGCTCAAATAATACATATTCAATCCCTCTATAATCGGTAGGTGAAGGGACATTACCTCCTGTGTTCCCTCCTCCTCCATAACAACAAGACCTAATAGATATTGAACCACCTAATTCTCTTGATCCCCCTCTTATGGTGAGCACCGGACTAGAGGATGTGCAGCCTTGTGTTCCAATAGTTATACTAAATTGAACCCTTGTGGTATGTAAATTTTTATTAATTTAAGAGGTGATACCAATGCTCTATGTGATGACGTTATTTACCGATGAAACACCAGAAAATATGCCTCAACCGGACCCCTAAATATTATAAATGGAATTTACACTGCCATAGATGAATGTGTTATTTGACTAACTCTTGAACTTACTAAAAATTGAAATCTATCTATCACTACTCTATCACCAACACTATCATGTTTATCAATAACTATCACGAAACTAGAAAACCAAGTGCAAGATCCAAGTCCCATGGAGGGATCAAATGCATGCCCATAGTCCTTGTAGTTTCAATCGGTGCAATCTCATCTCGAGGTTGAATAGGGTTTTATGCCATGCTTACCAAAATGGGGAGTTCCGGATGATCCGGCCCACATCTTCTACATGAGCTTAAAATCCTTTGCGATCCATCTCTCTCTACAACACCATTCATTCCGCAACATCACGTTGCTTCACCAAATACCTCTCATGGGCCTTATTAAACCTATTTCACCTTTCTTTTCTTTGTCTCTCTACCACCAAGTTTTCCATATTTCACCACACTGATCCTTTCCCCACACATGGTGTGTTTTATATATCCATAGGACATTATTCCAAATTTAGAGTCACAATCAAGATCTTAATCGCTAAAGGGATAACATGCAAATAAGATCCTCTAGGTTCACACAGAACTGAAACTCAATAACCTCTAGACAAGAATAATTAGAAACAACGTACTCCAAGGTGTAACTCTATAAAACACCACTCCACCAATGATATACAACATGTGTCTAAGTCAAATAGACATCATGTAAATTCTGGTAATCTTCTTACATCCAAACAAGTGCTCTATGCCTCAAATTTCTATTTAATGGGTATGTTACAGCACGTGTATAGCTCTATAGGAAAATAAGAAAATAATGTCTCATAGAGCTCATGATATATATTCTATTCAATCCACATGTGTGTGCATCACATTCGGATCTAGTCAAATATGTTAGTAAACTCTTCCTCTAAATTCTCTATCAAATCATCAATACTTGGCTAAAGTCAATTGGTACATCTTCATCATGAAAAATCCCTACAAATAACTTGAAAAGAGGTCCCAAAAATGAAACCAAAACGTAGTATTTTATTTTAACAAATATCCTAAGGCGCACTAGCACATCACTCGGTCAGATTGAGTGCTCACCCAAAGCACGCTAAGCGTACTCAGGTTCCTCTTTTATGACATCTTTGTCAAGGAGTTAGAATGATAAACATGTACATAATCCAGATCCATAACAAACATACAATTATAAAACCGAAAAATATCTAGATCTTAACCATAGTGCATAAAGAATTAGAAAAGGACTAATATCTTATTCACCATACAAGATCCATCTATATTAATATCAACAACCATTATCCAACAACATAGATCCATTGTAATAATCATTGTAAAACACATAAGCCCAATACATAGATAAGATTATTATCATAGTCACGCGCGCTCATAAATAAGTAGCAAAACCTTACAAGTAATCACGGGTCTCTCAAACCATGCAAATCAATACATATTTATAAGAGTGGGGAATTTCCCTTCACCGCCTAAGCATCCTCAAAATAGGTTGCGAGGCTAAGATTAATAGTGCATTGCTACAAGATAAAAACAATATCATGTAATCTTGCTAATAATGTATTATCTAATAATAACTATAGATCTAATACTATTATTAGCCCAAAACTATGCATGTCACTTGATCTCCCACTTTTACAAAATAGACTTTACTTAGTCTCCAAGACTTCAAACCTTTACGTGCTCAACACTCAATCCCATTTTTATCCCATGGTAAACAACACGGTTAAGTCCTAAAGTCATACTTTCCCATGTGCGCCATTTTTGCTACACTTCCACCCACCTCATTTCCACATGCTTAATCCTTATGTGCATTCATTACTTAGATTGTAATTCATCATCCCAACAACTAGAGAGATGCCGTGACTAAGATAAAATAATAGATGTGACATCATCAAAAACATAGAATAGAGTGACACCCACTATTTGGGATATGATGATAGGGGTGATAAATGCATGGACTACAATATAATGTTGGGTCTTTTACAAGAATTTTTGTCTAGTTAAATTGATGAATCCATTTCATAAGTTTGTTAGTTTCACAAAGGATACATTAATTGTTGAGAAGAGAGAATATGACACTAAGGAGAGGGCACATAGAAAATTATCCCTCGGTAACAAGGAATATTTGAAGGCATGAAAGGATAGGGAAGGAAATGTGAGTGAAAGATAGATTGATTCGGGATTTAGCCATTTTTATGGTTACAAGTTATTTTTGGAGATTGTGTAAGGATTACACAACATGATGGAGACTTGCACGACACACAAATGATTTTTCTTGAAGAGGGTCTACTAAGCGCCATGCATGATTTCAAGTTAATAATAAGATTACTACTTTGGAGTTAACTATAAGAGATATACTATTAGTGCACTTACATGTGTGCATGTTATTTTAAAGGTGTATGACTATTTTTAGCATGCAACCTATTTTGGGAAGTGCGTAAGTGGTGAAGGGAAATTCCCACCCTTATAAGTATGTATTAATCATGTAGTTAGAGAGACACTTTGTATGAGATATTGTGGAGTTATGTTGTAGATTTGATGCACGCATAACCTTATGATACTACTTATTGTAAAAATCTTCTGTATTTACTGTGTTTTAATATAAAGAAGTTTATTAGGTGAATAATGGTGTAAAACATGACTATAATTGACTCTTGCATGGTTGACTTCATTATGTTTATCGCTTAATTCATTATTCTTTTAGATCTAGATCTGGAATATGCTCTATGGAATATTTATGATATTTATGGATCTTAATACATTATATCTTCATCATATTCACATCCTACACAAACAACTCTAAGGAGGGGCCTGGTAACTTTACACGCTTTGGGTGAGCACTCGCTTAGGCCGGGTGATGTGCCAGTGCACCTGGGTTATTCATGGTAAATTCTAGGTTGCATCATTAGTTCCATTGTCGAGACCTCTTTTTCAGATTTTTTTAGGATGGTTCAGGATGAAGACGTACCGGTTGACCCTAGAAAGTGTTGAGGAGTGGATAAAATATCTAGAAGAAGAGTACGCATGATTTTTCAACATTGGATCTAAGTTTGACGCACACGCGTGGGTGGAAAAGAATTTATATGACTATTTTTCGAAGAGATTATTTTCTATTTTCCTGGTAGAACTGTACGAGTGGTTGGTTGTTTATGCATCTAAATGGAATTAGAGGTATCAAACAATTTTCTAGACATAGGAATAATTTCAGGCCCTGTATGATGATGATCTTATTTAACCATGTGTTGTGGATACTTGGTTCCATGGTGTTTTGAACAACTATATTTTGGAGTACTCAATTTCCACTTATTCTTGCCCAAAGGTAGCTAAGTTCCAATTTTTACGGTATCCTAGGGGAACTTACTTGCAAGGCATTCCACTAGCAATCAAGATCTTGATGGTAACCTTAAAATTAGAGGAAAATTTGATGGTTGGCTAAACCCCACCACGCGGGGGTAGGAACAGGTTTGGTGAAAGATGGAGGACCTATGCGAGAAAGGAAGAGATAAGAAAGGAAAATTAAGTACAATGAGATACATGAGAGGGATATAGAGAAGCAATGTGACAATACAGAGTGGATGACATTGAGGAGAGAGATGGCTCATGAAGGATTTGGAGCTCACATAGAAGGTGTAGACCTAGAGCATAAAAAACTACCCCATTTAGGAAATCATGATAGGGAACCCTCCTCAGCCTCACACATGAGTGCGCTAGTAGATAGACCTAGGCCACAGGTGCACATCGAATCTACTTGGCAACCTAGCCCTTTCACTTGGTTTCCCAAATTACTAGTACATCTAATAGTCATGAAGCTAATTTGGGTAGGAGGGAAGTAGGAGTAAGTCACATAGCAAGTACATCAATGGAAGGAAAACATCTTTGTTGTTGTTTTGAGGTACCTTTTCAGGTACATCATCTACATAGAATTTAAGCACGTATAATTTGGGGCTCACTTCTAGGAGTAGTACCACCATGCAGACTTTAGGAGTTCAATACAGTAATATAGTTTGGACATAGGTAAGTACATATTCTAGTCCACTTCTAGCTATAGGTGGAGGATCGGAGGGTGTAGGTGGATCTAGTTCGGTGGATATTGTGGTTCTAGAGGTAGAGGAAACATAGGAGGTTACGGATCGGGTGAGAGAAGGGTGCACCAACCCCAAAATATTTACATGGAGACGTCTCTTCATATTCCAGTATAGGGGCACAAAAGATACTACCGAACATGTGTACATGTGTGAGATCTTGTGGCGCATAAAAGGAATCACGACTTCGAGCACAAGGAAATTCAATTTGCAACTACATTATAGGGATGCAAACATAGTTGGTATAGGAAGTTCGACCATAATCAAACTTGCGTAGATTATGCAAAGCATTCAAAGATGCATTCCTTAAAGATTTTTATATCCCTAAATTTGAGTAGAAGAGTATAAGAATGCTCAAAGATATTAAACAAGGCACTTCGAGAGTGTCCGAGAGTATGATGCCTAATTTAAAACACTTTTATATAAGCTTTCTTATGATATTCACACAACAAACATGCATGCACAATGGTTCATTGGAGGTTTAATCACACCTTTTAGAAGGGCGTTGTCACAAAATACATACATTGATACGTGGGAAGCACTTGAAGCATCTTTGTGCGCTGAGGTAGTCGGGAGTATAGACACTAGATTCAACCCATTCTTGGAAGCATAAATTGCAGCCATGGAAAAGAAATTGGAGAAACTATAAGAGAATTCAGATAATGAGACGTGCATTAGGATTTGGAGTACAAACTATGAAGTAGAGGGGCACACCAAAGATAGTTGTCCCTGTATAACAGTATGTTCATTATTTCTAGACTATTAGATATGTCATCTAAACCATTATGCAAGCCACTGTGCATTATTACAATGTGTGATAAGGAAGAATATATCCTGTTATTGTAAGATTTTCTGGTCCATGACTCACGATACAAAATACTACAGGTTGATTGGTCAGATCCATGATGCTATAGATATTGGTGTGCGATAGACAGGAGTATCAAATAAATCTAAGGGTAAAGGTGAGCACCAGGATTAGAATCATAATCAAGCGCACTATGATCGGAATGAGGGGCACTATGAAGGAGGATGTGGTAGAGGTCGAGGATACTATGGTGGATTTAGAGGTTGAGGCCATGGTGGTGGACGAAGTGAATTCCCTCACGAACATGATTTACATGTGGATCACCTAACCACTACGAGGCATGGATGTCCTTATAATATTACATGTTATTTTTGTGGGAAGAATCATAGCTATGAGGAATTCCTAGATCTATATGAGCATCTTAGAAATCAACATAAATAGGAGAACAAATGCATAGGGATTGTTAGGATACAATGTGTTGTGGATAATCAATGGATGTCAAAGTTGGTGCCATAACCTAAGGTATTGCTGTGAAGATCACTACATGCACTAAAGTTACACACTCTAGAGACGTGTTATAGCAGAAGCCTACCATCACTAAGGATGAAATTTTGCATGCAAGGTATCCATACCCTATGCACTAGAAGGAGGTTTATCAAGAGACCATGGAAGTACTCGAGATACCATCAAGGGGAAATACAAGTATTTAAAGGAGCAATCATGCAAGATGGAACAAAAGAAGGAAGTAAAGACGGCCCAATCAGATATTGATGACTTGAAGGAGGTATGAAAAATGTTACACACAGGAGAATATTATCCATTACTAGGGATTTGGCTAAAGGGAAACACTCCATGCCCAAATATTGAGAATGGGCATCGATCCTGCATGTAAATCTTCCCACCATAACATAGATTATGACAAGGAGATCACTCGAATGTTGTTGTCAATGGATGGATCTTGAGTAATATATTGATTAACACAGTACGTAATTAAATTTTCTTACTTTACATGAATGGGTACAAATGGGGAGACCTTCATTACAGCCATCTTCTAATGTCTTGTTTATGGCTAATCGAATTAAGGCCACTCCTATCATAGTTTTAAAATATTCCTCCATTACTATACAAGGGGCCAAGTTCACTGGGGATTTTGAGGTCTTAGCACTTGCAGAAGTAGACAGTTTCCCAGCTCTTCTTGGGCATCCTTGGTGTTACACAAATAATGCTAATCTTCAATTCAATAAGGGATATATCAGTTTTGAGAAAAAGGAGGTAAGATTTATTATCCCTTTAATGAGATGGAAAATGTGTGACCTATGTTGAGCCTTTAAGTGAGGAAGATCTCAATAGGATCTATTTACATGCCATTCAGGACATAGAAGTACTCGAGCCATCTAAGGAAGGAATCCTTGAGTAGGAAGATGCAAAGTCTATTAGTGATACTACATACATTGCTTGTGATAGTTGGGCTCATGGTACTTATGAGATGGTTGGGTGTGAAGTAAGGAGCACATTTGCGTGGAAAAGCAAACCTTGTTGCATTAGGAGGATAGGTAACAACTTTGTACCTTGGTACACTGGAGAAGGAGACCCTACGGTATTCCTGCACGCTATGGAGAAATAGTGGATAGACCAATTGGAAAGAAGAAATATGTTAGCATATACCCCTGTGTGGGAAAGTAGCACAATGGTGCATGGTTCACAGGATAATCTTGTAGAATGGAATGAAGTCAGGATTTCTCTTACAACTTGGTTTTCCATGAGAAATGCACCTACTCAAATCTACCATTATCATGGTAATCGACCTGTTTAGCACCACATTCAATAGTGTGAGAGGCTCTAGATAGAGGGGTAGGAATATTTACTGCCTTCACTATGGGTGCACAAAATTTATTCCACTTTACAAGGATACACATGCACTTGGTATGTATATGTGGAGCTACATAGAGAAACTGGAAATTGGTAGGATTTGATTGCAAGTATGGTCCAAAATTTTGACTACTTCTCTACTAAACCTCTAGTAGAAGAGGCATTAAGGGTTATAAATCATTTAACTATGGGAGATAGTGAAAAGGTGGAAGAAATCATTTAGGAGTTATTTGATGAGAATGAATTAGGAGTGCGCTTTGATGAAGAAGTAGAGATAGATGCCACACTACTTAAGCACACTTTCTTGGAGAAAGAAAAAGGAAAGATGGTCTACATAGTGGATGATGAAGAAGTATAAAATCTAGATATAGATCATTCAAGCGGGTACGTGCAAGGTCTTGGATAGTACAAATAACAACGCATGTTTCTATAATGAACTTATGAGGACAAAGAAAGTGAATATTGGTACGGATGCTGAACCTAAAGAGGCAATAATTAGAGATTATTGGTTTGAATCTGAAGTGGAAAAGATAGTGGAGTTGCTCTATGATTTTTAGGACTTATTTCCTAGGGGCTACCATGAATTAAAAAGAGTTCATGAATCATTCGAGAGAGATGAAGATAAAGTTTAAGGAAAGTGCGCACCGGGTCGGGGAAGAGACCCTACCGGATGAACCCTAAAATATGCGTAAAAGTTAAAGAAGAAATTGACAAGATGTTGAAGTCTAGTATCATCAAGCCCCTAGAAGAATTAGAGTAAGTTAGCCCCATAGTTATCAGTATAAAGAAATATGGTTAGATTAGGATTTGTGTGGATTATAGAGAACCGAATGCTACATGTGTGATTGATCCCTTTTCCTATGCCTTTCACAGAGGAGATGTTAGAAAGCGTTGTAGGGTGTGAAATCTATTATTTTATAGATGGATTCCCTAAGTATCATCAGGTCTGGATTGTAGAGGAGGATCAAGAAAAAACAACTTTCACCATTGAATGGGGAAGTTTCGCATATAATGTGATGCCCTTTGGTCTAAAAAACACATCTGATATATTTTTGTGAATAGTTGTTCAAGCATTCCAAAATTTTATTCACATTTTCTTACAAGTTTACTTGGATGATTGGATGATGTATGGAATGGTTAAGGATCATTATGACAATTTGTGCTTGATTTTTGAAAGATGTAGAAAATTAAGCATCTCTTTGAACATTAAGAAGTGCGTGTTTACTACAACTTTTGGCACTCTGTTAGGGCACATAATCTACAAGGAAGGTTTGTTAGTAGATACAACTAAGGTTGTAGTTATTGTAGGCCTAGAAGATCCTACCAATCAGAGTGAGGTGCGTAGATTATTGGGTCTCATTGAGTATTATAGAAAATTTATCAAAGGATATACTAAGGTTGTAGCACCCTTGGAAGAGTTACTAAAAGGAAAAGGGACATTTTTTGGGGAGAATCACAATAGTGTGCATTTGAGACATTGAAGGAGAGACTTACTACAACACTTATTCTATGTTTTCCCTCATGGGACCAACCATTTCATGCACATGTGGATGCCTCTAGCGCGGTCATTTTCCCAGTGTTAACTCAACTTTGAAAATTTTCATGTTTTATCATTCCTAGGAACCCTTGGTCAAATCTATCAGTCTGGTCACCCCCTATTTGATGTCAAATTGGTCCCCTAGGTGATTTAGAAAGTCTATTCATTCCCCCTATGTGATTTTAGGGAGTTCTGAAAAGATGTTATCTTTTTGATATTGGGAAGGGGTATCCTTGTCCTTCCCAAGACTGGATCAACCCCCCTAGAGTGGAATGAAAGGCCAAATTAAACATGGAGGTGAATTGAAGACTTAGTAACATCATGGAAATTATTTTGGAAGGTTTGGGGAAGTTTTGAAAGACTTGGAGTAGTCTGAGTAAAAATAGGGTTCACAAGCCTAGTAGTACACAGGCCTAAAATAGTTGTTGGGCTTCAGAAGAAGATTTCAAGAGCTCGGATGGAGTTATAAGTAAAAAAACATCACCAGAAATAGGATTCCAATACCTACATGATGGTAAAATCATATTTTCACAACACCTTGGAGAATAGGATTGGAAGGCAAGTTTTCTCGGCACAAGTGGAGTCTAAAATCAAAAATCCATTTTTAGGGATCATATGGTTGAATCAAGACATGATACCCCCACCATTGGATCCAAAATTCCATTTATAGTTAGGATCATATAAAATTTTACTAATAAATTCCACCAGGGAGCTCAAGTTATCATCGTTCCAAGTTACCCTCTCAAAGGCAGTTCAAGACTTAGTCATTTTTCGGGAGGACACGTGTCAAGCACACCAGAGCCTGGTGGGATTTCATGTCCCAAAGTCCCTGAGGTTAGGTACACAAACCCTTGAAAAATGTATCCAGCCCCATGTGACCTCTGGGACCCTCATGTGACCTCCAGACTTGACAGTTCGGCCCCAGGTGCATTTTTGGAGCATCCATTCCCTGTCGTCGGATCAAGCGCCACGTGTCAGCTCTAGGACCATTGTGGAAACTGATGTCCCTCATGTCCCTAAGGTGAGGGACATAAATCATGGAAAAATGTTCCCATCCCCTATGGGAGTCTTTTGGTCACCCATGTGACCGACTTTCAACCCCCAAGTGCATTTTTGGAGCATCCATTCCCTATCGTCGGATCAAGCACCACGTGTCAGCTCCAAGACCACATGGAAACTGATGTCCCTCATGTCCCTGAGGTGAGGGACATCAAGCATGGAAAAATTCTCTTAGCCCCTATGGGAGTCTTTTGGACATCCATGTGACCAACTTTCAACTCCCAGTGCTTTAAAGTAGCTTTTCTCACCTTCATTCCTGTCCGTCGGATCGCGCCACGTGTCATCCTCTTGACCACCATGGAATTTGATGTCCCTCACATCCCTGAGGTCAAGGACATCAAACATGAAAAAATTTCACCCAAAGCTTCTCCTCCATGCATTCAAAATTTCAAAAAATCTAACTTGCTCAACATTTCTAGTGCTTCTAGTGCTTCCAGCTGCTTCCACTCTAGTGCACAGACAATCTTCATCCTTCCTCTGCAACTTTCTTCCATCACTCTGCCATTGCAAAAAAATCAGACCAGATAAACCAAGGAACTGAAATACCTTTCCCATGGTGATACATAGGTCTCAGAAGGAATTCTCATCAAGCTAAGAAGGAGAAACGAAGAACAACGAAGAAGAGAACAATAAAATCTCCATAGCCAAAAAATGGAAATCTAAACAAATCTTCAACCAGTGCACAAATCAATGAACCATTTTTTGTTGTTTGTTCCTCTATCCAAGACCATAAAAAACATAACCTCAAACTCTCCTCTCGTGCGATCAGAGCATCCACAATGAAGAAATCTCCTTTCCGGCTCAATGAAGAAAGAAGTGGGATTTCCCTGTCAAACCAGTTGTCGGATTGAAGTAAGATCGCACGTGAAGCACTAGAAGAAAAAAACCCACATCAAAAATATAATTTTATTTCACAAATGGAGGAGAAAACAAGACCTATAATTTTGAGGTCCATTAATGGCTGCCACATCCAGAAGCACTTCCAGTCGAAAATTAAAACTTTAAAATCTCTGGACTATTAAGCGGGTGGGCCCAAAATTTTAGAGGGGTGATATTGGGAAAAAACCCATATCAAAAAACTTCATTCCATGTCAATCCAACTCCAGAAGCCAAACTTTCTAAAAATATCAGTCTACTACATAGGAACTACTATTTTGGGAAAGTCATCGACAAAAGAACCTACGAAGGAGATGAAGACATTGGAGGTGCACTACAGTTGAGAATTCACTAGAATGGACATTTTTGGCACTTACTAAAAATAGTAAGTGGGCCCTCGAGCACCTACTAAAAATAGAAAGTTGATCTAGAAGGAATGAGGAAAACGTAGGGAGAAAGAGGAAAAGAGCGACCCAACATCTAGTTGAAGATCGGGGACTTGATTTTCACACTTACTAAAAATAGTAAGTTTTTTTCTAAGGGAGACATGAAGCCGAAGTGGATGGGTCAGAAGCCGACACAACCCTTCACTGTGAGTATGATGTGGAAGACAATGATGTCTTGTACATGGACTGAATGACCTTAAGACTCACATGGCCTCCAAGGACCGAAGGAGGATTGAAGACCAGATATTCACAAGTGGCTTGTTCACCACTGTAGGACACCCAGTGTTTGTGTAGAGTCTCGAGTTAGTCTAGCCTACTCTTTCCACTATGAGCCGAGACATGAACCATCTAAGATGAAAATGGTACAATGATGGTGGTCATCATGCCCTAGGACCATTTTTCTCTCTCTCTGAGATACCGACATCCCCCAACATGGTCGTCATCTCAAAGGATAAGGTGTGCATGATTGGGAAACAATGGATTCATATGTCCAAGGAGTAGCACTTGGCTCATGGTTAAAAAGGAAGAAAGCCCTCCAGGATGCCTAAGAAATCCAAGGTGTGAGTTTGAGAAGGGTATTTATGATGTCATCACTCTCCTTAGAGTTATGGGTGAAGAAAGCATGAGAGACTTCTAGGACTGGATGGGCCTTTTCATCTTGACATTGACAAGAAGGAAGGAAGAGAATTGACTAGGGGAAGATCATCAACAACAATCTCCATCTGCAACTACTCCAAGTGCCCATGAAAAGAAGTTCCACATGATTCTTACCTAGTCTATCTCCTTGCAAGCTCGAGATCATTCAAAGGATTGGCTCTCACATAGAACATTGCTGCCAAGGTACCTACATTTGAGAAACTTCCATAGTTGGTAATGGAAGAGAAATAGGCATTTCTCTCATGTGAATGATGCGTTCACTATGTACGTGGTCGAAGCTTAGAAGGGGATCTGAAGCTAGGATGTCACCAAAAGTGGCATCCTGATTAAGGAATACGGCTCATACTTCATACAATTCTCAACATTCTCCTACATATGAGTCGTTGGCTTTGACCAAGCTCCATTGAAACTACCTAAGTACCTCAGTGACTAGATTGTATTGTTTGAGCTCTACAGGAAGATCACTCAAGTGAATAACAAGCTCAGAAGTAGGAGAAAGAAATTGATTTCATTCCCTATATCTCTAGGGGAGTTCACGTGTAAAATCTCAAATGATGCATCTCACTAGAGGCCACTTTCACACATTTGAATTTGCATTCCTACATCACAGGCCCAACTTTGACATCGAGAAGATCTTGACTCATTCTATGTCCCATAATTACAACATGAGCCACAAGTTGAGGACTACTAGGCCAACTATATTGATGAGTTTGAAGTACGTGAAAAGGACCACATGAGGATGACAATCAGTGAGATGAAGAAATTCAAGTTCTCTTGGTATGAAGACATCTTGCATGATGATGGGATAGAGATGTATGATCCTGAGTGCATAGTTCAAGATGTCCCCAATGCCCCAAATCAATTGGCATGTTTGTGAATCAGGAGATATATTGAGAGTGGACTGAAAAGGTGGTGAGGAGAATGAGGAACTGGTTTTAGAAGAAGAGGGCTATGATCATTCGGTCATGAGGAATTTCTCCAAGCTAGAAGCAAGCTTCACATCATTCATCTTCAAAAGTGGTAGAGGTGACTTCCAACTCTAAACACTCTGGAGTGAGTTCAAAAAGGAAGGCCATGGAATTGGAAACTTCTCCCCATGAGAAGACACCAAGAAAGTTAGGGAAGAAGAAGGTTCATTGGCATCACCGCAGGAGGAAGACGTGATCTCAGTAATGCAAACAGAAAATCCAGTACAACAGATGCATGCACAGGTGAATGAGGAGTATATGACTCATGATCTAGTCTTTGAACCACTACAAGAGGTCTTTCCTATTTTTGACACCAATGCCCCTCTCATTTAGGACTTTCCTCCTCCACTAAAACAAAGAATGGTTGATGCACCCATCATTGAGCCTGAATCCGGTGAGATGTTTCCATGGATGTGGGAAATGGTCATCCTCGACACTCACACTATGCAACAAGTAGCAACCCCTGATCTATCAGTGATTGTCTCATTGGCTAAAGAAAAAAGGTCAAGAAAGATCACACAGATGACCTCATGATTCTATAGTGGGGAGATAGGTAATCAAGTACATTGAAGTATCTCGGCCAAAAGTAATCAAGCCAGTGGATGAGATGACACAGCTGACTATGAGATGAGCATGATCAATTGGGACCAACTACTCATGAGGGATATTTACACATATATCAACAATCTTTTCTCACATGGTGGCAAGGAATAAAAGAATATAAAGAGAAGATTGAGGTACTAGAGGAACAAGTATGAACCCTTTCATCTTATGTGCAACACCTAGTGGAACCAAGCACTACAACACTTCTATTGAGAAAGTGGTACCCATTAGTAGCTTTGATCTAGAATCCATCAGAAGAACACATGAGCTCATGATGCAGGGGTGAGAAAACAATGAATGGATCGACTCAATCTCCAAAAAAGGAAGTCAACACTCAAGAGGTATTCAATATCTTTTGCATACATGTGTGCAACAACCAACAGAACAGAGAGCACTCAAAGAGGATGTGGAGAAAGAAAGAGATTACTGGGAACCTCTGGGACCAGTAGTGAGTGAGATGAGCAACACCCATCATCAGGAGTTGATCGATAAGAAGGTTTTTGAAACTCTATGAGAAACTTGACACATGTATGGGTGAGGGCCTTGGAAATCAGATTTGAAGCAATCAATCGAGCCTTCACAGAGCTAGAGGAGAAAGAAGAACAAAAACATACAAGCTGTAGGATAGTATAAATCAGAAAGTTTCAAACTTGGAGTACCCTGATAATGAGTGAACACACAATTATTGATGAAGTGATCGGCCCTTTGAGGAATATGTCAAGAAAGGGGGGGAAACCCATTTTCCTTCACTAAGGATACTCTGACTTCTTCTCAGAGATCTGAGCCTCCATTGCACTTATCATAGAAAAGCATTCATTGTGGTTTGGGAAGTGCAAGGACATCAATAGTGTGATTGATGGATGGACTAAAACCTTGAGTTGCATTTGCATCCCTCATGCCAACAAAGTAGAACCAGTAGTGGCCATTTCAAACAAGAGCTTGGAAAGATAGAAGCCTTCTCAGGATCATGAAGTGGAGAGCATTCAGAGAGTGGAGCCAAGTCCACCACAAGCAGCTCATCCTTGACATAATTCTTCTTCTTCTTTCTTCTTCTCTCTCTCTCTCTCTCTCTCTCTCTTCTCTTCTCATACAACACTCTCTCTCCTCAATGTTATATTTTGTGTTGAGGGTTGCACTTTTTAATATGACTTAAGTGACTTTAGAAATATAATGTAACTTTAAGTCACCTTGTTATTATAAAAGGGACTTAAATATTTAAAGTGGAATATGAATAGTCTTAAGTCATATTAAGGTATTTGAAAAGTCACCGGGAAGATGAAGAGTTGCCTCCTCTTCTATAAATTGTAGCAAGCTCCTCATTTGAGGGTCTTCTTAATTTTGTCTTCTAAAAATTCTTAGATGTTGGAGCTATTTTTGTGAATTCATGAGAGAGATATCCTTGTGAAGAGAGAAAGAGATAGCAAGTTTCTTCCATTTCTCCCACTAAAAAAATGTCTTCTACTTCCCACACTATGTACAAATTTTCTTGAGCTTCAATAAAGGAAGAAGGAATTTTAGCCTCTTTGATTGAGGATTTTATTGGTACTTTGTGTTCATTAAGCTCTATTTAGTCTTGTTGTTATTTTGTAGATTTGTTTTCTTCTAAAATACAAGTGCATGTAATGAAACTTCTGGCTAGTGTGTGCAAGTCTCTGATTTTCTACTTGCAACATTAGTTTCTCCTTTCTAAATATTCTCACTCCCTTTCTCACCTTTGTAGAAAATTCTTCCCTTACAGATACTCTAAGCATTTTCCACAGGGTCAGTGGAGTGCCCCTATTGGATCCCCGGTGAAAGGCCACTAGGATAAAACTCACAATTTACTCATGCATGCACATACGGTAGAGTTACATCGGTTAAGTAGAGGGACTTAGACTCCCAAAGTGTTGGCAAGATAACCACCAATTTTTCCTTGAAAAATTTTCTTGCCAAATAGTTTTTGGCACCCCATGGGGGTAGATTTAGCAACATCTGCACCTGAATACGACCACAAGGTCTGAAAAATACCAAAAAAATCAGAAAATTCAAAATTCAAAAAAAAGAAAATTTTGGAATTTGAATAGCTATATGAGCCACATGTCTACAAACCATGGCTATTCTAGGAAATCCTCCTATTGAAAGACCTAAATTTCTCTTCCACATCAAGAGGATATCACTTCAGATTTGAGAGAAGCTATCTGGCATAATAGGAAAAGTGTCAACCACTACTTCATTGCCACAAGAATTCTTGACCTTGAAGAAGAAAAACTGTTGTTGAATTAGAGAGGAAAAGACAAATTCAGCACCACAAAGAAGAGCATAAATTTCCAAGCTGGTGGATAGAAGATACACCAACAACAGAGACAAGGAGGACAAACCGACCCTATTTTTGAAGAGCTTCAAAGAAGACAAGAGCTGCTAGAAAATTTTGAGGTCTCCTTTTCATCAAGAAATTGGTCATGTTGGGAACCTGAGTGTTTCCAATCCTTTGGATGGTGAATTTCCATACATCAACAAGAACCTTGAAGATTTCACTGATGTAGAGACCGAAGAAGAAGCTAGAGAAAGAGAAGCAAGAGTGGAAGAGGAAATAAGAGCTCAACTTGAAGAAATTGAAAGACTTCAAGTTGAGGTGGATGAAAAAAGTAAGAAGTGGAAGCCACAACCTTAGCAAGGTTGGAAGCTAGAAACATAAATAGAATGGGGGATCATGAGTGTGATCATGATCATTGAGGCCCGTAGGCCTAATGTACCATGGGAGGAAACACTAGTCCACTTTCTCTTGCTCAACCACTCCATGAGCTACCAGAAGGGCTCAAGAAAAAACTTTCCAAAATTCAAAGGGGATGGTTCTCAACTCCCTAAAGAACATGTAGCAACATTTATCACCACTTGGTGTATTGGGCATTGAGGATGAAGATGTGTATCGGTCAGCTCTTTGTGGAGTCACTTCAAGAAAAGGTTTTTGAATGGTTCTACATGTTACCCCCGAGGTCTATCACCTGTTGGGAAGATATAAGAAGTGCATTCAAACATAGGTTCAAGACCATAGAATATTGTCAAGATCTCTTGGTCTAATTGGTACAAATGAAAAAAGAAACCTCTGAGTCAATGAGAGACTTCATAGCAAGATATAATAGAGTGATAAGAAGAATCCCTGAAGATGTGGTGCCTCCTGAAAATAATCTGAAGAGATTCTTCATCAGTGCCTTGCCATCAGAAGTAGGTTTCTTCCTTAGAAGAACCCAACCAAGAACATTGAGGGAAGCTCAAGACCATGCGATAGAAACCGATGATGATCTAATCCTTTTCTAGTAAAGTGAAAGGCCCAAATGGAAAGAAAAAGGGCCAAAATTCAAGCTCCATCACCATGGACCCAATGTTCCAAAAAATGGCAAATGACTTGGTTGCCTTGAAAAATAGTTATCCAGATCACAATGCGGAATGCTCAAGGAAGCCAAATCCTCCCAATAGACCAAGGATTTCTCCACCTCCTCATCGGCTTCACTCTTGAAGCACCACCAGTCAATACCACTTGTGACATTGAAGAACCAGAGGAGGAAAGAAATTGAAGAACCTGAAGAAGAAAATGTGAGGACTATGAAAACTATCTTGAGGTTGAGGAAGTTGATGGTGATACACATAATGGCCTAATTGAGTACATTGATGATGAAGATGATGATGATGAAGAAGCTCTAAGTTTCTCATGTATATTTTTCACTCATGCACAGTCCAAGAAAGGTGCTTCATCCTCAATGGCTGTGGTAAAGGACAAGAAGAAGAAAGAAGATTCTCCTCGGAGGTCCCACAAAATAAAATCATCAGTAGAGGATCACCACTACCACCTTCGATGGAGTCGGCTAAAAAAAAAAGACCCATTGGCTTAGCAAGGATCATGTTGCCATACCAAGTAAGTCATCTAATCCTTCTCCCAGCTCAAAGGTTACTAAGAATAATTCTCCTTCAAATGTTGTTCCTATAAAAACATCTAAGGTGCCATCAAAACCTGCATCCCCATCTCCTTCCAAGCTAGTTACTGCACCCTTGAAGGAAAATTCAACACCCAAAATAGAAAAACCTTCACCATGTAAATCTTTCATCATTCTCCCAGAACCTCTTCCTTCCCACCATAACCCCATTTGACTTTGTGGAACATGTAAGAAAAAAACTAAAGTCCACTCTTAGAAATAGAATACCTACAAACTCATCCTGCCCAATTTGATAGGTTCATTGATGTAGTTTGTGGTGGTAATCCTATAACCTGGGTCCAAGTTCAAAGGCTTACTCCCACACCATCCACACCACCTTCTCAAAACATGCTAGCCCTCAGTGCCTCCAAAACCAACAGGGTTGAACCTTTCTACTGTCACTTCTCATTAAAGGCTTTGAGCTAAATAATTGTATCATAGATTCGGAGCCTTAGATAATGTGATGCCCGTCAAAGTTACAAATTCTCTTGGCCTCACCTTGACCTAGGAAAATGGCACCTACTATTCAATGGAATCCAAACAAGTGCCATTGGTAGGAAGAATCAAAGATGCACATGTAGCATTAGCTGATTTTCAGACAAGAAGGTGCTTCTAACCATCCTGGTGGTGGACATCCCAACCTCCTTTGGCATGCTATTGAGCTGAAGATTTTGCGAGAGACTTGGGTGGAGAAATAAAAATGGATTGGTCATCTGCAACTATTCTAGTGAAAGGTGAGATGAAGAAGTTGCTTCCAAGTGAGAAAGATGAAGTTCACAGTATGAAAGTCTGATGATCCAAAGGAAAACATCCTTTTTCAAGATAGCGGGCTAGGAAACTACTTCCTCACATCAAAAAAGATGAGAACTTTCCACTTCTTATGGAGGAGGAAGAAGATCAAGTTTGGATGATGGAATTTGATGGTAGTCATTCTAGTGTAGGTTTGGGAGTAGGTGTAGTGTTGTACTCTCCTCTCAGTGAATTGTACCATTTTCCTACAAGATGTAATTTGATAATACAAATAACACAACATGGAATATGAAGCTCTCCTCTTAGGCATGGGCATGGCTGAAGACATGGGAATCAAGAAGTTGAAATGCCGAGGTGATGTGGAAGTGATAGTAAAGAAAGTTCAAAACAATATCAGGTGAAAAATCCAAGACTCGGCATTATAGAAACAGAGTATGGGATTGCATTGAATCTTTTGATGCATTTTCCATTGAAGCTATCCCAAGGAAAAGAAGAATGAAAAGGTTGATTCTCTTAGATATCGGCTTCCCTAGTGACACCTCATCCTTCTTTTGGTAAAGACAAGGTGACCATAGAAATGGTATTCAAGCCTAGTGTACTAGATAATGCAAATCATTGGCAAGTCTTTAATGATGATAACCAGATTCTAGCATTTTTGGAACAAAGGGATAATTTCAATAATCTCTTCTTTGAAGGAAGTAAAAATCCACACCGAGAAGTGGTAGCCAAAGAAGAGAAAGAAGGAATTGAAGGTATTGATGATGAAGGAGTGATCAAATTGAAAGGGAACAAGATTCCCAAAGGCCTAGTTTCTTTGGAAGACCTCTTTGAAAACATGAATAGATTCATTCAAGAGAAAGAAAAACAATCTTCTCGGTGCCCAGCTGATTTTGATAAGGAAAACATCGGCACCCCGGAGGAGCCAAGGATGGTCAATATTGGAAAATGTTTCTCACCCGAGGAGAAGAGAAGGTTTGTTGCATTGCTCAAGAAATATTCAGATGTTTTGGCCTACTCTTATGATGAACTCAAATCCTTCCAACCGAAGGAAATGCATCACTCAATTCCTTTGAAGTAGGATGCTAAGCCATTCGGAGTAGAAGAAAAGGCCATATAACCCAAAGATTTCTGATACCATCAAGGAGGAGGTAATGAAGATGCTCAATGCAAGAATCATCTTTCCCATCCACCATTCAACATGGGTGGCCAACATTGTGTCGGTGCGGAAGAAGAATGGTGAAATAAGAATATGTGTAGATTTCACAACCTGAACCAGGCATCATTAAAAGACAATTATCCTCTCCCTATCATGGATCACATTTTGCAAGTAGTCACTAGATCTGAAATGATTTCATTACTTGATGGATTCTCAGGATATAATCAAATCAAAGTGGCGTGAGGAGGATCACACCAAGACAACCTTCACAATGCCTTGGGGCACTTTTTCCCTACATAGAATGCCCTTGGCCTAATCAATGCGGGAGCTACATTTCAAAGGGTGATGGATTTGGCATTCAAGGATTTAAAACATTGCATTGTCATATATCTTGATGATCTCACGGTGTTTTCAAAGAGAGGGAGATCATATCCATCACTTAGAACAAGTACTTTAAGAGTGTAGAAAACATGGCATATCACTAAATCCAAAAAGTGCATTTTTGGAGTCATGGAAGGCAAGTTACTAGGGCACATTGTGAACAAACATGGAGCACACATTGATCTGAGAGAGTATGAGCCATTCAAGCACTATCTCTACCCACAAGCAAGAAAGGAGTTCATTCATTCTTTGGAAAGGTGAATTTTCTTCGTCGCTTTGTTCTGAGTTTTTGAATTGACAAAGCACATCACCACCATGATGAAACCACAGGAAAACTTCAAATGGAACAATGAAGGGAAGGAAACATTTGAAGAGATAAAAAAATCCATTGCTAAGGCTCAACTCTTGTGTCTCCAGATTTTAACAAAGAATTCATCATGTATTGTTATGCATTAGAACATACACTCTCTCGTCATTCTTGTTTAGAAAAATGATGAAGGCATGGAAGCACCTATTGCTTTCATGAGTTGTCCATTGAAAAATCATGAACTAAACTACAACCAATTGGAGAAGCATGCCTATGTAGTGGTTAAGGATGTAAAAATTTCAGGTTTTATATCCTTAATTCTCATATGGTGGTGATGGTCCCCGGCAAGTGCAATCAAGTCCATCTTAACACAACAAGATCCTAGAGCTAAAAGAGGAAATTGGATTGCAAAGACTCAAGAATATGACTTGGAGATTTGACCCTCCAATATGGTAAGGGGAATGGTTTGTGTAGGTTGATTGTTGAGGATGAAACACTCAAAGCTCAACACGGTGAAGAAAATTGTGCTTGCTCAACTTGTCCCAAAAACAATCCACAAGTTCTCTTTGTAACCACTACTGATGAGTGGTATATTGATATTTCCTATTACTTAACTTATGGAGAATTCCCTCCCCATCTTGATTACAAACAAAGGAGAACACTCAAGATTGAAGGCAACAAAGTTTGTAATCTGGAATCACATGCTTTACAAGAGAGGTCTGGATGGATGCTTCCTTAGGTGCGTAGATAAAGAGCAACAAGAAAAATTTCTTAAAGCATACCATGACCAAGCATGTGGTGGACATTTTTCAGTGATGGTCACTACACACAAGATCCTCGAGGAAGGTATTATTGGCCCACCATCTTTGAGACACTCAAGATTGGGTTTCCAAATGTGAAGCATGCAACAATTTGTTGGGAGACCACAACTTACTACACTACTACTCAGGCCAGTTGTTATTGAAGAACCATTTTAGTAGTGGGGGCTAGACTTCATTGGCATTATGAATCCTCACTCAAGCACGAGGCACACCTATGTGCTCATGGTGATAGATTACTTCACCAAGTGGGTGGAAGCCATTCCAAGCCAAGCAAGCCAACTTGAAACAATATGCAACTTCATCAAGGAGAATATCATAGTATGTTTTGGAGTGCCACAGAAGATTATAGCAGATAACGCTACCTATTTCTCTTCAAGGAGTTGACCAGAGTTTTTTATGGCTACTATAAAATCTCTATCTCATTCTTGACTACTATCCAAGGAAATGGATAGGATGAATCAAGAAACAAGAACATCGTGACCATTTTCCATAAGCTTGTAGATGAGAACCAAAGGAATTGGCATAAAAAATTTATACGATGCATTGTGGGTGGACAAGATCACTCCCAAGAAGGCAATAGGTATGTCACCATTCCAACTATTGTATGGAGTTGAAGAAAGAAATCCCCTCATGATCGAGATGCCAGCTCTCAAGTTGCTATAGGGAATAGAAGATGGGTAGTACAAGGATTCCATTGACAAGAGAATCCTCTTTCTTGAGAAGCTAGAAGAAAATAGACTCGAGTGGTGGACCATATCAAAGAGCACCAGTTGAAAGTAAATAAAATATTTGATAAGAAGGCCAAAGAGAGAATTCAAAGTTGGAGACTTCATCCTACTATGGGACAAGAGAAGGGAACCAAAAGGAAGCCATGGAAATTTTGATTCATTATGGCTCGGCCCATTCCAAATTCATGAAGCTTGCGGTGAGAATGCTTTTCTACTCTCATATTTGGATGGAACGCCATTGGAATTGCCTCATAGTGGGAAATACCTAAAATTGTATCATCAGTGAAAGTGGGTTGTCCCCCACTTGTACCATAGGTGATTTCTAGGTGTGTTTCCCTTTTTTTGTGTGTCGTGTGTTTCCTTTCCATTGTTTTTTGTGTGTGTGTGTGTTTCCTTCTTCCAATATTTCTTTCTAGAAGTTGTACATGACTCTGTAAGGCCCAATGGATAAGGCACTGGTCAATGAATTATATGGTCTAAGATTGAGATTTTGGATTCCATGTCATGTCATGTTTTTTGCACTCATTCCATGTCATGTCCCCAAGCTAGAGCCAATTTTTGTCGTGTAAATGTGCAACAAGGAAATTGGAAGTTTCCAAGCACAATAACTATACCCCTGTGCCAAATTTTCATGTTTTATCATTCCTAGGCACCCAGGTCAAAGTCAAATATATCTAGTCTGGTCACCCCCTATTTGATGTCAAATTGGTCCCCTAGGTGATTTAGGAAAGTCTATTCATTCCCCTAGGTGATTTTAGGGAGTTTCTGAAAAGATGTTATCTTTTGGCAGTATTGGGAAGGGCTATCGTTGGCCTTCCCAGGACTGGATCAAACCCCCTGGAGTGGAATGGAAGGAAAAATTAAACATGGAGGTGAATTAAGACCTTATAAAACATCATGGAAATATTTTGGAAGGTTTGGGGAAGTTTTGAAAGACTTGGAGTAGTTTGAGTAAAAAAATAAGGTTCACAAGCCTAGTAGTACACAAGCCTAAAACAATTGTTGGGCTTCAGAAGAAGATTTTGGGAGCTCCGGATGGAGTTATAAGTAAAAAAACATCTCAAAAATAGGATTCCAATACCTACATGATAAAATCATATTTTCACAACACCTTGGCGCATAGGATTGGCAGGCAAGTTTTCTCAGGCACAAGTGGAGTCTCAAATCAAAAAATCCAATTTTTTTAGGGATCATATGGTTGAATAAAGACATGAGACCCCACCATTGGATCCAAAATTCCATTTCTAGTTAGGATCATATAAAATTTTACCAATAAATTCCGGGAGCTCAAGTTATCATCGTTCCAAGTTACCCTCTCAAAGGCAGTTTCAGGACTTAGTCATTTTTCGGGAGGACACGTGTCAGCACAGGCCTGGTAGGATTTCATGTCCCTGACGTCCTGAGGTCAGGTACACCAACCCTTGAAAAATGTTCCCAGCCCCCATGTGACCTCTGGGACCCTCATGTGACCTCCAGACTTGACAGTTCAACCCTTAGGTGCATTTTTGGAGCATCCATTCCATGTCGTTGGATCAAGTGCCACGTGTCAGCTCCAGGACCACCATGGAAAATGATGTCCCTCATTTCCCTAAGGTGAGGGACATAAAAGCATGGAAAAATGTGCCCATCCCCTATGGGGAGTCTTTTGGTCACCCACGTGATCGACTTTCAGCCCCTAGGTGCATTTTTGGAGCATCCATTCCCTACCATTGGATCAAGTGCCACGTGTCAGCTCCAGGACCACCATGGAAATTGATGTCCCTCATGTCCCTGAGGTGAGGGACATAAAGCATGGAAAAAATGCACCCAGACCCTATGGGGAGTCTTTTGGACACCCATGTGACCTAGCTTTCAGCTCCCAGTGCTTTAAAGTAACTTTTCTCACCTTCATTCCCTATCGTCGGATCACCGCCATGTGTCGTCCTCTTGACCACCATGGAATTTGATGTCCCTCACATCCTTGAGGTTAGGGAAATCAAACATGAAAATTTTTCACCCAAGCTTATCCCTCCATGCATTCAAAATTTAAAAAATCTAATTGTCGCTCAATGCTTCTAGTGCTTCTAGTTGCTTCCACTCTCGTGCACAGACAATCTTCATCCTTCCTCTGCAACTTTCTTCCATCACTCCGCCATTGCAAAAAAATCAGACCAGATCAACCAAGGAACTGAAATACCTTTCCCATGGTGATACATGTAGGTCTCAGAAGGAATTCTCATCAAGCTAAGAAGGAGAAACGAAGAACAACGAAGAAGAGAACAATAAAATCTCCATAGCCAAAAAATGGAAATTTGAACAAATCTTGCAAACCAATGCATGAATCAATGAACCATTTTTGATTTTTGTTCCTCTATCCAAGACCATAAAAACATAACCTCAAACTCTCCTCTCATGTGACAGAGCATCCACAATGAAGAAATCTCCTTTCGGCTCAACGAAGAAGAAAGAAGTGGGATTTCCGTCAAACCGGTTGTCAGATTAAAGTAAGATCACACGTGAAGCACCAAAAAAAAAACCCACATAAAAATATAATTTTATTTACAAAAAATGGAGGAGAAAACTAGACCTGCAATTTTGAGGTCCATTAATGGTTGCCGCATCCAGAAGCACTGCCAAGTCTGAAAATTAAAACTTTAAAATCTCTGGACTATTAAGTGGGGGCCCAAAATTTTAGAGGGTGATATTGGGAAAAAACCCATATCAAAAAAACTTCATTCCATGTCAATCTGACTCCCAGAAGCCAACTTTCTAAAAATAGCAGGTCTACTACATAGGAACTGCTATTTGGGAAAGTCATCGATAGAAGAACCTACGAAGGAGATGAAGACATTGGAGGTGCACTACAACTGAGAATTCACTAGAATGGAAATTTTTGGCACTTACTAAAAATAGTAAGTGGGCCCTCGAGCACCTGCTAAAAATAGAAAGTTGATCTAGAAGGAATGAGGAACGCAAGGAGAAAGAGGAAAATTGAGCCGCAACATCCAGTTGAAGATTGGGGACTTGATTTTTCACACTTACTAAAAATAGTAAGTTGCTTTTTCTAAGGGAGACATGAAGCCTGAAGTGGATGGGTCAGAAGTCGACACAACCCTTCACCTGTGAGTATGATGTGGAAGACAATGATGTCTTATACATGGACTTGAATGACCTTAAGACTCGCATGGCCTCAAGGACCGAAGGAGGATTGAAGACCAGATATTCACAAGTGGCTTGTTTGCCGCTGCAGGACACCTAGTGTCTGTGTAGAGTCTCGAGTTAGTCCTAGCCTACTCTTTCCACTACGAGCCCGAGACATGAACCATCCGAGATGAAAATGGTACAATGATGGTGGTCATCAGCCCTAGGACCATTTCACTCTCTCTGTAGATACCGACATCCCCCAACATGGTCGTCATCTCAAAGGATAGGGCCGTGCATGATTGGGAAACAATGGATTCATATGTCCAAGGAGTAGCGCTCGGCTCATGGTTGAAAATAGGAAGAAATCCCTCTAGGATGCCCAAGAATCTTCCAAGGTGTGAGTTCGAGAAGGGTATTCTGATGTCATCACTCTCCTTAGTAGAGTTATGGGTGAAGCAAGCACGAGAGACTTCCAAGACTAGATGGGCCTTTTCATCTTGACATTAACAGAAGGAAAAAAGAATTGATTGGGGGTAGATCATCAATGATAATCTCCATCTACAACTGCTCTAAGTGCCCATGACAAAGAATTTCCACATGACTTCTTACCTAGTCTATCTCCTTGCAAGCTTGAGATCATTCAAAGGATTGGCTCTCATGTAAAACATTGCTTCTAAGGTACTACTGCATTTGAGAAACTTCCATAGTTGGTAATGGAGGAGAGAAATAGGCATTTTCTCATGTGAATGATGCATTCACTATGTACGTGGTCCAAAGCTTAGAAGGGGATCTTGAAGCTAGGATGTCACCAAAAGTGGCATCCTTGATTAAGGAATACGGCTCGTACTTCATACAATTCTCAACATTCTCCTACATATGAGTGTTGGCTTCGACCAAGCTCCATTGAAACTACCTAAGTACCTCAGTGACCAGATTGTATTGTTTGAGCTCTATAGGTAGATCACTCAGGTGAATAACAAGCTCAGAAGTAGGAGAAAGAAATTGATTTCATTCCCTATATATCTCTAGGGAGTTCACATGTTTAAAATCTCAAATGACACATCTCACAGAGGGCTTTCACACATTTGACTTTGCATTCCTACATTTTCAGGCCCAACTTTGACATCTAAGAAGATCCCGACTCATTCTATGTCCCAGAATTGCAACATGAGCCATAAAGTTGAGGACTACTGGGCCAATTGTATTGATGAGTTTGAAGTATGTGAAAAGGACCACATGAGGATGATAATCAGTGAGATGAAGAAATTCAAGTTCTCTTGGTATGAAGACATCTTGCATGATGATGAGATGTATGATCCCGAGAGTATGCATAGTCAAGATGTCCCCAATGCCCCAAATCAAATGGCATGTTGTAATCGCCATGCATTGGCATGTTTGTGAATCAGGAGATATATTGGAGTGGACTGAAAAGGTGGTGAGGAGAACAAGGAACTGGTTTTAGAAGAAGAGGACTATGATCATTTAGTCATGAGGAATTTCTCAAGCCAGAAGCAAGCTTCACATCATTCATCTTCAAAAGTGGTAGAGGTGACTTCCATCTCTAAACACTCTGAGAGTGAGTTCAAAAAGGAAGGCCATGGAATTAGAAACTTCTCCCATGAGAAGAAACCCAAGAAATTCAGGGAAGAAGAAGGTTCATTGGCATGCCACCGGAGGAGGAAGACATGATCTCAGTAATGCAAACAAAAAATCTAGTAGTAGATGCACAGGTGAACGAGGAGTATATGACTCATGATCTAGTCTTCAAACCATTGTAAGAGGTATTTGCCTATTTTGACACCAACAATGCCCCTCTCATTTAGGACTTTCCTCCACCAAAAAAAAGAATGGTTGATGCACCCATCATTGAGCCTGAATCCGTGAAAGATGTTTCCATGGATGCGGGAAATGGTCATCCTGACACTCACACATTGTCAACAACAAGTAGACCCCGATCTATCAGTGATTGTCTCATTGGATAAAGAAAAAAGGTCAAGAAAGATCACACAAACAACATCATGATTCTATAATGGGGAGACAGGTAATCAGTACATCAAAGTAGCTGGCCAAAAGTAATCAAGCCAGTGGATGAGATGACACCACCGACTATGAGATGAGCATGATCAATTGGGACCAGCTACTCATGAGGGATATTTACACATATATCAACAATATTTTTCTCACATGGTGGAAAGGAATAAAGAATATAAAGAGAAGATTGAGGTACTAGAGGAACAAGTATGAACCCTTTCATCTTATGTGCAACACCTGGTGGAACCAAGCACTACAACACTTCCTATTGAGAAAGTGGTACCCATCAGTAGCTTGATCTAGAATCCATTAGAAGAACACATGAGCTCATGATGCGGGGAGAAAATAATGAATGGATTGACTCAATCTCCAAAAAAGGAAGTCAACACTCAAGAGGCATTCAAGATCTTTTTTGTACATGTGCACAATGGCCAACATAATGAGAGCACTCAAAGAGGATGTGGAGAAAGAAAGAGATTACTTGGGAACCTCTGGGACTAGTAGTGAGTGAGATGAGAAACACCCATCGTCAAGGAGTTGATCGATAAGAAGGTTTTGAAACTCTGCAGAAGACTTGACACATGTATGGGTGAGGGCCTTGGCAATCAGATTTGAAGCAATCAATCGAGCCTTCACTAGAGCTAGAGGAGAAAGAAGAACAAACATACAAGTTGCAGGATAGTATAAATCAGAAAGTTAGAAACTTGGAGTACCCGCAATGAGTGAACACACACTTTTGATGAATTGATCAGACCTTTGAGAATATGTCAAGAAAGGGGTGGGAAACCCATTTTCCTTCACTAAGGATACTCTCAAACTTCTTCTCAGAGATCTGAGCCTCCATTGCACTTATCACAGAAAAGCATTCATTGTGGTTCGGGAAGTGCAAGGACATCAACAAGTGTGACCGATGGATGGACTGAAACCTTGAGCTGCATTCACATCCCTCATGCCAACAAAGTAGAACTAGTAGTGGCCCATTTCAAACAAGAGCTTGGAAAGATAGAAGCCTTCTCAGGATCATGAAGTGGAGAGTAGTTAGAGAGTGGAGCCAAGTCCACCATAGCAGCTCATCCTTCACATAATTCTTCTTCTTCTTCTTCTTCCTCCTCTTCTCTCTCTCTCTCTCTTCTCTTCTCATACAACACTCTCTCTCTCCTCAATGTTATATTTTTCACGTTGAGGGTTGCACTTTTAATATGACTTAAGTGACTTTAGAAATATAATGTAACTTTAAGTCACCTTGCTATTATAAAAGGGACTTAAATATTTAAAGTGGAATATGAACAGTCTTAAGTCATATTAAGGTATTCAAAAATTCACCGGGAAGATGAAGAGTTTCCTCCTCTTCTATAAATTGTAGCAAGCTCCTCATTTGAGGTCTTCTTAATTTTCTTCTGAAAATTCTTAGATGTTGGAGTTATTTTTTGTGAATTCATGAGAGAGATATCCTTGTGAAGAGAGCAAGAGATAACAAGTTTCTTCCATTTCTCCCACTAAAAAATGTCTTCTACTTCCCACACTATGTAAAAATTCTTCTTGAGCTTCAATAAAGGAAGAAGGAATTTTAGCCTCTTTGATTGAGGATTTTATTGGTACTTTGTGTTCATTAAGCTCTATTTAGTCTTTTTGCTTTTTATAGATTTGTTTTCTTTTGAAATACAAGTGCATGTAATGAAAATTCTTGGCTAGTGTGTGCAAGTCTCTGATTTTCTACTTGCAACATTAGTTTCTCCTTTCTAAATATTCTCACTCCCCTTTCTCACCTTCATAGAAAATTCTTCCCTTGCAGATACCTACAAGCATTTTCCATAGGGTTAGTGGAGTGCCCTTGTTGGATCCCCGGCCAAAAAGGCCACCAAGATAAAACTCACAATTTACTCGTGCATGCACGATATTTAGACGGTTAAGTAGAGGGACATAGAAATATAGAATCCACCAAGAGCCTGGCAAGATAACCACAATAATTTTGGCACCCACCATGGGGCAGATTTAGTAGCATCTTCACTGAATATGACCACAAGGTCTGAAAAATACCAAAAAAAATTTAGAAAATTCAAAATTCAAAAAATTCATTTTTTGGAATTTGAATAGCTATATGAGCCACATTCTACGAAAACCATGGCTATTCACTAGGAAATCCTCATATTGAAAGACTTTAATTTCTCTTCCACATCTAAGAAGATATTACTTCATATTTGATAGAAGCTATATAACATAACAGTAAAGTGTCAACCACTACTTCATTGCCACAAGAATTCATGACCTTGAAGAACAACACGCTACTTAATCAGAGAGGCAAAGAAAAATGCCATCACCACAAAGAAGAGCATAAATTTCCAAGTTGGGAGATAGAAGATACACCTGGTTTTAGAGCCAAGGAGGACAAACTAACCCTATTTTTGAAGATCTTCAAAGAGGATAAGAGATGCTTAGAATTACGAGGTCTCCTTTTCATCAAGCAACTAGTCATGTTGGGAACCTAAGTGTTTCCAATCCTTTGGAAAATGAATTTCCATACATCAGTGAGAACCTCGAAGATTTCAATGATGTAGAGACCAAAGAAGAATCTAGAGAAAAATAAGTAAGATCGGAAGAGAAAATAAGAGCTCAACTTAAAGAAATTGAAAGACTTCAAGCCGAGGCAGATGAAAGAGTAGCAGCGGAAACCACAACATTAGCAAGGTTGGAAGATAGAAATAGAAATAGAATGGGGGATTGTGAGTGTGATTGTGATTGTGAGGCCCATAGGCCTAATGTACCATGGGGAGGAAACACCGGTCCACTTGCTCTTTCTCAACCACTCCATGAGCTTCCAAGGGGATCAAGAAAAAAATTTCCAAAATTCAAAGGGGATGGTTCTCAACTCCCTGAAGAGCATGTAACAACATTTATCACTTCCTTGGTGTATTGGGAATTGAGGATGAAGATGTGTCAGTCTAGCTCTTTATGGAGTCACTTCAAGAAAAGGATCTGTTGAATGGTTCTACATGTTACCCCCGAGGTATGTCACTGTTGGGAAGATATAAGAAGTGCATTCAAACACAGGTTCAAGACCATGGAATATTTTCAAGTTCTTTTGGTCCAATTGGTAAAAATGAAAAAAGAAACCTATTAGTCAATGATATACTTTGTATTAAGATATATAAAAGTGATAAGAAGAATACCTAAAGATGTGGTGCCTCCTAAAAATAATCTAAAGAGATTATTCATCGAGTGCCTTGCCATCGAAGTAGGTTTCGCCTTAGAAGAACCCAACCAAGAACATTGAGGGAAGTGCAAGACCATGTGATAGAGACAAATGATGATCTAATTTTGTCTAACAAGGTGAAACACCCAAATGGAAATCAAAAAGTCCAGAATTCAAGCTCTGTCACCATGGACCCAATGTTCCAAAAAATGGAAAATGAATTGGTTGCCTTGAAGAAACGATTTATCCTAGATCACAATGCAGAAATTCTCTAAGGAATCCAAATCCTCCTAATATAACAAGGATTGCTCCACCTCCTCACTAGCTAGCTCTTGAAGCACCACCGGTCAATGTTTCCTTTTACACCAAAGAACTAGAGGAGGAAGTAGAAATTGAAGAACCTGAAGAAGAAAATGTGGAGGACTATGAAAAATATCTTGAGGTCGAGGAAGTTGATGGTGATACACATAATGGCCTAATTGAGTATGTTGATGATGAAGATGATGATGATGAAGAAGCTCCAGGTTTCTCATGTGTAGTTTTCACTCATGCATAGTCCAAGAAAGGTGTTTCATCCTCAACAGCTGTAGTAAAGGACAAGAAGAAGAAATAATACTCTCCTCTGGAGGTCCCACAAAATAAAATCATTAGTAGAAGATCACCACTACCAGCTTTGTTGGAGTCGGCTAAAGAAAAAGTAGACCCACTGGTTAGCAAGGATCATGCTACCCTACCAAGTAAGTCATCTAATCCTTCTTTCAACTCAAAGGTTACTAAGAATAATTATCCTTCAAATGTTGTTCCTACAAAAACATCTAAGGTACCATCAAAACCTCCATTCACATCTCCTTCCAAGCAGTACTACACCCTTGAAGGAAAATGCAACACCCAAAACAACAAAACCTTCGCCATTTAATTTTTCCATCATTCCTAGAACCTCTTCCTTAACCACTATAACCCCATTTGACTTTTTGGAACATGTAAGAAAAATTAAAGTCCATCTCTCGAAATAGAGTACCCACAAACTCATCCGACCAATTTGATAGGTTCATTGATGTAGTCTCAGTGGCAAAGTAATCCTATTACCTCGGTCCAAGTTCCAAATGCTTACTCCCTACACCATCCACACAACCTTCTCAAAACATGTTAGCCCTCAATGCCTCCAAAAAATAGGGTTTAAATTGTCTACTGTCACTTCTCACTAAAGGATTTGAGCTAAATAATTGTATCATAGATTTTGGAGCCTCAGATAATGTGATACCCATCAAAGATGTAAATGCTCTTGGCATCACCTTGACCTAGGAAAATAGAAACTATTTTTCAATGGAATCTAAACAAGTGCCATTGGTAATAAGAATCAAATATTCATAGGTAGCATTCAAAAGAGTTGGTGAGAATCATATCAAAAAATGTGCACCACGATAAAGTTGCACTCTGAAGGAAACATAATAGCTCCAGTGTAATGACAAGGAGGAATTGATTAATCAATGGAAGAGCTTGCATAACAGAACAAATCTTGCACATAGAGAAAAGACAATGGAGTTTCTTGGCATACTCATAAATTTCAAATGAAGGGATACATATAGGGTGTTGAGTAACCCTAGTGCATGGCACATAAGTAAACCTTAAACCTAACCCATGTGAGATGACCCTTTATATATGTGTGGAGGACATATAGGATCCCACACACCAACACCCTCGTTTCATCGAAGCTAGGGTAGCAGCTATGATGAGTCAGATAGAACAAGAAGACACTCCTAAACAACTAAGAAAGATGTGTCAATGGGGCCCGAGAAACTAAAGGTCTGATAAGGTGCCCATATACAAACAACATCTTCCTTAAAGAATAAGAAGAAGAGAAATGGATCCCGGCATAAAGCTTGATGAGGTACCCATGCACAAAAACAAATCCTAAGAAGTGAAGGAAAACCCAGTGGGAAAAACATCCACCATAAGAGAAAAAAAAAATATCTAATCTAAGAAAGATGCCAAAGATGGGTCTGGCCATAGACTATCACTGTAAAGGTACCCATGTCCAAAAGGGAAATCTCTCAAAAATATGAAAAAGAGAGAAGAAGAGGGAGACGAGATGGATGTGGAAGATACCATGGATGGATCTGAACTCTGCAACTCTAAAAAGTCTCCCAGAAGAATGTTGATGATGAGATCCTATGCCTCTAGACTGAAGAAGAGCTATCCACACGGAACTATGTGTGTACCCTTAGGAAGGAAAAAAATGATGTGTTGGAAATATTCCCACTCCACGAAGAAAACCAAAGGTAGTTGCACAAATAACTCTAAGTCTGGTCCATGAAAGTGTGACATAGGTCTAGCGAGTGAGTGTGAATGAGCCGAAGGTAATGTCATGAGCGCAAAACTATCATAGTATGAATGGTGAACACCTATAGAAAGGATGTCCATGTCCAACTGATTTGAAGGAAATAAAAACCCCCGTGATAGAAAATGGATCCACAAACAAGGGTGGATCAATGAAAATCTCCAAAAAAGTGGAAGTGGTAAGAGTCCCAGAAGTGGCACTCCCAACAATGGAGATGATGAACTCCCTTGAAATACTTGTAGATGAATGAGGAACCTGTAGTACATCACAAGTGTACTATATAGAAGACTTCTCAATATCGATGAGATGTGAAATGTGTCAACACTCTCGGAATAGTGAGAGAAGGAAGAGAAGAGTCCTCGAGTATTACTCTCAAAATTAGAGCTGGGTACACAATCCTCATCATCGAGGAAGTAGAACCAAGCGATTTCGTGTCTTTGGAACTATCATCACACAAAAATTAGAGGAGACAATGGAATCAGAAGTAGAGGTGAAGAAAGAGTGGGGTCCAATGAAATCGAGTGAGTACGTCTCATATTTGAAGTATCTCCAACTAAATCTCTAGCACTTTACAAAGTATTCCTATCCCAAAGATGACCAAGAGAATCAAGCTTAGAGTTACAAGATTCTTCACTTGAGTGAGAAGGGACATAGTCCTCATCATCACTATTGTCAAAATTAGAAGACTCAAAATTTTGAGGATCATGAAGAGGAGCATGCTCAACAACATCATCATTTGAGGATTCAGATTCTGAATCAGAGAGATGAAGAACCTCAGTAGGTAGAGAAGTAGAATTCAAATAGGACTTAATGCTTCTCTTAATATCAAGAAATGAAGTGGGCATCGAATCAGAAGTAAAGTGGGAAAAGGTATACAACCGTGAATGGTGATCTGCCTTTTCCTCAAGCCAATGTAGTATCATTGTTAAGCTCACAAATAATCACCAAGTTAGGACCGAATTCCACTCACATTCCTTCACCAAGGTGAGTAATTTGGTAAAATGATAGGATATTGGTAGAGAGATCAGGAAAAATCAACATGTGGTTAAATGTTCCCCCATCTATCTCTACCGATCCACTGCTAGAAACCAACACTTTCGTGTTATCACCCAACATGATTTGGGACATATCACAAGGTTTGATGTTGGAGAACTCAACATGCAAAGAAGCCATGTGGTGCGAGGCACTAGAATCTATAATCCACGTCAATGAAGGAGAAACTCGAGATATGAGGGCCTTTCCTTTATTCTTATCATATTTAGAACCTTTTGCAGTAGAAGACTTGGCCTTGGAGCATTTTGTTTGATAGACTCAGGAACACCTATTTGATTTTTCTCAAGTAAATGAGTAAGGTGATCAATTTGTTTTCTCATACACATATGCTCTTTATGACTAGGCTTCTTGCAATAGGAACACAAATACTTGTCTTTCTATGCTCTAGGCTCAGAAGTCAAAGCGTTTGTGTTAAATTTAGTTTTGGTCTTGGTTTCCTTCTTAGGTTGATCCTTTTCTCTATCTCATTATCGGTATTTTTCCCTTACTAGTACTTGCTACAAGGGCATGTGACTTGGACTTGAGAGACACCATTTGAATGAGTTTTCCTGTTCTCAAATGATTTGGGATGAAAAATAGTCAAAGGAGGGCATATTCCAATCCTTTCCCAAGGCAGCTTTTGTAGTGTAAAAATTTGACATAAAGACAGAGTATTCAGGACCTAACTTAGAAAGAATCGACAAGATCAATTGGGAATATTTCTTCTCTACTTGACATTCCTTTAACAATAATCTAGTTTGGACAAACTTAGAGAAGAATACTTGTAGGTTTTCAAAATCACTAGGATTTAACCCTAGTAGTTCATTTTCTAACTCACACACTCTCATGTCATCTTCTTATCTAAACATTCCATCTAGCGTTTTCCACCCAAAATTAGGTGTTTCAGACGACTCAATGTGGAAGAGCAAGTCAGGAGAAACGGACATGCAAAGAATACCTAAAGCTTCATCACTCGATTTAACCACTTATATTTTTCAAGGTCATAAATCAGTTCGGTCTCGGTTCCCATGGTGATGCAGAATAACCATTTACCCCTTAGTTTCATAATTATTTTCGATCTCCATTCAAAGAAGGTGAACAACGTAAGCAAAGGAATTGAAATTGCATCCATAGTGAAGAGAGAGAAAGAATACAGAAAAGAAACACAAGAATCACAACCACCCAGGACAATATAATAACCCTCCTACTTTCAGCAAATTATAGTTTAGTGTGTTGAATACAATCAGGTTTGAGTGTGCATCTGGAAACACTTGGTAACTCACCTTGCAACCAGCATAATAACGTGCAATAGAGGAGACCAAAATCATGTTTTGTGGAGCACAAAAATCGACACCGTACACAAGCACAATTGCAAAAAAACTAGGAAGGAGGCAAAATAAAATCCTAATTTGTGAGAAAAAGTGTCTCATGTCGCAAAGGATACACCCTTGCTACAAACTGTGGTGGATGCGCTCACTAGTCGCAAGCAATAATAAGGGTAAAATACAATGTTTTGAACTCAAGATGAGTTCGAGATGATCTTCAGAATGCCGGAAAGGCACGAGAAGACAAAGAGGTGCTCAGAGTGTTACTACACACTTGAGCGCATGATTAGTAAAAAAAATCGACAATAACGCTTTTTAAAAAATTACCATTTTGAAACGTCTGATTTAGCTAATTTTAAAGCAATTAGGACTATAAATAAAACGATAAAAAAATACGTTAATTAAAAGACAATTTTAAATATACTTAATCGTAAATGAAGGTTAGATTTGAAATTAATAAAACTAGATTTAATTAAATTAAATCTAATTAATTTCAACTAATTAAGATCTAATAAAAATTAAATCCTAATTAAAAATTTAAATATACTCCCCTTTTAAAAAAATTCCCACTAAAAGTTTTAAAAAAAACTTACCATAAAGGAATGTAACAACTTATGGTTAGTTGAAATGAATAAATTTAAAACTTAGCAAATAAAAACACTAAAGTTTATAAACTTACTAAAAAAATCTTACGATTGAATAAAATAAAATAAAAACTTACTAAAAGCTCGAACTTACCAAAAAAACGTGAGTTTTTTTTTTTTGCGTGGAATTGGTGGTTTGCCAAAAACATGGATTGATTGCCTTGTGCATCGAATGGTTGTGGAGGAGACAAGCCGAAGATGCAAGGACCATTAGAATGGCTATGGGCTCATCAAAGTAGTAGAAACCCATGGTGGCATTGGCATTGGGAGGAGCCCGTAGTGTAAATAGCAACACATGTGGAGTGGGAGTGGGAAGGCTAGGTTGTGGGGCTCTGTGCGGTAGAAACCCATGCGAGGAGAGTAGAGCGGGAAAAAATGAGCACATGCGGTGAGAAAAACATGCAAAGATTAGAGCTCGAGGCAGAGAATGGAGCTCACAGAGTTGAGGAGCTCGGTTGGCTTGGTTTGGTGGAGAGAGCTCGGGATAGAGCACAAACACCAAAACTTCAAACTAAAACTTGCAATTTTAAAATTGTGCCTACAAAACACCATGAAAACACAGAGATCCAAGAAAAATAGAGATCTACAAAAATTCTAGTTTAATAAAAAATTAAAAAACTAGAAAAAATAACCTCCATTTTTAACTGATCTCCAAATGTAGCTATAACTAACTAAATTTAGCTCAAACCCCTGAAAACTCGAGGAGATCTGCACATACATGAAGAACACAAAGCAAAAATGAAAACTTTCCAAGAGTAGCTTGTTAATAATGTTAGCAATAAATTTCCAAAATATGATGATCAAAAAACTTTCATGAGGAATAAAAAATGAAATCAAGAGTAATCGCAACTCAGATGACGAATGCACGTTTACCAGATCTTAGCTTTGATTCCATGAAAGAGTTGGTGAGAATCATATCAAAAATTGTGCACCACGATAAAGTTACACTCTGAAGGAGACGTAATATTTCTAGCGTAATCACAAGGAGGAATCGATCAATCAATGGAAGAGCTTGCATAATAGAACAAATCTTGCACATAGAGAAAAGATAATGGAGTGTCTTGGCATACTCATAAATGTCAAATGAAGGGATACATATAGGGTCTTTGAGTAACCCTAGTGCATGAAACACAAGTTAACCCTAAACCTAACCCATGAGAGATGACACTCTATGTGTGTGTGGAGGACATATAGGATCCCACACACCAACATCATTAGCTGATTTTCTAGACAAGAAGGTTCTTCTAACCATCGTGGTGGCGAGACATCCCAACTTCCTTTGGCATGCTATTGAGAAAAATATTTTGGAGAGATTTGGGTGGAGAAATACAAATGGACTGGTCATCTGCAACTATTCAAGTGAAAGGAGTGATGAAGAAGTTACTTTCGGTGAGAAAGATAAAGTGCACAAGACGCAAGTCTAATGATCAAAGGAAAACATCCTTTTCAAGATAGCAAGCTAGGTAACTACTTCCTCACATTAGAAAAAGATAAGAACTTTCCACTTCTTTTGGAGGATGTACTAATAATTAAATATATAATGTTGGATGCACAACTAAATAGGTTACAACGCGCACCTTCGAGAATTAGAGGATATTGCTATCTTTCTACGTACATGTATGGCACTAGAAGGAATGAAATCCTTAGAGAAGAAACAACTTGAAATTCACACATAACCTTTTATGTTTATTAGTGGTGACCTATACAAGTTAGGTCGAGATGAAGTATTGTGCCGGTGTGTGCTAGAGCACGAGCGCACGGACATCATGGAAGAGGCTCATGATGGTATTGCAGGTGGGCACTATGCAGGTGACATTCTTGCACACAAAATTCTACTCTTTGGATTATGTTAGGAGACCATCTATAAGGATTGTAAATCATATTGTAAGGTGGGTGATCATTGTCAACGTGTTAGTAAACTGTGCAATAAGATGAAATGCCTTTAAGACCTATTCCTAGTGCGAGTTGTTTGAGAAATGGGCTATAGAATTTGTGGGTCCTATTTTTGCGGCCGTGCATAGAATTGGATCATGCTACATCATCACTTACACAAATTATATTACAAGGTGGGCACAAGAAACAACTACCAAGGATTTTACAACTACAACAACCACGTTCTTATGGGAAAATGTTCTTACAAGGTATGGATGCCCACTGATCTTGACAAGTGATAGGGGTACACACTTTCTGAATGAGACAATCAAGATACTATTGGATGAATTTATGATTACGCAACATAAGACTACACCATATCATCACGAAAATGGGACTATTGAGGCCTTCAACAATATTTTGAGCTAGATGTTGAGACAAATTTGTGACCTTGGAAGGAATGATTGCGATGATAAAGTTTCTTCCATGATTTGGGCATGTAGAAAAATATATAAGACGTTGAACCAGGCCACACCATTTCAGGCTGGTGTATGGTGCAGAACTAGTTCTTCCTATGGAATTTATGTTACGTTCTTTATGTATTGCATGCATTGGAGGTCTAGCTAATGAGAAATATTTGGAAGAAAGAATTGATAAAATGGTACGGTTGGATGAGATGCACATCATAAAGCACGTAGGAGTCAGAAGTAGGAAAAGGCTAGGTAGAAGGCATGGCATGACAAGCACATCAAGGATAAAAAGCTTGAGATGGGACATATGGTGCTTCTTTATGACTCTAAGTTTCTGTGCCATCCAGGTAAGCTTAAAGTGCATTGGTTGGGACCATATATTATCAATCATATACTTGAATTGGGCACTTGTCAGTTAGAGATGCTTGATGGGATACGATTACTTGGTTACTTCAATGGGAGTAGGTTGAAGCCCTACTATAAATAAGACTTCTTGGTGTTTGTAATAAGGCAGTGTTGTCATTTAGACTAGGTTTTTATTTCTATATTTCCTTAATGTATTTCCTTTTTCGTCACTATGCTTTGTCAATTTAGTTGGTTTTGTGTAATAAGTGTGTTTGCACGCTAGAAGCTAATTACCATTTGAATAATTATTATGCATAGAGGATTGCACATACCATTGGTGTGGGGTGGCTATTTATAATTGGTTACACATGAAGGAACAAATTGCTACGGGTATTATTCAAGTTTGCAAAGGAGTTGTTAGAAAGGAGATTTCTTTAAAATTATGACCGTAGATGGAGATAAATGAGGGAACAATATTACGCGAGGTAAGGAATGACCATGGAGACTAATAGGGGGGAGCGGTGGTGAGGTACTTAGGCACATGAAAGTGCATCAAGAGAAGTCTGTGCAGCAGAGGAAGGTTAGAAGGCATGCTATAAGATTATAGCTTGGGCACGAAGATATATTACGGAGATTGTGAAAATGGTCAATTAATGAGAGGATTGTTGGTTGGTGAAGGAGAAATAAATGCACTAACTTTTTGAAAATCTATATAAGGATGTGATGCGGGTTCATTTTTACCTTTGCGATCACAAGTATTTAAGTGAGCTAAGTGCGATTGAGCCAAGTGAGTCATATTGAGGTGTAGAGAGTGTGAAACCAGATGTGGAGAGTGGATTATTGTGCGGAAGAGGCTTGCATCCCCATTAGTGAAGGGTTTGAGCAAAGAAGAGGCATTGAAAAGAATCTATGGCATGTGGTTTCAATCTAGGGCAACTAGATTTGAGCTAGGGTTTGAGTTTTCTCGTTATAGAAAGTGAAAAGGTGTTTTTTTATGATGGCACCAAAGAAAGAACCTATAGCAGGTATGAAAGGAAAGAAGAAGGTAGAAGATCAAGTTGAAATGGCTCCCGAGAGTAATTTTTCAGAGATGTAGTACCCAGAAGGTGTGATAGTCAAACAAGAATGGGATTCCCACATCCACAGGTGTAAAATAAGTGACTACAAAAACTGTACATCTGATAACAAGAAAGAATTGGACGTATTGTTGAGTACAAAGACCAACAAGCGCACTATGGAGGATATGCTAGTATATGATGATGCTAGGGAAAAATTGTTGAAGCTGGTAGGAGTCTATCAATTGTATGTGCTCCCATATTTTGGCAAGTATGAACCATTATTGTAGTCATTTTTACTCCTACTTCAAAAGGAAGAACCCCATGCACATCACCTATCACCCTGAAGAAAGATGAGTGCTCACTCGAGGCATGCATGGGTGTCAAGTATATCTCTTATGTGAGTCTAGTGGGAAGCATTACCTATGATTGTAAGAGTATTTAGGAAAGGAGTTGAGACATACAAGAACCATAGGGCTCAAAATGGCCTCCAGATCCTTGCAATCACTTCAGACTGAGTGCTTTAGCAGATTCTAGAACATATACTATAACAAAAAGAAAGATACAACCATTCATTCATATCATGAAAGGAAAGAGAACTCATAAGAATGAAATATACATTAAACCCATTGATATTCATATCTATTTATAACAGGTAACCTCAACATATTCATTGATTCATTATAGAGTGTCATAGAGTGTAGACCATGAGTCATGTGCATCACTGGACATATGTAGCTAAGCTAACAGAAAAGAAAAATACAACTCCATGCTTAGTACATCCTTTCCTAAACCAGAATATCCACTCGTAACAATTCTTTCCTCTCTAACCTGCTATTCCCTATGTATATCTCCCTCTATGTATATATCTATCTATGTCTCTCTTTTTTTCCCATGACAGAACTTGTATTTATCACTTTCCTAGGATGCCAACTCACCTTGCCGTGCCCTCAAATCCATCACCAAGTGTCAAATGTGGTCCTCCATGCGAGCATGTTCCTTCAGGCCTAAGCTCTCCATTCCATCTCATGATGATCTTCTAGAAGATTCCATTTGGGCGAGCACTTTCTGGGCTAACCTATTGCTAGGCCGGCATCTTAACCATGCATAACCAATCACGATTTTCACGTGTCCTACCTTGGGCACTCAAATTGGATAAGTCTCAAACCTCCTTTCACACATCACGCGTGCTATAGGCCTTTCTCTTATGCACTTTTTCCTTGTGATCCACCCAAGTAACTAGGATCCCGCATGCCCATGCACCTTTATACTTGGTCAATAATCTAGGGGCCCAACATCACCCCACACTATGCATGTTCTCCATCCTTAGAAACATTTTACTTGACCAAGAGGCAAGTTGTTTTATGGGACCAAGATGTAGACTTATACTTTACAAAAATGAATAAGGAATGAAAGAATAGGGGAAAGAATGAAGAAATGTGGGGGAAGGGCATCAATTCAAAAGGCTGGGAAAGTCCTTTCACAGATCTTCCTCTAGCTTGTTCCACACTTTGACCTCGTCCTTCACCTTATGACATAGGTCACTCACTAGGGTGCTTACTTCATCAAAGCTTATACTAATTCCCTGGGCACCCAAAGTTTCCACAATCTTCTCCAATCCCTTACCTAGGTATGTGTGTTTATCCATTCTTCTGGTAATTTGGGGATATAGTTCCTTTAGTCGGGCCTTAATTGAGCTCATTAAAGCCTCAATTATCTCTGATTTATTTTCTACCTTGGCTAGAACCTTGTCCCTCTCTACCCTATTCCCTTTATTCTTTTCTTGGAACTCTTTCAATTCTGTTTCAAACATGACAACCAAGGAGCTCACCACCTTATCTCTATCCATGCATGTTTCATATGTGGCTTCTGTAGACTGGGCAACAACCTTAACCTTCGCGAGTACTTGGCTATACTCGGCAATAGTTACTACTACCTTCAACCGGTCTTCCCTTTTTGATCACGTGGCCACTTCTTCTATATATTCCAACACCAAGGGTCACCTCTCCATAGTGAGGATGCACGTTAGGTCTTCTAAGCATTCCAAAGTTGATGCATACCTCTAAGGGATTGGCGTAAGGTCCAGGTGCTTTAATATGATGGTGCTCTTGATTGACTCCACCTTCTTGTAGACCTCCCGCACCTTTACATTTTCTTTCGTTAACTCACACCTTAATTACGCATGATTAATTCCTCATGTTTTAAACTCTTGGCCTTCTCCGCCGAGTTATTCATCCTTCTTCCCCAACTTCACCTCCAATGTTACGATTCTAACATTTCACGTGAATAGCCTAGCCTCGGTCTCGACTGTGACTTTTTCAAAGCATTACATACTTGCTCATCTGAAAGCTCTTGAGCATTTACTAAGGGGTTTTCTCCCTTAGATTCTAGCAACGAGATGAGTGCTTTCTCGCGAGAATTCAAAATCGGCTTGTCAATGTGTGACTTGAATGCCCAAGAGAGAATCTTCTTGGTCCTAGGGTACGTGCCATCCTTTTCAAAAGACCTCATGGCTAGGAGCCTTTCCGTGGGTATGGTGCTTTGGAACCATACGTGTAACACCTTCTTCATGTCATCCACATAGCCCATTATTTGTCTCTATTCTATATCCAGAGTTCTCCTACTCAAGCGCATGCATTTGGGGAAGCTAACTGTCAGAGTGGGGCCTCCTAGGCTATTATGTTCCTTTTCAATGCTCTCCTCCTTCCCTTCCTTAAGCACTATGTCCGTGTTGTGCTCTAACTCTTGGTCTACAAGGACTTCAAGCATATTTTTCACTTCTCACTCTACTAACTCAATAATCTACTCTTTTGTAAGGCTTATGGCTCCCTGCTCCTTGGTATCCTTCTCATCCGCCTTCATGTCTTCGATGCCTTCCTCATCTTGTGCACCCTTGCGCCACACAAATACAAACTCTTGCTTCTCCTCTCCACTCTCTTCCTCTAAGTCATAGACACTAAACACATGTGGCTCTTTGTCCTTTTCAGGCTCTTCTTCCTCGTCTCCATCTCCTTCACTCTCATCATCTCCTCCCAAGTACTTCTCCAAGATGTCGGTCACCTCTGAGTTAGCTTCTTCATCCACCCTCTGCTTCTTCCTAAGAGGTGGCTTTTGATTGGGAGATTAGGCTTTCTCTTCTTCCTTTGACAATTCCTTCATGGTGGTGGGCTGCTCGGGCGCCTCTACTTCTAGTGTCTTCTCCTTTACTAAAGAATTCTTTCTCCGTATGTAGGTGCTTGGATTTGTGCTTGTGGATGGCATGCGCACTATCTGAGCAGTCGGCACACTTGGTGCTCCTTCCTCTCCTCTACCTCTCTTCTTTGACGCTGGCTTCTTCTTCCCCAAGGGGTCTTCAGGTATGGAGATTTCGTTCTCCAAATACATGCCCTTTTCAAACTTCGGCCTTATGCACATGTACACGCACCTCGCGGATCCTCAAGTGATAAGAAGTGTTATCAGTGTAGTCATTTGGATTTCATGTGATACGCACTTCTCTATATACATGCACTTACCACTAGGGTAATTCAAAGCTTCTTCCTCATCTCCCTATGTTCTTGGTCTAACCTTCCTAGTTCTAGCCTTAGCTTCTTTGATTCTTTAAATCTGTTTACTCCCACTTGGAAGTATTGGGCAGTGAACATGAAAGGGAGCTTGTACCAAGGCCTCCATGATTCATCAATACACTTGAATCTACCCAAACAATAGTACCGGTATACTATGAACTCATCTTCTCCTGCAGGTGGCTACGGGAGTTGTTCATGGATCCTCCACTCTACCCCGAATGCATTCCTCAAGTGCATATACCACTTTTCTAGCCATGCTTTGTGGGGAGTCGTCATTGTATCACAATCATACTTCTCAAACCTCTTCGCGGGTGAAGGGTCTTTGGTTAGTACTCCCACATGAACTTGTCTGAGGCATCCAACACTCCAATTTCTGTAAACACTATGGTGAGAAAGACATTGCCAAAGAGGATCTTGTCCCCTTCCTTTGCGCACTTAACAATCTCCTCTACAATGTACATGGATAAGTTGTATATCATCCCCTCTATAATATTCCTATAGACATATAACCAAGGTTTGTTGACTTGCGTCCATCTTTCTTGGTCATTTAGCTTAGTCACCTGGTGCACAGCCATCTTCATAATAGGGTCCTTGATGTCTGAAATATCATAGTACCATGACTCTTTCTTACATGCATATTCGGTGACGGTCTCTTGAATAGCCTCCTTGTCACCAAGGTCATCTTCTAGGCTATCTCCCTCACATATGAGGCACAGTAAAATGTGAAATCAACTAGGAGTCATGCACATCTTGCACACCTAACAAAGTGGAAATAGTCTTCGTGCACCCAAGACATCAACCACTTTGGTATAAGCGATATAGTTTCCCAAAATAAGGAAAGCGTAGAGTTGCAACAGCCCTACCTTCATCAATTTTACCTTAACATCATCATGATATATGGACAAACCTTCAAGTGTTCGATTGTTGGTGGGGCGTACCAATTCCAACACCATTTCTTTCTCTATTGTGTTTGTGCAATGATTTTAATTACTAACCGGTATGCTTCTCAAGTGGGATTCCCATTCCTTTCCCATCATCACCCCATCTAGGTATTGCATCTTTGCATACCATTCTTCATTTGTGTCTACGTTGGGTTACGGTTGTTTATCCTTAGCTTTGCCCTTTCCTTTCTTGGGTGCCATGGTCGAGGTATTTTTATCACTCCTACCCTCTCTTTGTTACTCTATCTTTCTTCTCCCAACCTTCAATCTCAGATCCGTGATATAACTCTTCTAAACTTGTGCCCTAGTTTTTTGAACCCTAACTTGGATAAACTCTTCACAAGATAGCACCTTTTAAACTCCTTCCACACCCATGTAATTCCTTCCGGTTCACAATCTCAAACTGGATCTTCACATTTTACTCACACAGATCTTCCACTTGATCGAATATGAAAACCCTAGCTCATAGAACTTGCTTATATCTCCAACTCTTCATTTTGGCAAAGTAAAAATGAGAGTGCCCCGACCCTTTATTTATATTTTTTCCATTTTCTGATCATTAGATGCTACTTTACCTACCCCCGTACTTTGTTCATTTAATGTAGCTTTTTCAAACAAAGTCCGTCTTCAGCGCCTTCACTCATGCACCCTTCTGCGTGAAAACTTTTGCAACCTTCTAGCACACAACCAAACCAACCTGATAGGAAACTCTTGCATGTGCCTAACCTGTGCCAAAGGCACTTCTTCTATCTAGATTCTTTCTTTCACCTACCTTGTGTTGCTTTCAATATACTTCCTTTTCCTTTGTATGTGGGATCTACTAGTAGCTTTATCCTAGCACCAACCATTCTATCATTTCTCTTCATCTACCTCTTTCAATCTGGGCTACATAACAAGGCTCTTCAACACAAATTCCTTGGTACTTTAATCACGTGCTTCTTCACTTTTCTCCACCACACACTTAAATGATGTGTGGTCCTCTGTGTATTCACAAATTCTCCAAAAATAGCAATAAGGTTACCGATGCCCAAGGCAAAACAAAAAAAAAAAAAAACACGAAAGGGAAACACAAGAAAGGAAAATGTATAAAGGAAACTTCTAAACTAAGCGGTAAAACTACCTTATTTAAAAACACCAAGATGACTTATTTATAGTAGGGCTTCACCTACCGCCATTGAAGTGTCTAGGAAACTTCATCCCATCCAAGTGCTTATCAGAATGGCACATGCCTTAATCAAGGATGTATGAAATTGCTTAGAGATCCAACCAATGGACTTTCAACTTTTCAAAGCTGGTGCAAAAACTTGGAATCATATAGTAACACCATCTACCCAACCTCAAACTTATTGTTTCTAATATGGTGATCATGTCAAGCATTTTTTTTTCCTTTTCCGCTATTTGGTTCAATCGTGCAAGTGATCATCTCTCATCCAGTTTCATTATCTCATCAATCCTTTCTTCCAAAGACTTGTTCATCGCCTAATCCTCCTATGCGCACTATTCACGAGAGAAGGTAGCATAAATTCAACCAGTAAAATGGCTTACACACCAAACACCAATTGAAAAGGTGTGGATATATTTAATATTTTATATGTAGTCCTATAAGCCCATAACACTACCGATACTTTGTCATCCTAATCTTGTCTTCTAACATCATAGATTTTGGTCAAGGTATGACTCAAGTATTTTTTGAATGCTTCCAAGCGGTTCCATTTTCTTGTGGGTGATAGGGTGTAGTCTTGTGATGAGCCATCATGAACTATGATAACAAGATCCTCACGGTCTCATTCAGAAAATGTGTACCCCTATCATTGGTCAAACTCAACGGACATCCATACCTCGTGATAATGTTCTCCCATAAGAACCTTACCACTATTGCTACCATGAAATCTTTAGTTAGGGCTGCCTCTGCCCACCTTGTGAGATAATCCATGCAAGTGATGACATAATGTGACCCAGTCCTACACACTGCTAGTGTAATAGGTCCCACAAAATCTATCACCCATTTTTCAAAAGGCTCCACGCTAGGTGATGGGTCGTTGTATTCTTCCAATCATTTAACTGACGTAATCTTTATCAATGTCATTTTAAACTAGGGTTGTGTCTCGAGGAAATATGCAATAGAGTCTAGAAGAACCAGTTATACATTGAGTTTTTTGGGGGGTTGTTTAGCTTGATGGTAATTTTACGGAAGTGCGGTTAAAATCTACGGAAATTAAATACAAGTCTACGGAATTCAAATGTTTGCAATGAAATGTATTTTAACAACTAATATTTCTACTGCAAAGTAAAATACGCACACACTTATTCTTAACAATTTAAACCATAACTGAATAATCTGGAATTCAACAGAAAGCAAGACTTTTTATGAGCTAAATTTACATGGCCAAAGCATCTACTTAAAAGTGAAAGCAATAATGGAGAAAACAGAGATAGTTAATCAAAGCATGCATGTAAAACTCATCAAATGACAACTGTAGTAAAACTAATCGAAGGATTGTATGCATGTAAAACACAGAGTAACCTCGTATCTCCTTGGTTGAGTGGGCCCTTGCTCTTCCTTGGGATAGAGTGATCAACAACTTCTAATTCTCAAAATTCCATAGATTTCATTAACTTCCAAATGAGTTCATAACATATAAAAAAACAGAACATAACAAGATACGAGATAATTTTCTTTGATAAAAAAAGTGGTCTCAAGTTCAAGACAAAGTCTTCATATAGATAATGTTTGTTACAAGAACCACCATATCAGGTGGCATTAAACACTGTTTCCTCAAATATCAATTGAAACTATTAGATTCTTATGGGTCATTAGAGTCAAGCCCAAACTAATAGGTCAATTTGGAAATAGTCTTCAGCCACATGCATCGAACTTAGGCAACTTATCCACCAGTAACCTCCATCATTCCTGCACACATCATCATATTTGATCTCATAAAATAGTTAGTAGGAGGTCATGTGATAAATAGATTTTATAAATAATAGCAAGGAAAAATGCATCAATCTACTAAGACATGACTATACAAAACATCCCCATATACAAATAAGTCATATCACGAAGAGAATTTCCGGTCTAAAGAAGTGATATTAATGAGCCAATCTATGCACTCATCATTCCCCCTGACTTTACCTATTGCATGTCCCAATACAACTCATCTACGTCCTACTCACCTTCCAAGTTGTTCAGCCATGTCATACTCCTCGAATTGATCAGTGTATTTCTTTGTGGTATTCTTGCAGCCCTGAGTATTGGAGGTAATTTCCACCCAGGCAGTGAAACTATCATGGGACTGTGCTACATTGTTCTGCCATGTTGTGAGAGGGCTCAAGAGGAGTGGAGGCCATACCTAGAGGCCTACCCATTCATCATTGTATTGCTGGCTAGTTTTCTCTGTAGTTTGTTTGATAATGGTGATGAGGGCATCACCCCTTCGCATGCTCCAGCTCAAATTCTAAGGAGAGAGGACCTCCCTACATTTTAAAGGTAGGCTTAAAGTATCCCATCTCCTATCGCAAGCTTGCCAAGCAGCTCCAAAATTCTCCTGACTATAATTTTCAAAATCAATAATACACTGAAGCAAAATCTGAGAAGTATGCACCCCCACCCCTGCCTGGTAGTATAATGATCTAAAGTTCTTCCGCAGGGCGACATCTGTGTGATGGGTAGGCGAATGTAATATTTGATTGACTGAGCAAAGTGTTATCAAACTGCCTATTCATTTGATGTCTCCAAGTTATCTAATTCCTTAATATAGACTGAAATGCTTTAATTTGAAAATCCCCCACAAATAGGTTGATCAAGAAATCAGGGACATTGGTTACTACCATGTTATGTAAATAAAATTCATAGAGAAAATTTTGAATTTCGGGTCTTTGTTTTCAGAGATCGATAAAAACTAGGTCCATCGGGAATTTCGTGAGGAGCTCGAGAACACAATTGAAATAACTACCAAGAATAAAATTGCTCCTGGATATACATGTTGTAGACCGAGGAGGGTTTCCTACAGGATAGTATTTTGATGGCTAAAGGGCAAATAGAATCTAAGATAAATGTTAACTTTTTTTTTTTTCCTCTTCCAAAGATTCTTTTTCCTTTTTTAATCTTTGATTTTCTTTTTTGTAATTTCCTTTTCTGAAGGGACAACTATTGGAAATTATCTAAGAGGGTAAGACTGTATCACGTTGTCACTTTAGACAACTCACCTCATGCTGCAGGGCAGCAATCTCCGAATTTTTCCTACTGTCTTTTGTGTAAATTCAGCTTGTAATAAAAGGGTGGATTCTTCCATACCTTGTAACTAAGATTTTAGCAGTGCTATCTCCTCTAGATAGTTGTAAAAAGGCACCACTTGAGTGTCAAGAATTTTTGGAGTTATAGCGTGAATTTCTGTAGATGAGAATAAAGAAATGATGGAGTGGCCGAGACATCCTCTCGTATGCAGTTCCTCCCGAATGTGGGCGGTGTCATCAAGCAAGGACTCTGATTGGAAACCACCTATCCGTAAACATGAGCTAAGCCACCAGGGACCATAGTTGCATGGAGGAAGAGGGGGCCATGGGACACTTGCCTTTTGAATTAGAAATGGATGGGGGTGGTCTCTCAGGAACGTCAGTTGCCTCTGCTTGATTATGTGAAGGGCTCGATGCAAGGGTAGACCGAGGTGTAAGAGATGCCAGATTTTAGTTGCTTAGGCCTAGACCCTTCGCCACCAACACGTCCCTCGAGTCTCCACTTTGGGTGAAAGAAAACTTGGTGTGAACACAACAGATGAATCAACCCTGGGTGCTAAGCATAAACTTGCCCCCCTGTATCGATGTTTTGGAATACCTTAATGATAAAATCTATGAGGTACTCTAGAAAATTGAACCAAGGGCCTGGTTGACATGTCCCTTTTTAAGGTGAATGAGCATTTTGAGCGCATCACCACCCAAAATAGAAGCCCATCCGTTGCATATAAAATACCTATTGACCCATTTAGCAATCTCACCCTAGATTCCAGGTAAACTTTTCTGCTTAACACCCTTCTGGACACCCAATGGAGTCAAGATGATCTCTAGGAGTGCCTCTCCTTTTCATGGAACTAAGCAATAAGACTTTGCAAAGGGGCATTTTCATAACCTTTAACCCAAAATTTGGTAGGCCAGATAGGTTAGAAATGACCGACTGGTGATTTCAACTCGTCATCCACCAACTTGCGAGCATGTGGACTCAAAATTGTTCAAGAAATCTTCCACAATGTGCTCATCAAACCCTTAAAATTGCTGAATGAAATCTAACCATCCGAAATCATGAAATACCTATGAAAGGGTGGCATTCCAGAGCAAGGCGTCAGGTGAAGTAGGTTTGATGTCTTTTCGCGGTCCCATGCTGAGCCAAAAAGTGACAAATACATGGCAGTGAGAAAAACCAGAGCTAAGCGTCCCTTCCACTTCCTATCTAGTGTCCAATAAAACCAGTTGTGACTGAGGGGCATACCACAACAAAAAGAAGTGGTTGCAGAGCATTAAATTCCAAATGACACCAAATTCCTTGGGAGCGCAATCATCAAGCGAGGGTGACGACGGAAAAATGGTGACGACGGAAAAATAGTGATGAGACCAGCCACCCATGTGAGATTAATATTTTTGTGGTGGCACATATCCCATGGTTAAGGAGCATGCGCCACCTTTCTTGATGTTGGAGAGTGTGACACATCAAAGCATGTGGATATTTATGAGGCATTACTCCTGTTATGCCATCATTCATAAAGCTAGATTTGGAAGGAGATCCAAGATGACCATAGTAATCATTTGATGATGGCGTCATAATGACAAATGGATACATGGGGAAATGTTCACATAGAAATATCATTAGCAGGTTAAAATGCACTTACCCATGCCACATTTAATCAGCCGATATCCGTAGATTCCCACGCCCTACAATTTTGGGATGAAACATGATTAGCAGCAGTAGAAACAATGAAAATTCTTGCATTTATTGGAAATTACAATAAAAACCACTAACTAAGGGAAGAAGATCGAAGGAAGGATCATCTTCCTTTATTGAATTTACAAAATATTAATTACTCCATGCGTGAGAGGCAAAGAGCCTCCTCAGCATGCATATCCATTGTTAACAGGATGTCGTCGGTGAAGGTCTGCTTATCCAGTGGTTGGTGATAAACTCGGAGCCTATGCCCATTCACCAAAAGAGTTTGTTTGTCTCCATCAATCGGTATTAATCAAACAGAGCCATTATCAAATACTTGATGCACTTGATAGGGACCTAACCAACGCATACGCAACTTTCCTTTAAACTGCTGATAGCGGGAATCAAAGAGTAAAACCCACTGTCCTTCATAAAATATCCTTTTTCGATGTGAGCATCATGCCAAGTTTTCCGCTGATGCTATAGAATTTGATCTCACATCGTGCCTCCATCCACATTTCATCTAGTTCATTCAACTGCAACACTCATTCATGTTGTGCTTCATCCAAATCAATCCCAACCTCCAATTTTGTTTCACAAAGCAACACGAACTCAACAGGTAACAATGGATTCTTCCCAAAGGCCAGCTCATAGGGAGAGAAACCAGTAGTTGTTTTCAGGTCATGTTGTAGGCCCAGATGGCCTCAGGAAGCTTTGGTACCTAATTCTTTCATCGGCATTAACCACCTTAGTTAGAATATTCTCGAGTTCTCGATTGTGTACCTCCACTTGACCATTGGATTGGGGGTGATATGGTGATGATTTTCGGTGCCCGATTCTCGTAGATTCCTAAGAAAGCTTCAATCATATTTGAAACAAAGTGAGGACCTTGATCGATACAATGGTCCTGGTGCTCCAAATCGCAGCAATATCCAAACAGAGAAAATCGAAACAACATCTTCATTGGTAGATGCCAATGCTTGAACTTCAGCCCATTTGGTGACATAGTCCGTGCATACCAAGAGATACTCCTTCCCGAAAGATGGAGGATCAAATGGTCCAACAAAATCAATACCCCATTTCTCAAATGGTCCTAGAACCAACTGAGGGTTAAGAGGAATTTCCATAGAAAGTGTAGGTTTTCCCATTCATTGGCATGCATCACATTGCCACACATACTTCTTGACAGTCTTATGGAGGGAAGGCCAATAGTACCCTGCTCCAAGGATCTTGTGAATTGTTTGTTTTACTAAATAATGCCCACCGCCTAGCTCATCATGACATGCTCGTAGTATGTCATGTACCTCATCCTCTCAAACACACCTGTGAAGAACCATGTTAGGACAACATTTAAATAAGAATCATTACACCATTTATATGTTGCACTATTTCTAACCAATCTCCTTCTTTCTTTATGAGTAAAAGAAGTAGGAAACTTCCCTATTGTTAAATAATTTGCTAGATCAGTGAACCAGGGAGTCTTTGTGGAGATAGAAAACAAGTGTTCATCAGGAAATTGATCTTGGACTGCTTCATCATCACCTAAAACATTTATTCTAGAAAGAAATTCAGCAACAATGTTAGATTTCCTAGGCTTATCTATGATAGTGAGATTGAATTCTTGTAACAAGAGCAACCAACGAATGAGCCTTCCGCCAACCACTGGTTTGTTCATCAAATATCGAATGGCAGAGTGGTCAGTGTAAACAAAATTTTTATATCTAGTGATGTAATGATGAAATTTATTCAAAGCATATACCACAGCCAAAAACTCTTTTTCCATAGTAGTGTAATTCTTTTCCATAGGAGTCATATTTTTGCTGATAAAATAAATTGCATACATATGATCTTCTGAGTCTTTTTGTCCAAGGATAGTGCCCATGGCTGTATTAGAAGCATCAGTGTGGATATGGAAAGGTTTTCCCCAATCAGGGCCATGTAAGATGGGGGCTGTTATCAGCTTCTCTTTGATAGAATCAAATTCCTATTGACACTGAGAAGACCATTCAAAAACACAATCTTTGGTTAGCAATGAAAACATTGGGGCGACAATTTTTCCAAAATATTTTATGAATCGGCAGGGTAATAACCTACATGGCCAAGGAAAATTTTGATGTCAATATGATTAGTTGGTATAGGTAATTGAGTGATGACTGATATCTTTTTGGGATCCACCTTTATACCTTGGGCTAAAACATGGTGTCCTAAGACAATTCCTTGATCAACCATCATTAGACATTTTTCATGAGTCGAGGATAGTTGGTGTTGTTCCCACAGACCGAGTAATTTCTCAAGATTATTCAGAGATTCTTCAAAAGTGGATCCATGGACAAGTGAAATCATCCATGTAAACCTCAACACAATCGTTAGCAAGATCTACAAAATTGGCCAGACTGCCCTTTCGTTGAAATGTGGCAGGGCATTACAAAGCCCAAAAGGTAAGACTCAGAAGCGAATGTACCCCAAGGGCACGTAAAAGTAGTCTTATCCTGATCAGTAGGAGCAATACTAATTTGATTATACCCACTAAACCCATCCAAGAAAGAGAAATATTTCTTACCAGCCAAGTTGTCCAAGACTTGGTCAATAAAAGGCAGGGGAAAATAGTCTTTCTTGGTGGCTTTGTTAAGTTCCCTGTAATCAACACATATTCGCTATTTACCATTATTTTTGGGAACAATAAATAATGGGGAGACCCACTGACTATCAGATATAGGATAAATGAAACCTACCTTTAGAAGCTTTTCAATCTCAGTTTTGACTATATCTCTCAATGCTAGATTGATTCTTCATTGTGGCTACCTTATAGGTTTGACGTCATCGGTGTAAATATGATGTGTACACATGCTAGGATGAATTCCTTTCATATCAGTGTAATCCCAAGCAAAAGCATGAGAATGTTTCTTCAGAACCTCAAGCACCCTAACTTCTTGATTGACCTCCAAGTCGCTTCCTATAGTCAGCTCTCTACCCATACTGACAAGCACCTGCTTAGTATCATCCGCAAGAGCAAGCTTTGTACTAGTGATAAAAGAATTTAATGGGAAAACATGGGGCTGGAGCATGTGTAGGATGGATACGTTATCAAAAGACAAAACCTTAGTTAAAGGACAATAGAAATCAGGAACTAGATGTTCAGAATTATAAGCATAGAGTTTCCTACTGCAGACTCAGCAGAGGTAATGTCCCCTGCCGATGTTCTAAATTCCATAGAAGTAGTACTGATTTCCATAGTTGCAGAGTCCTTCGAATCGGTCAAGATGTAAGACTCTCAGCCTCCATTATATGATTATGTACCTGCAATAGTGGCCAGAAAAGAAGAATTCAAAGAGTTAGCATCCAAAGAATCCACCCATACCTGGTCACAATTGTTCGTATAAGGCTGGGCAGGAGGATATAATGAAATGTGTTTGGATTTCTTCCCATTTAGAATTATCATGTTGCTTGATCTACAGTCAATGTAAGCAGCAACCATAGCCAGCCAAGGTCTCCCCAAGATGACTGGATATCCCAACTTCCAAGATTTAGGCTGCAAAACCATGAAATCAACTGGGTACTCCAATGATTCAATAGTGACCATTATATCTTCAACCACACCATCAGGTACAACAATGGATAGATCTAGTAATCGCAGAATAGTGTTGGTTGGTTGAAGTCCTATCAAGGATAGTTGGTTAAACATTTCTATTTTGATGAAATTAATAGTAGCACCAAGATCCACCAAAACATTAGAGATTGACTGGGTGTTTATACAAATATTAATGACAGGGCTCCCAGGATCCCCATATTTTGGTGAGATGAGGGTGCCAGCAACTAAATCAGCCAAATTTCCTTTGACTCTGACAGTCTTTGGGTATTTCTTTTTCTTCCCGGTATCTTTATACATTTGTGTCTAATGGTTTGATTTAGTTTGGGGATGTCCCTTATTGCACGTAGTAGTGGAACCTCAATATGTACTTTTTTAATTCCTAAACTAGTTCTGTTTCATCTACAATCTGAGTGTCCTGTAATCACTCAGGAAAAGGAGCTGTAGTTGGTGTGGGTATTTGATCATCCTATTTATCTGGGAGTGGTAAAGAACCAGTGTTACCCTCAAGTTTTTCTTCCTTATTGGCATCATCAGGTAGTTCTGTGATAACAACAGGAGGGTTCAATATTTTTCCAGATCGTAATCATAAATTTCCAATAGTGTTAACCTACATGGTGTTACCCACATCTGTGTCATCAATCGAAGTTGTTTGTTGATTTTTAGGATTGGATACCGGCTGAGCTAGAAGTTGTGTTTGTGTTGCTTGTCCTTGATTTTGGTAGGCTTGAGGTGGAGGCATTAAAGCTTGCTGTGGCTGTTGGAACCTACGTTGTTGATTATTGTTTTGTGGTGGTGTCCTAGGACTGATTTTGGCTAAAATTTTGTTGAGGACCCCACTGCTGATTTTGCCAAGGATTGGCTGCAGGTGGTGGAGCCCAACCCAACTGAGTGTAGGGATTTTTCCAAGGTGGTGGATATGGATAAGTCATCCGGTTTGATTTTTCCCACTCAAGTTGTCCCCAAGAAGACGAGAGGCCTGATTTGACCATGGCATTCTCAGGATTCGAGTTGGTCTAGATGGGAATCCACCCGATTTTTGGTCTTTGGAAAAAGTTTAATTCAGAACTTGTTTGAGAGATTGCATTCAAACCTCCCTTCAATTGTGGTAAAAGTGTGCAATGTTTAGTGTCATGGTCAGTTACTTCATAGATTAAACACATATCTGTGACATCCAAAGGACATTCTCTCAAGGGGTGTCTCTTCTGAAATTTAGGGCAATAAATGTCCAATGGTTCTTTAACAGGGGTGGATTTTTCCTTGAGTCCATCTATTGTGGATGTTAATTGCAGTAGAATGTCTATTTTCATGTTGGCCATCTCTTTTAGAAGTTCAGAGGTACCCAAAGACTTGGATTTTGGTTTCCTTCTTATTCCTCCACATGTTCTATAATATCTTCTACATAGCTCAGTAATTTGTTCCATGGTAAGCTTATGCATGTCTCCTCCTCCCATGAGGTGGAGAGAATCCTTGGTTTCCTCATCCAGTCCTTTCAGAAAGACTATTTTAGTGATGTCTGCATGTAACTCATACCCACTGCGTTTATGGAGAAAGAGGAATCTATCCAGATAATCTTCTAGATTCTCATCTTCCTTTTGCCATATTTGAAAGAACTCCTCCCTCCTATCCCTTCCTCTGCAATAGTCTTGGTATTTATCCAGGAAGGCTATTTCCATGGCTTCCTAGGAATTAATGGAGTTAGATGGTAACCCCATAAACCATCTCATAGCAGAATCCTTTAGAGTGGAGGGAAATAATTTGAGTTTTTGATTATCAGTTCGGTAATCATATGTCTGGCATAGGATTTTAAATTCAAACAGAAACTGATCAGGGTCTTCTTTGGTCATTCCTCAAAAGAGGGGGAGGATGGATGGTGAGATGTTTTTCATGGGTGCATCCTCATCTGCATCGAGGACAATGGGGTATGTAAATGTTCATCCCAAAGGTTGTTCTTCAGCATTCCCAAGATCCCCCATTGCAGAATGATGTGAAGAGGATATAGAATGCTTAGAAAAGGTTCTAGGTGTGGAATTGGAATCTGTATCACTCTCAGTGTTTCTCCCTTGTGAAGTGTCTAAAGAGATTTGTTGAATATTGCATGTTATAAATCTCCCTTGGTTATCTCGTGACCTATGCATCCAGGTTGGTTGGTTTAAATCAAGGTCTGGGAGAACTACTGGTTTCCTATATGGACTCTATTAACACCCATAACATATGGAATAAAATAATGGAGCTTAAGGTTATGTGTGGGTCCCCGGAAACAACACCAAAAATGATGGGTCGTTGTATTCTTCCAATCATTTAACTGACGTAATCTTTGTCAGTGTCATTCTAAACTAGGGTTGTGTCCAAGGCAATATGCAATAGAGTCTAGAAGAACCAGTTATACGTTGAGTTTGTTGGGGGGTTGCTTAGCTTGATGGTTATTCTATGGAAGTGCAGTTAAAATATACGGAAATTAAATACAAGTCTACGGAATTCAACTATTTGCAATGAAATGTATTTTAACAACTAATCTTCTACTGTAAAGTAAAATACGCACACACTTATTCTTAACAATTTAAACCATAACTGAATAATCTAGAATTCAACAGAAAGCAAGACTTTTTATGAGCTAAATTTGCATGGCCAAAGCATCTACTTAAAAGTGAAAGAAATAATGGAGAAAACAAAGATAGTTAATCAAAGCATGCATGTAAAACTCATCAAATGACAATCGTAGTAAAACAAATCGAAGGTCACTGTATACATGTAAAACATAGAGTAACCTCGTATCTCCTTGGTTGAGTGGGCCCTTGCTCTTCCTTGGGATAGAGTGATCAACAAATTTTGATTCTCAAAATGTTGTAGATTTCATTAACTTCCAAATGAGTTCATAACATAAAAAAAAAACCGAACGTAACAAAGATGCAGATAATTTTCTTTGATAACAAAAAGTGGTCCTCAAGTTTTGAAGACAAAATCTTCATATAGATAATGTTTGTTACAAGATCCACCTTATTAGGTGGCATTAAACATTGTTTCCTCAAATATCAATTTAAAATCTTAGATTCCTATGGGCCGTTAGAGTCAAGCCCAAACTAATAGGTCAATTCGGAAATAGTCTTCAGCCGCATGCATCGAACTCGGGCAACTTATCCACCAGTAACCTCCATCATTCCTGCACACATCATCATATTTGATCTCATAAAAATAGTTAGTAGGAGGTCATGTGATAAATGGATTTTATAAATAATAAAAGGAAAAATGCATCAATCTACTAAGACATGACTATACAAAACATCCCCATATACAAATAATTCATATCACGAAGAGCATTTCCGGTCTGAAGAAGTGATACTAATGAGACAATCTATGCACTCATCACTAGGGATGGGATGCAAATGCATTTCATCTCTCCTGCCTAGTTTTCCAATGCATGACAATGGTCGCATGCCTTACAATTATCTCTATAATCCCTATACAAGGTTTCCCACCATAATCCCGCCATTAATATCTTTGGCGAGGTGGCTTCACCTGCATAATGCCCATCCACACTTCCTCTATGTTCTTCCTCTATGATGGTTAGGTGCTCATGCTCTAACATACACTGTGTAAAAATTCATCACATCCCAATTTGTATAAGTCTCCATTAATAAACATATAGGGCGTGGCTCATATTACCAACTACTTCTTTTCCAATGCCTGCATTCCATCGGTGCCACACCTTCTTTTAAAAATACTGCAATCTCCTCTAAATCCGAGGGCATGTGTCGTAACCTAAATAGTTAGGCATTTGGCATTGCTTCCTCAATACTTTGCGCATCCTCTCCTGAATCAATTCTTGACAGATGATCAGGTCCATAATTGCTTTTTCCGGGCTTCACTACAATGGTGAATTCAAACTCTTGAAACAACAACACCCATCGACATATGTGCCCTTGAAGAATGGGCTTGTTCACCAAATACTTTAATGCCATGTGGTTGGTGTAGAATACAAAGGGTGTTGCCAGTCAGATACTTTATAAACTTTTAGAGTGCGTAGATCATCAACAATGGATTGTGCTCGGTAGTGGTATAATTCTTCTCTGTTGGTGTTAACTTCCTACTCATAAAATAGAGAGGATGATCAAAAATCCCCTCACCTGGTTGTGTAAGCACTGCTCCAATGGTGGTTCCTAAGGCATCTACATGGACATGGAAGGGCTTGTCCCAAGAGGGAAAACATAAAATAGGCGCGGTAATAAGCCTATATTTTAATGTATCAAATGCCCTCTACTGTGCCTCTCCCCAATGGAAGGAACTTTTGTGTCTAAGCAGCTCCTCTAAAGGCACGGTGATCTTGGCATATCCCTTAATGAATTTCCTGTAATAGCCCATATGTCCAAGGAATCCGCACTACACTCTGGCTAGTAGGTTCCCTTAACCCCACAATAACTGCAACCTTAGCGGGATCTACCAACAATCCCTCCTTACATATGATATGCCCCAATAGAGTCCCAAAGGGAGTAGAAAACACACATTTCTTAATGTTGAGGGATATCCTCAACTACCTACACCTTTCAAACATTAATATCAAGTTGTCACAATGGTCCTTAACCAAACCATATACTATCCAATCATCCAAATAGACCTGAAGAAATTTATGGATAAAGTCCTAGAATGCTTGCACCACTATGTGCAAAAAAATAGCAAGCGTATTCTTCAACCCAAAGGGCATGACCGTATATGCAAAACTTCCCCACTAGGTGGTGAAATTCATCTTCTTCTTGTCCTCCTTTACAATCTGGACTTGGTGTTATCCACGAAAATCCATCTGTAAAGGAGTAGATTTCACACCTAATGACTCCTTCTAAAATATCTTAAGTGAAGGGGGTCATAAATGGATCAATGACACAAACTGCATTCAATTCCCTATAGTCTACACAAATCCTAATCCACCCATCCTTCTTGATGCTAATTACCATCAGGCTTATCCACTTTGATTCTTCCACTTCCTCAATGATCCTAGAAGCTATCATCTTGTTTATCTCCTCCTTAACCTTCATGCATAAATTGGGATTCATCCAATAGGGCCTTTTTGTAATTGAGTGCACACTATCCTTTAGTTTTATCTTCATCTCCCCGAGGAATGGTGAACACCTTTGAGCTCATGGTACCCGTGTAGGAATAAATCCTCAAATTCATGCAGCATATCAATGATCTTTGATACTTCCTTCTCTATCCAGTAATCCCCAATAATAGCTTCCTTAGGTTCTTCTTCTAAGCTGATGTTAACTTTCTTCATCTTTAAAGGTTCATGGTAGGCACACATGCGAGCATCTGCACTGTCCACTACCTTGCGTATTCCTACAAAATGGCTAACATCTAAGCTTTCGATTCCTCTCCATCAATCACATATACTAACTTTCCCTTCTCTTTTTCCAAACACGTGTGCTCAAGCTATAACTCTTCTACTTCCTCAATTTCTTCAAAGCGCGCCTCCAATCTTGGTTCACCTAATAATTCTAATAGCCTATCTTCCATTCTAGCACTATCCCCCATGGTAAGGTGCTTGATACCCTACAAGGCCTTATCAACCGATGGCTTGGTACTCCGATACTCAAAGGTTTGAATAAGGTCAACCACAAGCTCTTGCTAATTCCTTGTCTAGCGGTGTGTCTCCAAATGAATGTACCATGCACGTGCATAACCTTGTAGTGTAGAATATAACTTGTGCACCTAGAGGGATGGTGGCAAAGCTTCGTGCCTTCTCTCTAGACCCGTTCACACTCCTAGATATGGAAAGAGGTGGGTGGATTCCCATGGTACTCCTTGATGATGGTGGGTACATTACTTCTAGAAAATCTAAGAGAGAGAAATTATTACCTTGTGCCACTTTAAAAGGATCTCTAATGTGTGGCCCACCAACGAGCTGTTGTGCCGAGGAAATACATAACATCTCCCTCCATTCCTTCTCATTCTTCCACTGAGCTTCTACCTCCTGCATAAATATCTCGGGAAGGCTCCTCCTGAATACTTGGGTAGTTCTTTTCCTCCAAGGTGCCTAATAGTGCGCACCTTTATTACCTTGGTCACCGACCCTCTCAACTACCATCCCATTAATTCGTAAGTTCCATGCACCCAATTGTCACAAGCCAGACTGGTGGTATCACTTACTAACTAAGCATCTTCAAACTGGATAACTCTATTAGTAGGGTGTACCATCTCAGGGTCTCTAATTAAGCGCACATAAATTTTGTCTAGAACTTCTTCTCCCAACGGTTCAATATACGGTGTCAACTTCCCATCAACCAGGGTATAATGACCCATTCCTCTTTTTCTCAAAGTTGATCTACCCTTTATTGAATTGAAGGTCTGCATTATTCCTATAACACCAAGGGCACCCAAGTAGTGCTAGGAAATTGTCCACCTCGTGAGCCAAGACTTCAAAGTCCCCAGTAAACTTGGCTCCTGAATAGTAATAGTTACATCCTTTAAGACACCAATGGGCATTGCCTTAGTCTTATTTACCATATATAGCACATTCAAAGATGACTGTAATGCAAGTCTTCCCATCTGATGCCATGCATCCAAAGTCAGAACATTAACCTCCACGCCAGTGTCAATGAGTATATTGCTGAGGAGCCATCCATCTACAACTGCATTCAACGTAATCTCCTTATCATAGTCGAGGCTATGAGGGGGAAGGTTCACGTGTAATACCTATCTCTCATGCTCTTCTCGGTGTGTGGTACCTTCTCTCTCAACCAGGATCCTAGCAAAGGAATGATGTTCTCCTACCTTAGCATTTTACACACCTCCTTGACCTCATCCAAGTCATCATTTTATGCCTCGATTGTCCTTGTTCCTCCTTTATGGATTGGTCCTTTAGACACTAGATATCCCCTTGTAAGCTTCTAATAACATCCATGGTGTCTTGATATATCTCCTTCTGATGCGCGAGGTCTAGATACTTTCCATGAATGACCTCTTCTCTTGAAACCAGGTTCTTCTGTCTTGGTACCTCCCTCACCCATGTAGCTTCTGCCCTTGTTGTTACCAAGACAAGATCAAAACCTTCATCCCATGTTACCTGACACATCCAATGTATGTATGCGGTTCCTTAATGTTGACCATCAAGTGCCCTTGTGCTTTGGTGCTTTGTTGATTCATATGCTCAAATAACTCTAGGCACTCCTCATACTTATGCTTCTTTCTACACCACAACCACTGTAATAGGTCTAGGCACTCAAACTTATAATGTTCTATAGATCCACACTTAAACCATGTTCCACAGAACTCACTTCTTCCTCCATAGTTACCTTGACCACAGAATCCTCCTCAAAATCCTCTTCCATGTGTGCCCCCATCTGCGCGCTCCTCATAACAATGATCATCATTTTTAGAACCACTAAAAATGTTGGTTTGGCGCACCCCATGATCAATGGCCTCATGGGTCTAATCAATAAGCCTACAGTCCTTCATATCATGGGTTATGGAGGTGTAAATTTTGTAATAACAAGTTACATTCTTCTTGATCGTGCGCTGCAGCAAGGGACATCTACTTGCATCATGGTCCCCATGACAGATCTCACAATCTACCATCATAGTGTGTACCATCCTCCAGGGGAAATTATCCTTAACGTGCCCCTCTATTTCACAATCATGCACCACAAACCACTGCGAGTCTCATGGACTGAGTTCGTAGACAATTTTTCCAATTGTTTGGCCATAATAGCAATCTAGGCCTCTAAGAATGGGCTAATGCCAGTATCAATACTACCAACAGCCTCGGCACACAAGGCAACTTCCAATGCTTCACGCAGATCTATAAAAGTTTTATGAGACAAGGCCCTTCTAAAAGGGGTGATCAATCCTCCAACAAACCACTGTGCATGTTGTGAAGGGTGAATATCATATGACAACTTAGACAAGAGAGTTTTAAAATGCACATCATACTCCCACACACTCTCTGCCATTCCTTGTTAAATCTCCTTCAAAGTGTTGATGCTTTTCTTCTCAAACTCAAGAATGTGGAATTCTGCCAGGAATGCATTCTTTAAAGTAGTGTATTCCACCACCATTTGATGAGGGGCATACTTTCTTTACCAGCTATGTGAGTTCCCTTGCAACATGGTTGCAAATTGACTAGCCTTTATTCGGGGTTGTGATACCCTTCGCGCGCCATAGCAGTTCACACTTGTGAACATGTTCCGTAACATCTTCAATGCCCCTATAATCTAGCAAATGTAGAGACATTTCAAAGAATACTTGAGGTGGTGGCTGGGATCCTTGTCCTAAACTAGAGCCTTAGTTCCCTCTGGTGTTTCTTCCACCACCTGATCCACCAAGTCCATTGGGTCCTGTACCTTGAGCCACCAAATCCACCAGAACCACTAGGTCTAATAGGGCCTGTAGGAGCTATGCCAAGCACTCCCATGGTCCCACTAAACTATGTGTCAATGGTCTGTGATAGTGCCCCACTACCACTACTTTGTCCCGCACCACTCCCTGATGCAAGACCGAAAGCTTGTACACTTGCCCCTTGTCCAAAAACTCCTCTCGAATACTAGAATATGTGTAGCCATAGAAGAAGGAAATGAAAAATTATATCTCCTAAGCGTGGATTTGTCTCTTCCGCTAGTTCCAACTAGTAGTTAAATCTATTTTGATAGGTGGATGTGTAAGGTGGTGGTTGGGGTGACCCTAAGGTAGTAATAGGTTTAATCGAGGAAGATGATGTAGGTGCGTGTTTGGATTTAGATGTATGTTGGGTTATGGATGAGGGTGTATGTTGAGCTATGTTGGGTGTCATTGAAGAAGTTGTGATAGAGGGGGTTGTGTTTGGTTCAATTGGTTGAAATATATTTGGGTAGATAGTGGAAGTGTTAGTAAGTGACATCTACATTTGTGTTAAGACGGGAAGTAGAAGATGCCCCCAAAGTAAGGCTCTATCGACATAATCTAATAAATCAGCTAAGAGTGAGAACGGAACATTTGTAGGTGAAGTTGATGAGGACCTAATGGCAATTCCCATAAAATGTGTCTTAGAAACAAGGAATTTGCTAGCTTCAGCTTCCATGGGTAAGACAGTCGAAAGTAGGTCTACAGGATCTTGGGTAGCTGATGGAGAATGGTCACCAAGAGGCAAAGGTATCTCTACTAGATCCTTAATAGGTGGAGGAGAAAATGGGTGCTCCTCTATAGGTGGAGGAGATGATGGGTGCTCCTCTATGGGTGGAGGAGGTAAACAAGTATCCTCCATGGAATGAAGAAGTACTGTGGGTGATGGTTCCTAGGTGGAGAATCCAAAGGTGAAATAGCCTCGATATTAGTGGAAGGCTCCTCCATAGGTAAGAAAGGAGGTGAAGGGTGTTCCTCTGTGGGTGGAGGAATAAGTGAGGTGGGTTCCAATGTAAAAGGAGGACTTGGGATAAATTTTCCTCGATGGAAGTAATATGTGGTAATTGGGAAGCAACGGGTGCATCACTAAAAATAGTGTGGACCTCGCGGGTCTGGCTATCATGAGTTGAGGTTTCTTTGGTTTGATCGACGAAGGGATATGAATGGGAAATGGTTTCTTGAATATGTGTATGTTTTTATTGGTAGGTGTGTTAGGATTATCCCTAGTTAACTTTCCTTTCTTGAGCATTTCTTGGAAAATGTTTTTGAAAGTGATGTAATTGCCATCACTATGACCCTTTACTCGATGATAGTTACAAAAGTCATGTTCTTTATACCATGCGGGTGTGGGGTGAGCAGGGTTAAAACCAGTGTGTGGTTTTATAGGAGGAAGGTTGAAGGCCCCAACTTTGATGAGCTTTTCTAAGACATAAGAATAAGGTTCCCCAATTGGGGTATATTTTTGTTGTTCCCATCTGAATTGAAAAGTCTGAACGAGTGAGAGATTAGATGAGGGGCTAGCCTGATTTGATGGATGAGCTAGGCCAGCTTTGAGTACCATAGCGTTATGATCCCCTTGGCCTTTGAATAATTGTTCTATAGTTTGGAAGAAGAATAGGTATCATTTAACTTGAATGCTGAATTCTTATTATGTAGTTGGATTTTCTTCTCTTCGATGGCCCGAATCTCAAGCTTTCGTGCCATGGTGAATGCTTTGTCAAAGGTTCAAAAGGTTTGGACCTACAGGGTCAATGAGATATGCCTAGAACAAGCCCATGTGAAGAGCTCAATGAGTCCGGTTTGCAATAGTTGGAATGTGAGTTGATTGATCAAGATACACCACCGAGCAACAAAATCTGCGATAGATTCGTCGTCATACTGACTCATGGAGTATAGGTCAGTCATAGTAACCTTCTTAATAATGTTAATGGACAAGTGATCCAAGAAGGCTTGGGCTACCTGATTAAATGAAAATATAGAGTGTCTAGGTAACCCACTATACCAATCTAACGTATGCCCGGATCGAGACATGGGAAAGGTCCTCAAGAGAAAAGCATCATCGTGGGTGATTAGGTAGCACCCATGTTTGAAAGACCACAAATGCTGTTGTGGGTCTTCCTTGCTATTGAAACGGTTGAATTTAGGCATTTCCCAATGCATGGGGTATGGACAAATAGGAATGGATGGGTGGATAGGCTCATTACAAATCTCATCATAGGTGAGAGAGTTACGTGAGCCAGAAAATGATGCTTCCAATGTCTACATCTTGTCCATCATTAACTTGATTAGGTCATTGGTAGGTTGTGATGGATGGGTGCCTCTTGTAGCATAAGAGAGCTAGTATTGGGCTGCAACAAGTGTGGCTTTCCGGTATATGATGGTGCCCTATAGGTGGATTGAGAAGAAGGTAGTGAAATAGGGGTACATACCTAGAGTGAATAATAGATGAAACAGGAGGTCATTGATAGTACATATATAAAGGTGGAAGGTTTGGGGTGACCATAGTGGCAATGGGGCTAAAGATTGTAGAATAGAAAGGATGACATTTTGAAAAGGGGTAGGGGTTGTGTAGCTACGGATATATGGTTGTGGTTGTGTAGCTATGGATATATGAGAGATAATAGAAGTGGATAATGTTGTATTCTTAGTGGTTGGCGAAGGTATAGTGGATGTGGTGGGTATAACGGATGTAGTAGATGTGAAAGTCATAGCGGGTATATGGCCTAGCTGCGAGATGACCGAGGGTAAGGTAGATGTAGGCAGCGTAGAGCCAGATGAGGTTAATGTGGGAGTAGGAGTGAGTTTCGGGGGATAGATACGAGCATGTCGTATATCAACCGACCTAAGGCATCTCGAGTGGATGAGTGGGAAAAGTAAAACTGCAAGGTGGAAGGATTTTGGTCAAGGAGTCGTGTGAACTCCTCGTCTGCGGTAGTGATAGTGATAGGTTGGCTAGGATCCATGGGTGATAAAATAGATGATGGTGAAGGACTAGGTGGGATTTGTTGACAACTTGCATGGAATATGAGGGCATTCACTTAGCTTTGGGTCAGCACCATGTGAACAAGTACTGATCAGGTTGGACTATTTTTGTAAATGACATAGAAATACAACAGAAAATAGGAGAGACAAGCGGTAGTAGGTGGATTAGGAATCAAATGTTAGCTAGAAAATGACATGATCGATCGATGCCGAGTTAGGTTAAACCGACGCCTGTTATAGGTAACCACTTTACCTAAGGTTCTTGTGGAAAGTGGGTAGTTTATTAGAAACAAGGTATAAGGCCAAATTTGCCAGGTATGCCAAATACTGATGAGATTTACCAAGTCAATGGATATGATAATAGTTACAGGGACTCTAAATAATCAAAGAAGGTGAATATGTGTCCTTTTTGGGTAGGTCAATAAAAATAACAAGTGAAACGATGCCGCTTGGGTATAAGCGATGATGGTCGAGGGTAATCGACAACAATTCTTTGGACCGACACCGGTCACTATGAAATTGAAATAGTGATGAAGAAAATGTGGTTGTGAATTAAAATTATATGTGGAATCAAACCCAAAATTCTAGGAATGATGAGAATATGGTCCAGGAACACTCAGATGAAGCTGGAATACACCAACTATGATGAGGAGTGTGTAAGGGAAATAAGAAAATGAAGAGCAAAACCTCTCACCTCAAAACAAAAGACAAGCATAAACACTAAGAAAACATGATCCTAAGAGTGCCTTTCTATTATGTTTGTTTAGCTTATGCTATTTTAAGGACCGAATCATGAACTGTAAAATAGATTTTTTTGGTGAGGATGGATTCCTACGAAGAAGGAGATCTACAAGGAGAGGTTTCAGGTATGTTATGACAGAGGTGGAATTTGCTTTAAGTATGACTCGACAGAGCGGTGAGCTGGATGCCCCTATACCGTGATCCTGTGATCACCTACAGATTCTTCCAGGAAAGATGTTGTTCAAGAATGTGTGTATTTTAAATTTGTGATGTTTGGATAAGACTCAGAGAGAGAGAAAGAGAAAGGAAGTGCTTTTCTACGATTCGTTTGTCAACCATCAACTGGGCATGACTTCTCAGCATATAGGTTGCCCTCAATTAATGTGAGCTAATGCATAAAAGTAGAATGAAATGCAATGATTTTTAAAACCCAAATCAAAATGTAGAATTCGATGCCACGAATAGATTAACAGGAGAAGGGATGCTCTTTCACTAATGCGATACTAATGAAAGGGAAGAAGTTTTCATTTTAAAGCGCCAAAGTATGATTACTTTTAGATAATAGAAGAAGAGATGATTCCAGGGGAGAAATTTAAATGTAATAACCTTTTGGAAAGGAAAAAAACATGCAAATTTTCACCTAGAAATGAATGAATGCAAGGAACCCCAAATGGGTTTCACCGGGCGTGCCAAGATGTTTCACCTGATTAAGAGTGTTTCTTAGAAAATGATGAAACAAATGAGGGTAATGGGCATAGAAGGAATACATGTTGAGATGTTGGGTATAGGTTGTTAGACACGTATGACTTATAAATCCACTCACGATCATGAGAGCTTCCTTTTTCTTGGAGGAACTACCTAAAATGGAACACAAGACCACAAAATAAAAGTTAAACAATATGTGCAATGGACTACTAAGCGTGTGCTAGATCCAGGAAGTGTGATACTTCTTAGAAGGCTATCAATCCACTATTTAAAACAACTTAATCTTGGTTATAAATTAAATCCTACTGTAGTTAAAATGATTTAGGTATCTCATTTGTCTACAATAAGAAAATTCATTCACAACATGCTAAACTATAATTGAATCAAGGTCAAGGTCACTATCGGGATACCTTTATTGGGGGTCAGGATTCTCGTAAGTTTAGGGTATTTGGTGGTGGTTTTAGGCTTTGATATGGGTTTCTAGTAAAAGACACAGAGACCGACGTCGGTTTAGGTTAACTGGTGATGGTTATGGGTGACCGGCATTGGTATGGTCGGTACAAGAAACTCAATAAAACTTGGTCAAGTTATAAATATGGGATTAGATAAAGGTGGAAGGGAAATGGTGAGACTCGTATAGATCTTGAATATGCATAGGAATGATGAAAGTCCAGATATGGACAGTTCAATGGTGTGGGAAAAAGGATGGTCAAGTTTGCATGGAGGTAAAATGGTGGGGAATGGAAATGAAAATAGAAACTAATAACAAATGTAAAAGGATCTACTCAAATGACAAAGAACCAATGCAGGTTAACAAACTTACTATTTGTACAAGCTTGATGCCTAGTTGGTAATGGTGGGTGATCAAATGAACTTGGTGTAGTACTAGTGCTTCACCATATGCTCCCGTGAAGTCGTGTGGGTGTGTGATTGCTTAGATTACTTGTTATGGGTGTTCGATGCTTTTACGGATTTTGGTTCTACTTGCATTGCAACTCTAGTTTCATCACTTGTTCTCAAAATATATCTCTCTCAGAAATATGCCCACCTCTAAAACAATGTGCCAACCTCGAAATAAGGTTTTTTTGGGAGTTAAATGGTAATCAATGATGGTTCGGCTTAAGCGTCGGCGATTAAGGGTAACCGACATCGTTTAGGGTGGTATTTCCTAGGTTTACTAAACTAGGAAGATCCGCTTGATTTTCTAGGATCTCATTTCATTTACCCCATGGATTAGCATGGAAATATCCTTCTAACAGTGGGAATGTCATTAGAGGGAATGTAAGCATTGATTTTTAGGGTTTGGGTAGGTCTTAGTTAGTTATGGCAACTTACTAAGACTAGGCATTAGGATGAGGTGGATATGTAGGCATTATCCCAATTATAATATTTAAATAATAAATCATTTAAGGATAATGAATTAATTTAATTAAATAAATATTATAGTAGGGTGAAGGGGGCCATGGCTAGGTGGATGTGTTCAAGGTATTTATTTAATGGGGGACCAAGGGGAGTGTGACCTAATTTTAGTTTCTACACTTCCTTTATGTTACGATAAAAGGAATTAACTTCTTTTCCCAATATATTAGGGTATCAAGTTCTAGAAAGAATCATTTTTTTAATCCTCTAAATGGATATCATAGTGTACTCTAATTTTTTCTTCATTCTGAGAGAAATCAATTAGTAGAGGTTGCTTTTCTTTAGTCATACAAGGTTAAATAGAAGAAACATGTCCGATAAGGAGGGAAGATTGATTAACTAGAAGAAGATGACTCAAGAGAGGAAGTAGGATTGGTGGCAAGTGTCTCATGAATGGATGATTTGGATTTGGACCTATGTCATTTTTCTAGAAGACGACGTAATGTAGGTTGGAAAGTAGGATCACATAGCCATTCGTTAAGTTGTGACGTAGGAGTCAAATTAGATGATTGACTAGAGGTAACCCAATTTGTGGAACTCTTTGATGGAGGAAGAGGTCATTGAGACAACTGATGAAGGAGGTCCTGCGAAGAAAGGGAGGAGGCGTGACTCAAGATCCAAATTAGATGTTTCATCAATGGAACTTAGATTCGCATTAGTCTTCAAAGGAGGAAGACTTCGTTGAGGTGATTTGGAATAAAGGTCCTACAAAGGAAGGGAGGAATGTGATTCAAGATTTGATTTATAGGTATCTCGAACAATAGTTTGGATCGAGTCTTCAAAAGAAGAGTGGGAGTCCAAATGGTAGTTTGGATCTAAATCATAAGAAGAAGAGTGGGGAAACTGAATAATAATTTGGATTAGAGGCATCCAAACCATACCACTGACTATGAGCTGAAGGTGGGGAACATGGTACCCAAATGGGATCTCTAACACGAAGAACCAAATGAGGCTTAGTTGTAATGGGAATCTTTTTATTTAAATTTATAAATCTAGGTTTTCGTATTGTAGTAAGTGTGAGAATCCGTGTGATAGTCAGTCATTGTTGGTGTCGTTTAAGCACAAATGTCTAGACCTAGATAGTGGGATGAAACTCCTTTAAAGGGAAGGAAGTGACATGTCATTTCAAGTAGCATAATAACATCCAACTTAACATTGCGTAAGTATGGAGATGCGTGGATGATTTTCCAAAGGAGTTCTAAGGAAAATAGACATTTTGATGATGTAATCTAGATGAGATCGAAAATTATTGTCCTAGAAATCAATTTTTCCAAATGAATAATCACAAGGAACAATCATGCAAGTGTGAAACACAAAGCCAATCAACAAGGAAATACACCCTATGCAAATGCGTGTGCAAAGTGAGTTCAATGAAAAGATGATCAACACAATGTCAATACTTACGTCAAGCTCGAAATGAACAAGGCGTAAATATTAACAAAAGGCGAGACGTGACTCCTAATCAAAGGATAAAATGACATGTTCAACAATTAGAAAGGCTAAAATGTTAAAGGGAGAGGATTACAAATGTAAGCCACGTAACCAAACCAATTGGACACGTTAATCAAGATTCAAGAAGAAGTGAGATATTAGTGCCAACGTGGTATTGAAATGACGCAAACAAAGTAAGAGACACTCATCAAGATTTTGGACAATGTTTGAAGTAAAACCAAGTCAAGGTATATTGAGGATGTGTTAAAATGTGCACAACATAACGCCATAATGTGGATACTTAGATCACGTTTATGAAAAACACGACATAAGTATCTTAATTGTGTCGAGACAATGTAAACAAAGTAACATGTCAAAGGGAGATAAAATGATGAATCAATCTAAACTATGATAATGATCTTGATATCAAAATCAAATGGCTATCAAATATATGAGGATGCATCCATACACTTTAGACATTTAACAACTCAGCCACAAACATGGATGAGCGTAAACAGACAAAAAAGTGGTGAACACTACCTATGACAACACTCCCGAAAGATGCCTTCTATTGTCCTGAATGGGAAACAAGAATGCAAAGGTGTAGATCAAAATATGTGAAAATAAACTAAGTGCCACTTGGGCAGAGCTTCACCTTGTCCAAAGGTGAGAAAGAAGCTAAGCTAAGTGAAATGTCGTCTAATTTCCATGATGAAAGGAACTTAGATCCAACTTAAGTGGATTATTTTCCTTGTTTGAAAAACAAGGTTCTAAATCCAAAAAGTTGTCACTTCATGATTCCCAAGACATGAAAAAGGACTAGCAAAGTGGGCCTCAAGACAAAATGGCCTCCTTAATAAGATCTCTCAACTAGGTGTTACAAAGTTGTCTTAAGCGAGTGTGATTTACCCAAATAGTCCCTTTGCCTATCTTGGGAGTATCTCGGCTTTACTTTACCCCCTTCAAGAAAAATGGACAATAAATGTGTCCATGTCTACTCTCACTAGGGTCACCATACAAAACCAAAGTAACTCTAACTCACAAGGTGTACTAGTCAAGTGGGTAAGCAAGGTGTGCTTCTGTTTCATCCATGAGGTTACACGGTGGTGGACTACTTTAGGTTACCTGGAACCACCCCCATTATTGTATCTTTAGGTATTATGCCAAATGGGTTATGTTCCAGCTTAAGCGGAGAGGGACGTACCCTTTCTAAAACCTGCAATACTGATTGTGTGCATGTGTTTCTTTTAAACTAATGCTAATATGAGTAAAAGACTAACACCCAAATAGCCTTAATTAGAGAGAGTTAAACAAACTACTTAGCACCATAATGATAAGAATTAAACAAGGGTTAGATGTTAAACATTCATCAATAAAACTTTGAAACTAACAATGTTAAAACATATAAAATCCTCTATTCTCTAACAACAAATAAATGAAATGAACCTAGGTAGGCTCCATGGCTATAAAAATGGTTGTTCTTAGTGTTCCAAGAACCTAGGAATGAGGGCTTGTCAAAGTTGGGCTACAAGACCCTTTTGACAACTCCCATATGACCTAAGTAGTTAGGAAAGAGGCTTAACTCTTAAATATGATGAACTCTCAAGAAAACAAAGGACAAGCTCTTAGTCTATTTTGCTATATGCTTTGCATTTGCTTTCTCAAGAAGTTTAGGTGTAAGTATAAAGGTAAAAGGAGGGCTCCTTATATAGCCCAATGGATAAAGGAAACACTTCATCCCTTTGCATGTGGGATAAAGGTAAAACATGATTAGGAATGGATAAGGTTGCTTTATAAAAGGTAACCTTACTTTAGAAGGGTTTAATTTATGCTTAGCAAGTCATAGGAGTTTGGGGGTGTTTTAATTAATCAATGGTGATTAACTAATAGGTAGATGCAATCTTATAGAAGCTAATTAGAGGAACATTAGTACAATTTAGACTATTAGAAGGGAATTAAATCAATTAAATATTGATTTATTGGTTAAATGGTAGGAAAGCTAATTAATTAAAAATAATTAATTAGTCTAGGTAGAAGGGGTGATTTATTAACGGAAGGTTGTTAATTAGGGTATTTGTTGGATAGGTGACTTAATTAATTAGCTTAGTGTAATTAATTAATGATGATATGAGGGAAAATGAGCGTTATTGATAATATGTCGTCAATTTTCTAGAAGATAGATAATTAGCACAATTTAAGTATTTAAATTGCTCAGTGTAATTATGGGTGTCTACATTTTCCCCTATTTGGGGTGGTGTAAGTGAAGACACTTCAAAGATAGTAGATAGAAGAAATTTTGAAGGGATAGAAGAAAAATTAGTAGGAAGGAGAGATGCCCCCTTAAGTGTTGATAGGGTGATGAAGGAAGATGATCGATGATCGAAAAAGGTGAGAGATAGATAGAAGAATGGAAAGGGGTAGGATGCCCTAGTAAGATGGAAGATTAGGGGTGAGAGGAAAGCGATGCAGAAGAAATATGGAGGAGGGGAGAGAAGAGCTTAGCCTCTAGCCTTTGTATATTGGAACAATTTCAATGTCATCATATTTCCACAAGAGCTACGTCATCGGTCCTTATGAAAAATATAAGCATAAGGAAAATTAGAATGACATGAAAATCCATACTACGAAAAATTTTATGTTACTGAAAACACCAACTCCATGCAACATACAAAATGCAATGTAATACGAGAAAGTAAACAAACTAAACTAACAGAGAAACATAATATAATGTTTTTATTATCGAGCTTCAGTTACGACCTGTGTAAATTAATGAAAAGGGTTGATGATGGTGCCCCAAAAAAGGATACATGCGAGGGGAATAATGGAGGACACTTGGGTCTGATGGAAAAGCAATGTGCACTATGAAAAAGGAACCAGCAACCGATTATGCCCCAGAGTATAGACAAAGTAAGCGGTGTAGCTTTTGTTGATGGTGGTAGATCAACATGATCCACAAGTCACACACATGAACAATCGAGAACCAAAGAGCGATGTTTTTAGGATGATTTTCAATTTTTAGAAGTTTTCTGAAACATATTTGAATGTTTTGGTTGATTTTGAAAGTTTTATGAAACTATGTACAGGAAGCAAGGAAGCATGGATGCCCCTAGCGATAGATGGGATGTACAAGGGCATAAGGCCACATGTGTACCAGAAAGGTGAAGATGTAAAATGCCCCAACGATGATGAACATAAACCAATGAAATGCTGGGAAGAAGTAAGGATGTCCCCAAGCGTAAGTTGGCCTAAAAGCACATGATAGAAAGGAAGGAGAAGATTGTTTTGTGAAAGGTGACAAACATGTCCACAAACATGGCAAACAAGTAATCTTATACACATGGATGTTCTAAATGAAGTAGAAGAATGATGTGAATGATATGAATGTAGCTTAGAAGCCTCGTGATGAAGAAGTGATTAACCAAAGGCAAAAATCGTAAGATGAGATATGGACTAGAGTAAGAGTCTGAACAAGATCCAAAACAAGACACTTGGTAACATACTAATCCTACCTACTCATAGAGATCCAGTGTGTGCACATGGATTTTATTACCTCTTGAAGTGAAGATTTAATAGAAAACAAGTGAAGAGACCCTAGCCAATGTGTAGGAATGATTTATTGTGAAAGGTGATTTTGTGAATGGATGGTGAAAGGATATCCGTACATTGCTCCGCTTCTACCAAGAATCCATAGACCGATGGAAATGCCTTTGATTCTAATCACAACAATTCTCTCTGTCGATCAAGCATCCATATACTGATAGAGATTATTGGAAATACCCCAAGAGAGAGTAATATATCAATTTTATTTTGCTTTGTAGCTTTTAGCTTTTATTTTTGATTGATTTTGATTCTTTTGCTTTCTAAAAACTTATTTCAGCTCTCTTGTTTGACAAGGGGTTAAGAACCACTAATGGCTTGATGGAAGGAGGTGGAAGTGCTTACGATGATGACATTGGCTAGTGTCAACAAATATGTCTAAAAGTTCTTTGCAACAAGTTTATTAGATGTTGAATGTGATAGGATCTCTAAGAGGTCAATCATTCTTTAATTTACCAAGGTGATAAAAGACCAGGTCAAACGGATACCATAGAGATAAATGTCACAAAATGTGTGTGAATAAGCTAACAAAAATATCACTTTGAAGGAATGAAGATGGAAGGAAGACTTACGAGAAGAATAGCAAGGAAGGGAAGAAAGAAACATCCATGTGTACGCAACACCTAATTGCAATGTTTGATCTTTGTACCTTTTATTTTTGTTGTGTTTTCTCAATGTTTTTTTTTGTATTTTTGAATTGTTTTTATTTTTAGATTTTTGACAGTTTTAAGAGGTTAGGACTAACAAAGTCACTATGTGTGGTAATATCCAACAACAATGTTTGTAACTTCCTTGATAAGGGAGACTAGACGTGTTTGTTTATCAAGAGTCGTGTTTTCCCGATCTTAATGATCGTGGTGAGTTCACACTCAACAAAGGACTGCGATTTATCTGAAACATGGATTTTGTATGCGGGATCTTGAGTTCCCTATCCAGAGGTTTATGCACTTTGCGCCATACTTGATGGTTACGTTGATGTGTGTTCTTGAATCGTGCTTGATTTACAACTTTGAGATTGTTCAAGTTGTTGGGGGATTTTGAGCTCTTGGAAGTTTTGACCTGAGCTTGATAATGAACCTGTTTGGGTTTCTTATAAGTTGACTTGTGACTTTTCTAACCTCAAGAAGGAGAAGAAAGAAAACATTTATGATTGATGATAGGAATGAGAGAAATGATGGTGGGCTTTCCCCGGTCATTGGTAGAAGGATGATGTGATTGATGAAAAGGATACGGTCCAAGGATTGAAGAAGATGGGCTACTGGGAGGTAAGCCATATATAGAAGATAAAAGGCTACTAGGATGTGGCCCAAGAATAGAAGAAGAAGGGCTACTAGGACGTGAACCATAGATAGAAGACGAGTGGATACTAGGATGTGGCCTAAGAATAGAATAAGAAGGGAGACTAGGACATGACCTATAGATGTAAAATGATGGACTACTAGGATGTGGCCCAAGAATAGAAGATGATGGACTACCCGGGGTGATCGCCCATACATAGAAGATAAGGGGCTCGTTGGACGTGCCCCAAGAATATAAGATAGTGGACTACTCAAAAATGTCCCAAAAATAGTAGAGGGAGGGCTACTAGAAGGTGACCCACACCTAGATGAAGATGAAGGGCTACTTGGCGTTGACCCCATAAGAGATTGTGATTGAGGAATTATGATAGACAAAGAGTTATTGGGTGATGAGAAGATAGACCATGGATCAATGTAAGACCAAGGAGTTTCATCACATAATGAAGAATGTGAAGATGGAAGAATAAGAGGAGGGTCAAGTTACATGACCTGAGGCTCTTCCTCCATTTCTTGATAAAAGGAATCAACCTTTTCCTCACAATATGCAAATGCATCAAAGTCTAAAGAGAATCCTTTCTCGTAATTTTCTAAAGGAATATCTTCATATGCCCCTATAAATGCCTTGATTATTTCTTCATTCTGAAAGAGATCAATCAGTATGATTTGTTGATCAACCACCAGGGGTTGATTGGAAGAAAGAGATCTAATTGGTGTGGAAGACTTAGAAGATGTTTGATGATGATTGATAGAATAAATGATGTGGGGGATGAAGAAGATGTGTAGCTAGATGTCTCAGGAGTAGAAGAAGGTGGTGTGGACCTACCTATATAATGGTATGTAATATGTAAAATAGTAGGATTAAGTCCAAAGTCTGTAGATTATAATGCATGGGTTGATTCAGACGTTTTTCTCAAAGGACTTTGAGTCACACGAATCTTCAAAGGAGGAAGACTTATTGGGGGTGATTGATGAAGAAGGTCCTGTGAAGAATGGGAGGACCTGTGATTCAAGAATCACATTAGATGAATAATAACAAGGGTTTTGCAAAGAAAGAGAGGACTGCAATTCAAGAATTGTATTAGATGTTTGATTGGAGGGATTTGGAGTCGCACATATCTTCAAAGGAAGAAGACGTCATCGAGGTGACTGATAAAAGGGGTCCTATAAAGAAAGGGAGGACCACGACGTAGGAGTCATATTAAATGTATGATGAAGAGGTTCCTACAAAGATAGGGAGGACCATGACATAGGAGTTGCATTAGATGACTTAGGAGTCAAATTAGATGAATATGAATAGTAGTTTAGATCTAAATCATTAGAAGATTCAGAGGAAATATTTGGATTGAAATCCTTAGAAGAAGAGGAAATTTTTGGATTAGATTTAAAATAAGAATAGGGTTGAAATCAAATAATAATTTGGATTAGAAGAGTTCAAATCATACCACCGACTATGAGATGAAGGTGGGGAACAAGTTACCCATATGTTCTCTCTCAAGACGAAGAACCAAACGAGGTTTAGTTGTAATGGGAATCTTTTGATTTGAATTGCTAAACCTAGGTTCCATATTTTTGTAAGTATGGGGAACCACGTGATAGTTAGTCATTTTGGCACTATTTTAAGCAAAAATGTCTAGATCTAGATAGTGCGATGGAAATCCTTCAAAGGGAAGGAAGTGACATGTTGATTTGGGTAACATAAGGACAACCAACTAGACATTGTGTAAGTATGGAGATGTGTGCGTGATTTTCTGAAGAAGGTATAAGGAAAATAGACATCGTGACGACGCAATATCAATGAGATCGAGAGGATTATCCTAGAAATAATTTTTCTAAATGAATAATCACAAGGAACAATCATGCAAGTGTGAAACACAAAGCCAATCAACAAGGAAATACACCATATGAAAATGTGATGCAAATATGATTAACACAACGTTAATATTTACATCAAGTTCCAAATGAACAAGGTGTTGGTATCCAAATTTATTCTCCTTTTCGGTCCGAGCAACACCATAGATATGTCATGGAGCTTAAAGACATAGTAGACCATGTTGTATGTCGTTGATAGCTGGGGATGTGGTCTAGCTGGCACTTAGGTTTGTGGAGAAATGGATAGCACTCCAATAGGACTTGATCTTGTCCTAGTTGTTTTAGGTTGTGCCTTACAACCAAGGTAAGAGGACCTATTTTGTAACCTTGTAATGGTGAAGGAGATTAAAATGCCCTTCTCTTTGCTTGAAATTATATAATGGAGACATTAATGAAAACATGATCAACACCCCAGATCTAAACTTTCACAAGTTGTCACTTCTCAAAACATGGGTATGTTCTCAAAAAAAAGGTAAAGGCTACTAGAGACATTGGAAATCCGATCTGTTATGCATACTTTTGCAAAGATATTTTGATCTTCTCGTGGGTATACACATGTAAATCAGGGATAGTACATGATAGGATCTTTGTTTTTGGATGATTTTTGGTGGGATATTGATAAGACAAACTGGAATAGATCAGATCTTTGACAACCTATACAATGCTTGAACAACTATCAGATGAAATGCCTAAAATAATCAGGATGTTATTTCAACCAAAAGAGGCACAGATGGAAACCTAGGTTGCCCTCTTCATAAAATCTTTGAGAAATCACCACAAAATCTTGAAGTAAAGAACTCAATTAAACACAAAAATCCATGATCAAACCACGCCTTAGGTACCCCTAAAGGCTTACAAGAAATCTCTGTAGTCAAGGAAAGTAAAGTGATTTTAAATTTGTTTATCTCCTTATCGGATGAAGGCTCTTTGAGTATGAGATTGCAAATGCCACGAACTATTAACTAGAAATGGAGATCCTATGTGACTTCTAAAGATTTTCAATGCAAGATTGCAACAAGAACAATAAAATTTATCTCGCAGGCATTTAAAATTGATAAATGACATCATATTTCCCAAAGAAAAACACATATTTAATTCAAATCTTCTTAGATTGAAGTAGGGAAGAGTTACATGAACAATCTCGTAGCTGTGTGGTGGATATACACTTGTAACCAACCCACATACATGAATCTTCCAACAAATGAGACATTAACTTGGTTCTTTGGTGGATTTTCTTAGAAAATGAGCTTTTTCTCCAAATTTACTCGTAATTTTCAACTCCGACCCTTTAAAAATTCTACCAAATGCATAATATACCACATGCCACATTGGAGTCTTCCTTCCCAAGTAAATAATATGCTATGGGATCAAATTTTTACAAAAACTTCATGATTTAAATGACAAAGTGACATCAAATGGAAAACAACTCATAGGTTGCAGTGTGCCAAAATTTTTAAATCATTACAAAATTTGGATCATTATCCACCCCTGGGTTACAAAGTATCTTTCATTTATCATTTCTAACCTTTTCACCTCATCATTTCACCTTTGCAACTTTTGATTTTCACTTTTCACATTTTTTATAAGGCCTAAGTAGAAATTTCATCAAAAACACCATAGATCAAGGAATTGAGTCATAAAAATGATGCCAATGCACTCAAAAGGCCAAGATGATGCAGAATCATATAAAATTTGATGTAATTTGATGAAGAAATGATGATTCCAAGCTTCCTAGAGCTCCAATGGCGGCAAGAAGGAAGAATGCATAGTTGTCGTCGATTTTGGATAACTTTAAATACCATCCCTCCATGTGGCAGATGAGATCCAAAACATAAGCCCAAAATTACCTTTTTAACCTTTGGATAAGGTAGTATACGTGTCAAAATAACATTGGATTGGGTCCCTGCCTTTAAAATTTGCATTTGCAACCTTTGAAAAATTTGGAAAATTTTACAAAATTTCCCCACCCACGTCCTGGGCCTACCACGTGTCCATATGTGGGCCCCATTGAAAATGCTGGCCAATTCTATCAATTTTACTCCTTTTTTTAAAAAACAGGAAATTTTAACATTTAACCCCCTACGGCCCGAAACCCGATCTCTACTCTGCCATGTGGCGTTCTCTTATTCGCCGCGGGGCCAAGCCTCCCATTCCTCCTTTAGACCTTCTCGCAAAATTGTAAAATCTCAAACTCTCTCAAAGCCCCGCTTCTCCAGTTTGCCCTTTTGGACACATGTCGTCTTCTTCCTGTTCACCACAGGCCTTCGGACAAAAATTTGACTTTAAGAATTTTACAAAATGAGAGCAAAATTTCCTAAGGTAAACCCACCACTTGCCAATCCCTCAACCAATCACAACATGCCACGTAGGCACTCTTGCAAAAAGTGGAGCCATGGGTCGAAATGTGTCATTTTGCCAAAAATTCCAAAAACGATAAGTTAGAAACATTTCCCGACCATCCCCGACCAATAGGAACCTGCCATGTTACCATATATGTTGCGATGATGAATTTGACGGGCAGATGACACTCGTATGCTTGTCAAAAAAAAATACGAGAGGATGCCCTAGAATTCGATAATTTTAACAAGGAAGGCAGATTTCTTTATTTTAAATCAATTGAAACATGATTTAACATTGTTTTCAACTTGGGGATTGGGTTTTTAATTGCAAACACTTCAGATTCGGTCAATTACGATTTCTTGCATGATTTGGCGAAGGAGAAATGACATAGCTTGTAAAATTGAAAAAACTAGGGCATGAAAAGGGGCACATGTGGATTTTTTTTTCAAATCAGGGCAAAACAACAAGATATTGGGAATTTTCTAAGCATTCAATTGGGGAAGATGAACTGTAGACCACCAAATCGAGAAATAAAATGTTTCTGAGTAGATTTGGACATGGAACATTAGGGCACATTTTGCAAACTGAGAATTAGCACCAACATTGGCTCTTTCTTGGGGATGGGCACTCCCAGTGAGTACCACAAGGACAAAACATAGACCAAGTGCCAAAAATCCATTGGGCAAGGAGTCAAAACACAAGGCAGCCCAAAAAACTAGAACCACTCAACAAAAATGAGCCGAGAAACCAACCAAAATGGCTGCCAAGAACAAAGAGCAAGCCACCAAATAGCAAAAATAGAGCAAAAAACAAATAATGTACAATTGTATAATTTTTCATACCTCAACTTGGGGATTAATCCAAGAAATGCTTTAAATGTCTCGCCATTAACAGAAGCTCCAACAATTTCGCATCTAGATCTATGAGAAAAAAGGTATGTTCACCCATCCCGATATCAATGGCATAAGGACCCATCCATAATGCATCAAATTTTCCATGTTTTCCCTTCTCTTCATGCCTACTATCCCACACAAAACTAGATCTCCAAAGATCAAGGCTCCAAGAGTAACCTTCTTGTCAAACAATCTCTTTCATTTCTCTCTAAATATGATATGCCTCTGATGGGATGCCCTTCTCTCCTCATCAAGCTCAATAATCTGATTGATCCTTGATTCATATGGGCCATGCTCTTGATCTTCCAACTGTTGGGAAAAATGAAATGAAGATAATTGCAGGTGTAAGGAAGAAAATCCTAAGTTCCATACACCAATTCAAACGAGCTTTTACCAGTTGCTCTTTTAGGAGTTATTCTATCAGCCCAAATTGCAAACTTCAATTTTTCACCCCACCTTTTCTTGTTCATTTCAAAGCTTCTTCTGATGATCTTTAACAAGTTCTTATTACTGGAATCAGCTTGTCCATTCCTGGGGGTTATAGTTTAAACAATAAGTTATATTGATCCCATATTCATTGCACATTGCCATTAAAGATTTGGCTCTCAAGCACATGGCATTATCAGATACAATCTTAATTGGAACTCCAAATCTGCATATGATATGATTCAATTAGAAGTCCACTACCACTTGGTGTGTTGCCTTTTTAGATGGGATTGCATAAACCCATTTTATAAAATAATCGGTGGCTACAAGGATCCACTTATCACCAAGCACTAGAAGGATCTGAAATCTCACCAATGAAGTCCATCCCCATTTCTTGAAAGGAGCTTCAACCGATACAGCTGCAAAGGAAGGGAGCCCGAAGCTTTCAGTCTTCCAGAGAAACGTTGGCAACTATCACATTTTCTAACCGGTTGGGTTGCATCTTTGAGAGAAGGCCACCAATAACCAACTCTCAAAATCTTATGTGTTGTTACTTCCCAGCAAAGTGTCATCCACAAACTCCCCATGGAAATCAACAACTATCTTGGGAGCTTCATCTTCAGCTATGCATTTGAAGGGGACACCTTCGGTGGTGTTTTCAAGCCAGCCCAAGGTCTATAATGATATATTTTGAGAATCCAGCTTGAGAGCTATTCTCTTATTTTTATTTAAATGACTAGGATAGCAAAGGTGTCTAAGGTAAAGATTACATCCTTGTACCATTCAAAATTTACCAACTTTGCAAGCACATCTACCCTTTCTTACTCTAGATGATTCACTTCCACATTCTGCAAGTTACTCTCAGCCATGAGCTTAGCAAGACCCAAACCTCTTACCAACTTTGTGGTTTGGATGTCCATATCATACTCCTACAATTTGTTCACCCATCTACATCTTTTACTTGAGATCTCCATCTCTGATAAGATGTCTTTCACCATGGTGTGGGGAACATAGGCAACAATTTTTGAACTCAATATATAAGGCCTGAAAACTTTTGTTGCTTTCACCAAGGAAAATTCTTATTTCTCCATGATTGTATACTTCAACTCAGTAGCTTGTAAATCCTTGCTAAAGAAGGCAATAGGCCTCTCAGCTTCATTCTCATCCTTTTGCAGCAAAACAGAAGCAATGGTATATTCAGAGGAAAAAGAAAAGATTTGGAAAGGCCTCTCATAGTTTGGTGCTGCTAGAACAGGTGCATGCTTAAGTGCATCCTTTATTCCTTCAAAGGATTGAATGAAGCCTCCTCCCACCGGACAACTTGGTCCTTTTTTAACATGCTTGTGATTGGAAGAGTCAGCTCAGAAAAGTTGGAAACAAACCTTCTAATAAAATTGATTTGGCCAAAGAAAGATTGGATGCCTTTCTTGGTTCTTGGGATAGGTACTTTGCTGATTGCTTCCACTCTCTCAGGGTCTATCATTACACCATCTTTTGACACCATGTGACCAAGAAACTTGGCCTTTTGCATACCAAAATGACACTTCTTCGGATTAAGAGAAATGTCATATTCCCTACATCTGATCAGCATCTTCTCCAAGTGCTGCAAATGATCACCTCTCTGCCTTGAAAATACAGTCACGTCATCTTGATAAATTGCAATGAACTTATTGATGTAACCAGAAAAAGCAACATCCATTGCTCTTTGAAAAGTGGCAGCAACATTCATAAAACCAAAGGGAATCTTAACAAAAACATATGTCCCCCATGGCTTAGTGAAAGTTGTCTTAAGTCTTTCTAATTCTTTAACTACCACTTGATTATATCCAGAGAAACCATCCAATGTAGGAAGAAATTAAAACCCTGTCACAAGCTGTAACATATTTTCCATATTTGGCAAGGGATATTTTTCCTTTATGGATGCTTTATTTATATTTCTAAAATCCACACAAATTCTAATGTCTCTATTCTTCTTTCTAACCGGCACAAGGTTTGCAACCCAAGATGAATATCTAGTGGGCTGAATAATACCTCCATCTCTCAACTTCCTTAATTCCTCTTGCATTTTCATGGAGAGAAGTGTATTAACTGGCCTTTGCCTTTGTTTGAATGGTTTTGAATTTGTTTCAAGAGGGATCTCATGTTGAAATAAATCTTCCACTGTATGCTTTCAGCTCGAATAGGACCAAGCAAGGCAGTCTTGATATATTTTCAAGAGTTCGGCATAGGGCTGTTTTTCTTATTTACTTAAATTGTTACCTAGCTAAACCTTCCTTGGTTTGTCCTTTGTTCCCAAGTAATGCTCCTCCAAATCCCTTGAAGAAGACATGTTTCTATTTATGATGCAATTAACATTGTTAAAATTTGACTCAAGTGCAACAAGGCCTCTAGGAATGGTGTTTGTTTTCAATTGGATGATATCTTTTCCAAAAAAAAATTCTCTTCCTTCAGTCATGCATACCATTAGCTCCCAATCAATATTTTTATTTTCAAACTCACCCTGGTTTTGCAAGAACCTTAGCACTTGAGCATCATTGTTAAAGACTTTCCAATGTTTCACATTATCAGGGATAGCTGGCCTAGTTAGTACTTTAACGTTGTATTCACAATAAGGTGAAATGGTGCAATTTTCAAATCTAGAACCCAACACTACCAACTTATCAGCAGCAGCATTAAGACCTCTATCATGGTAAACAATGTTAAAGGAATCAAAAATTTCAATTATATCCCAAACTGAATGCTTATACTATTTCATACGCTGATTTTTGTAGCATAGTTTTCTTATTTGTTTGACAACCGCTTTGAGTCTCCTTTTGCAAAAATATCTTTCACTCCATACTTCCATCATTCTTAACCCCAACAACAATGCCTCATATTCAGAAATGTTTTTAGTGCATTCAAAATTAAGTTTGAAGGAAAAAGTAAACTCTTCCAAACTAGGAGAAAGTAGAACTATACTAGCACCATTTCCAAATTTGGAGCAAGCTCCATCAAATAGCAAGGTCCAAGGAGAACCTACCATATCAAGGCACTCTAAACTATCCATATTGTGTTCTTTTCCATCAGCAAAACCAATGAAATTCTCAGCATCTACATCAGCAAACAATACTTCATAGGAAGCATTATTGGGATCTTCAATTAAGTGCAACATCTTCTTTTCACCATAAAGTTTGACAAGGCTGCCCTCAATGGGAATGGTGGCAAAAGACATATCCATCTGAACGCTGCCACCAACACTTGTAGCCCATTTTCTTGACAAAAGCATACCCCATTTGGCAGGGAAGTCAACAATTACAACATCAAGTTTCAAATTCTTACCTGGATAGGTTGCAAGTTGCACTACCAAACCCTTCACACAACCAACCACCGGCACTTCCCTTGAATCCATGGTAGTACACTTCCCATAGGCAGTTGTCACTTTGATATCTAACTCATTCATGACTTCTAGAGGCATGAAATTACATGATGCACCTTGAGATCAAACATAAAATTGTGAAGTAGCCTATCTTTTATGAGCAAAGTTGTAAAGAATGGATCAACATTCAATTGGGAATCAACCAAGGATGTCCCCAAATATAACTCAGTGTCTCTCCAAGATCCTCCACTACCTGGTGGTGTTTTAAGGCCAACAATGATTTGAAGATGAGTCTCAACAACATTTACATTTCTGCTTGGGGTGATCTTCTCTTCTTTCAATCCCAAGTACTCAAATGCTCTCTTCTTATGCTTAGGAATTCTAAGAAACTCAATGATTGGAAAAATCACTTTAATTTGGCTCAATACTTGGGCTATGTCATAGGGGACATTCTTTGGCAAAACAACATTGGAAGGGATACAGAAGATTCATCGGATGGCAAAGGATTCTTGGCAGCTTGAGCATGATGAGGACTGTGATTTATGCTCGGGATACAAGAGCCTCTAGTAAGTGTTTCTTTCCTAGGAGCTTCGGGAATGTTTGTGAGCAAGGGTGTTTTAGGTTTGGCTTGAGGCCCAACTCCCTTAACAACTTTGCTTCTAGTGTTATAGTCCCTTTCTTGAGCTATAACAACATTCATCAACAATTGTCTATCTTCCTCCAAAGGGATACCACCATCATACTTATTAATCATCAAAGCTCTCAAGTATTTAAATTCATTGTTAGGAATTTCAAAAGCTAACACTACATCAACTTCAAGAGCATGAGGGAGGAGAGAGACTTGTACCTGTTTGATGTAATCCCAAAAGACAAAGCAGCAGTCCTAACACTTATTACTTCAGTAGATGTTGCTCCTCCTGGGAGCTTGAAGAACACCCACCATGTAAATATCATCATCGGTTCCATCCTCATTATCATCTTCATCAACTTGTTGGTCTCCTTCACATGGAAGATGAGAGAGAAAACATCTATCACACCAATCTATATCAACAACCTCATCAATAGAAGCAACCCTGGCAGTTAGAGGGTCAGGAACCAATCTATTTTCACATGTTTGGGGTTGTCTATTTTCAGATCCAACAAGCCCTTTACTCTTGTCATCACACCTCTACTCATTCCTATGGTGATTGTTAAATCTATCTTGTGTCTGTTGCCTAGGCTAACCTTGTGAAGTCTTCCCAATTCCCTTCTTAGCTCTTACCAACTTGTATGAGATTTCTTTGACAGCCCCTGCCAAAGTCTTCACAACCTCTTCTAAATCAGCACCTTTGCTAGCTTGAGGTTTTTCAAGGTTTATCAATTTTACACCATCTCTCTTAAGAGGTTTCCCAATAGTCTTGATATTTTTCTCAATTTGAATTGCCATGGTGAAATCTTGTCTTCTATTGGTGGGTTCTTATCTTAGGTAATAGGCTGCCTTTTTATCAAATCCATATGCATATTTGATTAAACATGATTCATCACAAGGCCTTAAACCAACAGAAACCTTCTCAAAGTTTTATTAAAACTTGTGTTGAAGTCATGGACTGATTCATTAGGGTTATTCTTGATATTCTCAAACTCGAGATAAAGAAATCTAGGATCAGTCCTGTCACCATATTGCAACCTAAAATGCATTTTCATTTTAGTCCATGAATCAATGATTATCAGGTAGATCCTTATACCAATCCCTAACATCTTCTTATAGTGTATGAATAAACAACTTATTATACACATATTCAAACTCTATGTCAAAATATTCCATCATACTATCAAAAATTTTGAGATGTTGATCACGAGTAGTAAGCATTGTTACCTGGAATTTTGGCAACCTATTTCGAGATCTTGTGGGATAGCATTTGGGTAACCATCCATTCCTCTAAAATTTATAGGACCACAGGTGTTAACAATAAATGGAGGTCTAGGCTGAGCCATATTGTTTAGTGGGGGTGATCTTGGAGGTGAGACAAGATGATGAGGAGTGCTATGTCTTTGGGGTTCAAGAATGTGATTCACAAGACTGATATCCTCTAAGTGCTGATTTTCTTGGAAAGTTTTACTCGAATTAAAACACAAAGGTGCAAATTGGAGAAGGAACTTACCAGGTATAGTAGAAGGACCTTCACCAACTGAGGCAAAAAAATTTATGAGAGGATTGCTTGAATCAAAATCACTTGAAGAAGAGTGATAGTCCTCTACCAATGGATGATCTCACTCACTAATGGCTATATCTTTTCCTGATGTCTGACCTTTAACCACTTTCCAAACTCTCCTCCCTTCTAACTCTAAATTTCTTAAATCTGAGAACAATTTCTTAGGAGAGTCTTTAAGGAAGAGAGATCTTCTTCCCTCCAGTTTTGCATAGATCAATAACACAAAAATAAATGATAGAAAGCTTAAGACATTGGTATTTCCAAATTCAAATCAACATGGAGTTGCCACTAAGGAATTTCACCTTAGTTGTGCAAGAATGCACTAAAATAATTCTGTCAAATGTTTTCTAGTACTAACAAATTTGCAAGGCTTTATAAACCAAACCTTCTTCTTCTTAAATCAACCAAACATAATGCAACAAAAGTGTCTAAACTGCTGGGAAATGAAAAAGGGTAGGCTAAGCTTGAAACCTTTTCTTTAAAACTTGCAAGATCTGAAACATAGGATGATATCCTTACAATGCAACAGCTCAAATACTTGAATACACAAATGCTCAAACCCCTCAAACACTTCAAAAAAACAAAGAAATTCTAAGAAGTCCCCGGTAATGGCGCCACTCATGTTGGTATCCAAATTTGTTCTCCTTTTCAGTCTGAGCAACACCATAGATATTTCATGGAGCTTAAAGACATATTAGACCATATTGTATGTCGTTGATAGTGGGGATGTGGTCTAGCTAGCACTCAAGTTTGTGGAGAAATGGATAGCACTCTAATAGGACTTGATCTTGTCCTAGTTGTTTTAGGTTGTGCCTTGCAACCAAGGTAAGAGGACCTATTTTGTAACCTTGTAATGGTGAAGGAGATGAAAATTCACTTCTCTTTGCTTGAAATTCTATGATGGAGACCTTAATGAAAACATGATCAACACCCTAGATCTGAACTCTCACAATTTTTCACTTCTCAAAACATGGGTATGTTCTCAAAACAAGGAAAAGGCTACTAGAGACATTGGAAATCCTGATCTGTTATGCATACTTTTGCAAATAGATTTTGATCTTCTATGGGTATACACATGCAAATTGGGGATAGTACATGATCAGATCTTTGTTGTTGGATGATTTTTGGTGGGATATTGATAAGACAAACTGGAATAGATCAGATCTTTGACAACCTGTACAATGCTTGAACAACTATCAGATGAAATGCCTAAAATAATCAGGATGTTATTTCAACTAGAAGAGGAACATATGGAAACCCAAGTTTCTCTCTTCATACAATAATTGACAACTCACCACAAAAGCTTGAAGTAAAGAACTCAATTAAACACAAAAATCCATTATCAAACCACACCTTAGGTACCCCAAAGGCTTACAAGAAATCTCTCTGATCAAGGAAGGTAAAGTGATTTTAAATTTTTTTATCTCCTTATCGAGATGAAGGCTCTTTTGAGTATGAAATTGCAAATGCCACTGAACTATTAACCAGAAATGAAGATCCTGTGTGACTTCTAAATATTTTCAATGCAAGATTGCAACTAGAAATGGAGATCCTATGTGACTTCTAAATATTTTCAATGCAAGATTGTAATAAGAACAATAAAATTTATCTGCGAGGCATTTAAAATTGATAATGAGACATCATATTTCCCAAAGAAAAACACATATTTAATTCGAATCTTCTTAGATTCAACAAAGAGGAAGAGTTACATGAACAATCTCAGAGCTGTGTGGTGGCTATACACTTGTAACCAACCCACATACATGAATCTTCCAACAAATGAGACATTAACTTGGTTCTTTGGTGGATTTTCTTAGAAAATGAGATTTTTCTCCAAATTTACTCGTAATTTTGAACTCCCGACCCTTCAAAAATTCTCCAAAATGCATAATATACCACATGCCACATTGGAGTCTTCCTTCCAAAGTAAATAATATGCTATGGGACCAATTTTTTACAAAAAATTCATGATTTAAATGACAGTGACATCAAATGGAAAAACAACTCGCAGGTTGCCAGGTGTGCCAAAAATTTTAAATCATTACAAAATTTGGATCATTATCCACCCCAGGGTCACATTTTTATCATTCAGGCATGGAAGTATCTTTCATTTATCATTTCTCACCTTTTCACCTCATCATTTCACCTCTGCAACTTTTGATTTTCACTTTTCACGTTTTTTATCGGGCTTGAGTAGAAATTTCATCAAAAACACCATAGATCAAGGAATTGAGTCATAAAAATGATGCCAATGCACTCAGGAGGCTAGGAAGATGCAAAATCATATAAAATTTGATGCAATTTGATGAAGAAATGCTGATTCCAAGATTCCTGGAGCTCCAATGGTGGTAAGAAGGAAGAATGCATAGTTGCCATCAATTTTGGATAACTTTAAATACCATCCCTCCATGTGGCAGATGAGATCCCAAACATAAGCCCAAAATTACCTTTTTAACCTTTGGATAAGGTAGTATACATGTCAAAATACCATTGGATCGGGCCCCTGCCTTTAAAATTTGCATTTGCAACCTTTGAAAAATTTGGAAAAATCTTCAAAATTTCCCCGCCCGCCTCTTGGGCCTGCCACGTGTCCATATGTGGGCCCCATTGAAAATGCGGGCCAATTCTATCAATTTTACTCCTTTTTAAAAAAAAGGAAATATTGACATAAAACCCCCATGCGGGCCCAAAAACCCGATCTCTACTCTACCATGTGGCATTCTCCGATTCGTCGCGGGGCCAAGCTTTCCATTCTGTCTTTAGACCATCCCGCAAAATTGCAAAATCTCAAACTCTCTCAAAGCCCCGCTTCTCCATTTTTCCTTTTGGACATGTGTCCTCTTCCTATTCGCCGTGGGCCTTCGAGGCCAAAATTTGAATTTAAGAATTTTACAAAATGAGAGAAAAATTTCCTACGAAAAACCCACCACTCACCAATCCCTCAACCAATCACAACATGCCACGTAGGCACTCTTGCAGAAAGTGAAACCATGGGTCAAAATGTGCCATTTTGCCAAAAATTCCAAAAATGATAAGTTAGAAACATTTCCCAACCATCCTCGGCCAATAGGAACCCACCACGTTACCATATATGTTACGATGATGAATTTGACGAGCAGATGACACCCGTATGACCGTCAAAATGTAAAAAATACAGAGGATGCCCTAGAATTCAAAATTTTTAACAAGGATGGCAGATTTCTTGATTTTAAATCAATTGAAACATGATTTAACATTGTTTTTGACCTAGGGATTGGGTTTTAATTGCAAACACTTCAGATTTGATCAATTACGATTTCTTGCATGATTTGGCAAAGGAAAAATGACACAACCTGAAAAATTGAAAAAACTAGGGCATGAAAAGGGGCACACATGGATTTTTGTTTCAAATTAGGGAAAAACAACAAGATCTTGGGCATTTTCAAAGCATTCAATTGGGAAGATGAACTACAGACCACCAAATTGAGAAATAAAACGTTTCTGAGTAGATTTGGACATGGAACATTAGGGCACATTTTGCAAACTGAGAATTAGCATCAACACAAGGTGTAAATATTAACAAAGGGTAGATGTGAATCCTAATCAAAGGATACCATGACAGGTTTAACAGCCAATAAGACGTAAATGTTAAGGGGCGAGGTTTACAAATGTAAGCTACGTAACCACACCAATTGTACATGTCTACATCAAGCTTCGCGGAGAAGTGAGATATTAGTGTCAAAGTGGTATCGGAACGATGCAAAAAAGTAAGCGACACCCTTCAAGATTTGGGACAATGTTTGAAATCAAACTAAGTCAAAGTATACTAAGGATGTGTTAAAATGTGGGCAGCGTAATGCCACAATACGGACACTTAGATCATGTTTACAAGAAATGTGACATAAGTATCTTAATTATGTCAAGACAATGCAAAAGAGGTAACATGTCAAAGGGAGATAAAATGATGAATCATTCCTAAATATGATGACAATCTTGGACGTGGGTGTCAAAATAAAAAAGGCTACCAATGATATAAATACATCTCCACACATTGTAGACGTTTAACTAACCCTGCCGCAAACATGGATGGGCGTAAACGGATAAAAAAGTGGCAGAAACAATCGATTGGTAACACAGAGGTAGTCACCCTTCTTTTGATCAACAAAGTGTCAAAAGAATGTGAAGGAAGTAGATAAAAATGGTGATGAAAAATGTTGGCTTCATTTTAGTAGAGTTTCACCTTACCTTAGGGTAAGTGAAAAACTAAGCGAAAGTAATGCGTCACATGTTTTGTGATGCAAAGATGGCTCACAACTCAACACTGTTTTGAAATGGTTAAAGTGGGCTCTTGGCCAAAGAATATCTTCTTAGGTGGTTCTCTCAGCCTAGGTGTTACAAAATTATCCACAAGCGGGATGATTTACCCAAATAGTCCCGACTATCTTGGGAGTATCTCGACTTTTCCCCTTCAAGAACAGTGGGCAGTAAATGCATCCATCGTGTACTTAAAAGGGTTGCATAGGGATAACTTGTAATGCTATCTCACAAAGGAATCACTAGTCAAATAGGTAGTGCGGAGCACTTCCTGTTTCATCCACAAGGTTCCCTCTTGCTGGACTACTTTGGGGTTCCTGTAACCACCCCCATTGTTGTAGCTTAAGGCGTTATGCCAAAGGGGTTATGTTCCAGTTGAGCGGAGAGGGACGTATCCTTTTCCAAATTTTGCAATACATTGTTTTGAATATGTTGTTATTTTTATCTTGTTTAATTATGTTTAGTTTTCTTGAACACCTTTTGGAAACCTATATAACAACTGTATTAGTAGTTTTTGACTTCATTTTGATTTCTCCTTTCTTTGATAAGCGTTTTTAGGTCCCGCACTCAAGTGTTAGTAGTTTTCCAAGAAAATCACATTATTTAAAAGAGGATTAAGAGTTGATTTTGATTATAAATATCATCCAAGGATGCAAGAGAAGATCATACACAAAAATAATCCAACTAAAAAGTAAAGAAAAGCTTTACAATCAATGAACCATACAAAAGTCTTGATAAATGTTCTTTCCCTTAAACCAAAAGTAAAAGATGAAGTTTCCAATTTACCAAAGGTTATAAAATGAAGAATAAATTTTCTTTTTATTCTCAATATCACCCTAAGGTGCAAGAGAAGAGCATACACAAACTTTATCCCAACTATATAGAAATGGAAAACTTCAAATTAAAGGACCATTGAAAAATGCTTTGTAAAAGGTTCATTCCCTTAAGCAAAAATGACTAATCAAATTTCCAAGTTTAATCCCAATGTTAAAAAGATAGAGATCAAAGGTTTTTGATTCTCAAGTTCACCAAAAGGTGCAAGAGAAGAGCATACACACGCTTTGGTCTAAATCGAGTAAGCATGAAAATACAACATTCATCAAAACATTAGACATGTTAGAAAATGACCATTTTTAAACTAACGGAAAAACTTAAAATTTTTGTAAGTCCCAAATTTATGTTTTCATTGCATAGATAACTTCAATACCTTTCCAACACAAAAAAATGGAGTCATTTTGAGTTTGGGAGAAAACGTTATGGCCTTCGGAAGATGGGTTATGCATATGCTCTTATGCTCATGGGTATGCACTTGACATGCACTCAAAAAATGTCAAAAAAATGTCCCTTAATATGCAAAATGGTCAAATTTTTCTAACCAAGATTCAATTTTGACAACAACCCATCACATTAATATATGAATAGAAGACTCAACACTATTAAACACTAACCTACATGCTCAAGAATTTAAAATTGTCAAGAAATTGACAAAACTAGCATGTAGAATGTTCAAAAAGTAAGCTCTAAAAATGAAAACATGATGAAATCTTGAAATTTTCTCACCAAGATTTTGATTTGACAGCAACCCACCACATTAATATGTAAATAGAAGACTCAGCACTATCAAACACTAACCTACATGCTCAAAAATTTAAAATTTTCAAGAAATTGACAAAACTAACATGTAGAATGTTGAAAAAGTAAGATCTAAAAATGAAAACATGGAGAAATCTTGAAATTTTCCCATCAATTATAATTTTGACAGCACTTTACCTCCTTTATACCTATAAAGAATACTCAACACATGAAAACTCAACAAAGAAAGTTAAGAAAACAAGTTAGATCAACATGCGTAAAAGAGGGTTAGCAACCAAAAATAAAACTTAACTAAAAAAACTTGAAATTAAGTGCAAAGGACAATGGAGTAAGTCCCACTGGGCATGCCAAATGTGTGCATGTGTTGTTTTTAAACTAATTCTAATATGAGTAAAAGACTAACACCTAAATAGCCTTAATTAGCAAGAGTTAAACAAACTACTTAGCACCATCATGATAAGAATTAAACAAGGGTTAGATGCTAAACATTCATCAATAAAACTTTGAAACTAACAATGTTAAAACATCTAAAATCCTCTATTCTCTAACAAAAAATAAATGAAATGAACCTAGGTAGGCTCCATGGCTATCAAAAATGGTTGTTCTTAGTGTTCCAAGAACCTAGGAATGAGGGCTTGTCAAAGTTGGGCTACAAGACCCTTTTGACACCTCCCATATGACCTAAGCACTTAGGAAAGAGGCTTAACTCTTCAAGATGATGAACTCTCAAGAAAACAAAAGGCAATCTCTTAGTCTATTTTGCTATATGCTTTGCATTTGCTTTCTCAAGAAGTTTAGGTGTAGGTATAAAGGTAGAAGGAGGGCTCCTTATATAGCCCAATGGATAAACGAAACACTTCATCCCTTTGCATGTGGGATAAAGGTAAAACATGATTATGAATGGATAAGGTTGCTTTATAAAAGGCAACCTTACTTTAGAAAAGGGTTTAATATATGCTTAGCAAGTCATGGGAGTGGGGGTGTTTTAATTAATCAAAGGTGATTAACTAATAGGTAGATGCAATCTTATAGAAGCAAATTAGAGGAATATTAGTACGATTTAGGATATTAGAAGGGGATTAAATCAATTAAATATTGATTTATTGGTTAAATGGAAGGGAAAGCTAATTAATTAATAATAATTAATTATTCTAAGTAGAAGGGCTGATTTATTAATGAAGGTCATTAATTAGGGTATTTGTTGGATAGGCGACTTAATTAATTAGCTTAGTGTAATTAATTAATGATGATATGAGGGAAAATGAGTGTTATTGACAATATGTCGTCAATTTTCCAGAAGATAGATAATTAGCACAATTTAAGTATTTAAATTGCTCAGTGTAATTTTGGGTGTCTACAACAATGTTTTGAATATGGTTTGGTTTTTATCTTTTTATCTTAATGTGGTTTGAAAGTGGCACACCTTTTGGCAACCTGCAAGAAACATGTGTATTAGAAGTCTTGATGTTGTTTTTTTTTTACGCCTTTCTTTGACATGTGATTTTGGTCCTACATACCAAGGTTAGTAATTTTCCAAAAATGTCATACAAAGGAGATAAGATGTTGTTTTGATTTCCCACATTGTCCTAAGACGCGAGGAAATAGCATATGCAACAAGGTACCTCACTAAAAATTTTAATAAATGGAAAGTTTTTAATTACAATGTGAAAATAAGTTCTTTTTAACCAACTTTGAAAGTTATTTAAACCATTTTGCAAGTATGACGAAAGTGGTGAAACATTTCGATTCCCAAGATCACCTAGAAATACGTGAGGGAAGAGCATACGCATTTCAAATTTTCATGAATAAAGATGCAAACATTTTTAAACAAGTTAGTATAAAAAAATTAATGCAAAGGAAACCTATAAACCACTGTTAGAACCCTACAAGAGTTAGAAAACCAAGAAAATTGAAAAATTCTAGAAATCCAATTTTTGCACTTTTTTAATAGTTTTTAGTAATTTGCATTTTTGGAGGTCTCCAGGAGAATTTTGGGAGTTTTGTGATAAAATTTAGTATACCAAAAGTATTCAACTTTTGGAATTTCCCTCACAAAGTATGCTTCGTTATCTTTCCAACACCTATTCAAACTCTGAAAACGGGTTAACGAGTCAAAAGATATGGTCAAAACAAGGAGCACTAAAAATAAAATGGATAAATCTGGACTACACAGAGACACCTGCGCACCTCAGAATGACACATACGTGCCCCAGCCAACAGATACATGCCCAAGTAGATAGGTACATGGGCAAGGTAAAAATTCAAATTCAACAGAGTGGAACAAGACACTTGTGCGCCTGAGTGACGCATACGCGCCCTAGCCAACGGATGAAAAAAAAATTTCAAATCTTTACACAATCAACCCATTTACGCATACATGACCAGAGAGGTAGATACATGGCTCAGATGATGGAGATGTGTGCACATCCCTGAAGAGGTGAAATTTATAGATTTTTCACACAGTCTAGTTCCCTGACGTATACACGGTCGAGAGAGGTGGATACACATCGTAGATTATGGATATGCGTTTACATCTCTATAGAGAGAAAATGTGAAAATGATGAATTCCTCTAGATAGGTACGTGCCTGATCTAATGGGTACACTAGGGTTTCAATGTGTATGTGCCCCTTGTAAACACCTACGCACACCCTGTGAAAAACCTGCAAAACTCACGGATTTTCAAATTTTCAAGAGCAAACAGATTAGTGGTTAGTCAAAGTGTCCTATTTCTATATCAAACCCACAAAATACATGTAAATGAAGGTCATTTATCTAGTGTAAGAAATAGAAATGAGGATATAACAAGTGATTTGACGTAAAAACTTGAAAATGAACTTTGAAAAACCTAAAAGACCTCCATTAATGGAGGAAGGACATAAGTGTCCTACCGGGCATGCCAAATGTGGTCAATGAAAGATTTTGTAAAGAGCTATGGATATGGGAAAAAACCCCAAAACTTTGTGCAAAGTCCCTCAATGGACCATCAAATAAGAAATGAGCAAGGAATCCTATTTGCATGCATTTAAACTTGAAATAACAAGAAATATAGCAAATATAACTAACCTCTATTCTTGAAAGCTTAATAAAATGAGCCTACTAAAGACTTAAGCAATCAGTTTTGTTGTTTACTCCATGAGGGTGAATGAATCTCACTAAATGGCTACATGGCCAAGTTTATCTATTCCATTACTAACCTAACATGGGTGTAAGATGAATCTATTTTAATGGTGGATGACCCAAGATCAAATGCCTTATTATCTTGGATAATGTAAATGAGCTCTTAAGCTTTCTTAGGCTTGTTTTGGCTTTAGCTTATGTAAAGTTGTGTGTTTAAATGGGTAGGTTTAGCCTTGTATTTATAGTTTTCCAAATGGAAGAGTTTTAACTTTGGGTGCATGTGGGACTAAAGCTCAAAAATCTCTTTTAGATTAGATTAGGATAAACATGCTTTAGGCTGAGATAAGCTTGGTTTAGGCTAGTTAAACTTGATTAACAAGTGATTAGAGAATCATTAAGAGTTGGGAGGGTCTAGAAAACTAATTGTGACTGATAGATAGCCTATGAAGCTAATAGAAGTCTTCTAGAGAGAACTAGGAGGTTCGAAAGGTCGAATAGAGGAATGTTTAGCTAATAAGAGAGATATTAGCCAAACAAGTTGAATATGGGAAGAATACAACCAAGAAGGTGTTGTGAATGGGAATCGAGAATGAAGTGAAGAAGGGATGATTAACAAAGTGTCGTAAATCGGTTGAATGGGAGGAAATGCTAAGTGTAAGCATATTTTAGGTGTCTACAATATGGATGAGTAGGTTAATGGAAGATTTGGGAAAGGAGTAAGGTGATTCTAAACTATTTAGTGATCAGATTGCAGTTCATTTGGCAAAGAAATCATTGTTTCATTCGAGAACAAAACACATTCAGTTGAGGTATCACTTCATACGGTAGGCATTGGAGGATGGAAAATTGAAACTGGAAAAGATTCATATGAGCAAGAACCCTATGGATATGCTAACGAAGCCATTAGAAAAGGAGAAGTTTGAGCTACACTCCACTTCTATTGGTCTTCAAGTTTGAGACTTGAAGAGGAAGAAACAAAGCTAAGGAAGAATCTATGAATGACGTTGTACATGTATGGTGCAGTAATTATTCTCCAAGTGGGATATTATTGAGTTGTGAAGTTTAATTACTTTATTTTAGCATGCAATTGGAACTTGCTAGAAAATACAGTAACTAGCATCGATTAAGGAAGACCGGCATTGGTCAAGGGCAAGTAGGAACGACATCGGTTAGGTAGAACCGGCGTTGGTTACCTGTGTGATGAAGTTTTAATTAACTCTCGGGAATTATATCTATTTTTAGCATTAAAATAGATTTATTAATTGTAATTGCATGGCTAAGTTCCCTAAGTCTATAAACGACTATATAAGCATAAAAGCTAGGGTTTAGAAGTAAGTATATGGATCATAATTACAAGATAATTATGTGAGAGATAATTCTTGGTGAAGAAGCACAAGCTTGATAGAAAGAAAGTATTGTAAATCTCAATTATATATATTGCCAAAGCTTTGGATAATAGATTTGCTTGTTTCTTGGTGGACGTAGCCCACACTAGGTGAACCACGTTAAATATGGTGTTGATTTATGTCTCTTGTTTTGTATATTTCTTCTAGTAGAATATCCACTTTTATTTGCATGTATGCTTAGATTTGATATATTGTCTATACAACTGGTGTGCTAATCCCAACACATGACTTACCACCTTCCCCTAGACCAGCTAGACCAAAACCTACATATGGACCTCCCCCTCATTATGATCCTCATCACACTATGGATTTTGTTTAGCATGAAATTATGACCACTCAAGGATCGAATTGGTGATACCTTATTCTCCATGCAGTATGAAGTTCATCAATAAGTGGTTATTAAACAACATGTCATCGAGGACCACATGACCCATGTCTAAAGCCACATTTTGAATTAAGTTAACAATATTGTCATCGATAAGTAGCAATATTTTTCCCCTCTTGACTAGTACCTTGATCACATCGTATTTTATTTCCTTGGCATCATCCCTCATGTTCACTTGGGCTCTCAGCCCCCCACTTGGGTTTTCCACAAACATCTTTTACCTTCTCTTTTCCTCTCGATCCCATTTGGGTTTATCACACAATTTAAAAAATATTGTTACATACTTACTTGGGCCATTTTCTCCGATTGGATTCATCACCATATACGCCTCAACATCCTACTATTGGATGTCTTGGCCTTTTTCTACCTCTTGGATTCTTCACATCACGTGAGTTGGGATATCTTATCGATCCCGGCTTGTGATTTTTACCTAACTATTGCATTATCATTATTCCTAAGTACCATGGTATTATCACATAAATACATGCAGAAATAAGGAAAATGATAAGTAAATCATCACATAAACATCACCAAATATCCAAATCATCATCAAAATCATATATATATATATATATATATATATATATCAAATCAAGTTTTATACATTGATAAAATCATACAAAATGGCTTTGTCCCATCTACAATATGAGTCAAGCATCTTTGTTGATCTAGAGGATCCTTACTATTAAACACCGATCTGAAATCTCACCTAAATCTATTACAATCAAGTTCACTATATAGATCAAGTTGAGAGCCTTCCGATGGTATGTGGAACTTTGAAAATGGAGGTCGTATGAAAAAATTATTGCATGAAGAATTTTTGGTCAATTTGTAAACATTGGGTCTACGCACTTGTTTGAGATGACACGAGACATGTGCACACTCTCCATGTAGACTAGTCAAAATGCAACAAGTGGCAATTTAGTTTTGAATGAAAGGGTGTTTTTCCTCCGTTCTTTGACACTTGTTATCGGATAAGTGGAACTCGCTATTTGTTGGTTGGGGGCCCTCGGTCGGGGTCAACACACTCATTTTGAGGAAGGGTTCCTTTTCCTCCTTTTTCTTCATATTACCCTTTCCATGGTTCTTTATATATATGCCTTTGTATTTCCCCACACCATGCATGTGGGATTAAATTTCCTTGTATTTTAAACTATTTACCATTTACCATGTAATTACTATTCCAACCTACCTTCTAACTTTGACACATTATGCCAACCATGAAACTTATTTATACCAACTCACTACATTACGTGGTCAACTTGCCATGCTCTCAACCTTAACACTTCATCTCCCAACCAATTCAATACATTCAGGTCACAACGTGGCTCATAGCCACTTAAAAATATCCATATTTTTTTCTTTTGAACTCCACAACACGTGTCATTCATTACATTATGGTCATGATCTCATGCCATTTGTTTCACCCTATTACACGACTACTTTCAATTATCTTTAGCTTTCACCTATTTGGACACTTTATCACCACAACATCTCAAACATCACAATATTTATGTCTTATTTTCATGATGATCCTCTATTGTTTCCTTTCGGTTTTGTTGTTTCATGGTTTTTGCAGCATTAGACCCACACGTGGCGGGATGAGTGACATTATCAGGTATACATTAGTAAGTATATTTCATTTTAGCTTGTACTTTTAGAACTCCTTTATGTACTTACTTTTAGTATATATGTTACGAATGGTCTTTTTCTGTTTACCACCCCACATTACGCTATTGTGACATGCGGTGATCAATGGCTAGGGCATATGTGTATACCTAATTTTTCACTTTTCATCTTTCATACCTATTACTAAAAATTTCCTTTATGAAGATAAATTTCACTGATGCATCTATTTCTAGAGTGGGTGTCTTAAACAACCTACTAGGAATGGGGAATGGTTATTCACGTAACCATTATAGGTTATAGATAGTACATGAAGAAAATGTCATTACTTGGTCTTGGCCTTATTTTTCTTTACACTAGGTATCCTTATCTTCCTAGGTTGCATACACATCACATTCATGATTTATTGCTTATATCTCATCTCTTGGAACCTTGTTCATCCATATCCAAGATCTATGAAATCTTACCTCTTTTCATCATCCATGGCCAATTCCATCACTTGTTGGCAATGGTTTTGGTGTTGTATTATTGGGGTGATAATGTCAAGTGGGGATACCACCCACACTCCATATTTTTAAAGTTTATGTATTAAACTTTATTATGATGGTCTTCCACATTTAAGAGTGGAACGACATGACCAATTAGCTACAATCCCTATTGGTATTAATAATGGACCAACGTATACATTGGTAGTGTAGAGTCCTTTTTATATAAGACCATTTTATCAATCACCGTATTTTGTTTCTCCCGACTCTTGTTATTTTACCCACTCAAGCCTAAAATAAACTAAGTATGGAGATGCAAGTGAAAGGCATCAATGTGTATCTTTAGTGCACTTGGGAATGAAGAAAAAAAGAAAGGCCCCAAAAAGCACCATCCCTCCATGTGTCCTAGGCCCGAGAAAGTTGCCTTGGTGGGTCAAAAAGTCGAAATATAACAGAAACACAAAAGCACTCCACGTGTCGCCCAGGTGAAAATTCAAATAGAGAGAAGGAAAGGAAGGCTCCAAATGAGTGCACGCTCCCCATGTGGTAGAAAGGGAACATCACCGACTCAAGGAGCACCAGTTGGACAAATTAAAGGAAATCACAAATATCCCAATAGGTAGTTGGGATATTGACCCAAGAGGAGATCATGAAATAAAATTAAATGTTGTCAGTGGAAGCTCTGATTCCAAACCATATAAGCAAGAAAAATAATATCTATAAAGGGCGTCTAATCAAGGTGAAATAGGAGAGAAAATAGACAATAGTTGTGAAAGAATTTCTGAACTCAATTTTGTAATAGCTAGCCTTAGTAAGACTTTGTTATAGGAGGAAGTTATAATTTGTGCCCTAGTGGCCTTATGTATTATTTTCTCCATTAAAGAAGAGTTCTTGTTCTGTACACTTTGGCTTTCATATTTTGTGTTTCTCTTCTTTTTTGCTAAGTAGTTCTAGATAAATTAGGAGATCTATCATGTTATATGCCCTTAGGTTTCCTTTATTCATTTATTATCTACATATTATCATGTTTTACATCTTCTCGGACTTTGATACTCTAAGATACTTTTGAAAATAGTGGATCATGCTAAAATTCTCTTCAAACTATTCTAAATAGACTCTTAGATATTTTTGTATCTTTTTAGGATCTATTCTGGTGCATCACCTTAGTTAGTTTACATTTCCTTCAAGCTTTATTCTAACCTTATCTCACCCCACAGAGAAGAGCCAACTTCTTTAAAATTTGGAGGTTACCTTAGGGCACATGTCCCACTAACCTAAGGTATCCAACAACTCTGATGGTTCATCTGCAAGGATAATCATCAACAATTTTCTGGCATGCCCGGTGGGACTCAAACATCCACACGTCCAAAGTTTTTCATCATCAAAGATTTACTAATTTTTAGAAGTACTTTGTTGGTCTACTCTAGTTCACAAGACTAATGTGAATGAGGGCGAGGACAAGGGTTAAAGGTGTGTTTGACTATTTGTAGTTATCCCCACCACGCAATAGAAGAGGTAGATAGATCCAGAGATCTTTGTCTCCTCCAAATCAGACTCTCTCAACACCTCCGCTAGGTAGGCCCTTCACAGAGTCAACTAGAACCCTCAGACCTATTTTTATGGCTCACCTTCAAGCTCATCCTCCAAGGTAGTTTGTCTCATGGAATCAAGGGAGCTTGCTCATCCTACCCACACCCTCCAGTGGTGTGGAATCCTATTCTAGCAAACACCCTAAAGGTGCTACCCAAATTTAGTGGAGAAGACTTCAAAACTCTAGAGGAACACCTCAAGACGTAGCAGAAATATGTGGTACATTATATCAAGGAACAAGATGTTACCTTATGATTTCTAGTATCTTATTTTAAAGGAAAGGCTTTGGATTGGTACTAATCCTTGACCCTAATACCATCAACACTTGGGACTAGCTAGGTGATGTGTTGGTAGCAATATTCCATGAAAAAGGGGATAGATCATTACTCCTACAACAACTTATCAACATCAAGAAAGGCCCTCAGGAGCTAATGACTAATTTCAACACCAGGTTCCACAAAACTTGGCAAAGGATTCCTACTCTAGCAAGACCACCGGTAGGTATGGCTATCATTTTTTACTTAAAATCTCTAAATTTGGATATTTTTGTAATGATTCAATCATTAGGAGGGGATTCCTTACCATGAGCATATGATATCACCATCCAAGTTGAGAATAATTTAATAGATTTCAGGAAGCTTCCCCCAGAGCCCCTTTTCCCATATACCCTGAAATGGCTCCCCTTCCACAAGCACAAGTACCAAGCTCTACTCAAACCCCTACATCTTTGTATAATTACCCATCTTCTCATCTAGCTCTAACTCCCATTACAACATCATCTTATTCTTCTCCCAAAATGGAGGAAATGAAAAACATCCTTAGAAATTTCTCTAATGAGATAGTAAATCTTAAAATAAATCAAGCCACTTACCCGAGACAAAATTATCAAAATTATCAAGGTGGTAGGCACCTATTCCTCCCAATATCATAATACCTAGAGACCTCCACTTGTGTAGCCATCTAACTAGCTAGTCCATGTACCAACACCACTCCAAACTATTCCACCCAATAGCGGAAGAGAGATGGTACTGGCATAGAACCATTTGGTTAAAGATCCCAATGCATGGTGCTTCCCCCGTGCAATAATTCTCACATGCCAAGAGGTTTTCCCAAAGGTAATATGTAATAAAGGGAAGATGAAAAAGAGCTAGGGAAGGTCATGACATTGACACATCATGACCTTACCATCCATGGAGTCCAAAATGTTACTTTCGTAGCACATATTCAAGGGATGTCCCTAGAATAAGAAGCGGAAATCACACCAGAACGTACTTTTTTCTCGAGTAGAAGGAGAGGAATCCAAATATTTACCAATGAATGAAGTAGTTATTTCCAATCCTATCCAATTTAATTACAATACTCACTTCAAGAAAAGGATCATAGAGGCAGATGCTCAGATCCCAAGCATAACTGGTAGAATGCAAAAGGAATCTCGACCCTCACCATGCCACCACCTATGGTCATGAAGGAGGCTCTTGAGAACTATTCGAATCAAGATGTCCTCCATCCCATGGGTGAAGGGATAAAGCACCAATCATCATCCAAAGCACCATCACCTAGACCAATCAACATAGTTCAAAAACTCAAGAAAGTGCCAGCTAACACATCCTTATGGGATCTTCTAGGCATTCCAAAGAAAAAGGAGTTTTCCAAGAAGCACTCAAATCAAATGATGATCCAATCACCTCCGGGAAGGAGAAGGAATGGGTAAAATCCATTGAGTCTCAACAGAAGCAGTACTGTTGAATCAAAAAGGAGAGGTAAGTAAACCGAGGCCCAATCCCTTTTTCATGACTCTTATAATAGGTAGGAAATTACTGCATAATTCTATGATAGACTCAAAGTGCAACACTACAGTCATGCCCAAAGCAATTGTAGATGCCTTGGGCATTAAATATGAGCCCTTAAAAGAGGAGTTATGTAACTAGATGGGAAGTCTATCCAAACCATAGGAGCTATCAAGGGACTCCCGTGTAGCTCTATTCCTAGCCTAAACATTACCATTCCACAAGATATTGTGGTAATCGACGTCCACCAGTCTTAGACTATGCCTCTCTCATGATTTCACAAGCCAATATTGGAGGCTATATGTCTCTTGATTGGTCTCATTGATTCTTGTGGACCAAATATGGGTCTAAAATGAAGGTCTTGTAGAACCCTGCCAAGAGCATATAATGGACCAAGTGGCTTTAGGTTTTGAAGCTTCCCATGCCATGATCACTAGAGAAGAGGAATCATATATTGAGGAAGGTGATCTTCAAAGTGGGTCATTTAGCCAACCTTCCTCCTGGAGATCCCTTTGGGAACTTTGATTCCACTGGTTTGGGTACTTACATCATTTTTGACAAGGACTCATGATTCAAAGGTGGTGGAAGGATATGATAAAAAGAAAAGGAATCCCTCCAAAGATCCCCAGATATGGACCCTACATTTTGATGGGGCCAAAAGCAAGAATGGCTTAGAGCTAGAATATGCTTATTATCCCCAAGTGGAAGGAAGATACTCCATTCATTCCATTTCCAATTCTCTTGTACCTAGTAATGAGGTAGAATATGAGGCCTTAGTGCATGGCTTGACAATGGCCCGAAAAGAAGGCATTAAACAGTTGAGAGTCTTTGGTGACTCAGAATTGGTAGTAACACAAGTAAGAAACTTTGTCACCATGAAAAATCCTAGGATGAGGTCCTATCGACATCAGGTGTGGGATCTCATCGATGATCTTGAAGCCTTCAATATCAAGGTTATTCCCAGATAAAAATACTAAGGCTGATAGGATGGCCTTGATCGGGTCACAATTTGACCCAATACGGGATTTGATAGCAAATGAGGACACCATAAAACTGATCATCCGCCCTTTTATCCCCAACAACATTGATCATTGGCAAGTCTTTAGTAGTGACCAATAGATTATACACTTCCTCCAGCAATCCGATCAATTTGCAAACCAACTCCAACCCAAGATCGAGGAAGCATATGGAGATCAGATTATCCAGTTAAAGACAAACAAACTTTTGAAAGGGTTAATAACCCTAGAGAGTCTTTTTGACTCAAATGATGCTAGTTCAGACCAAAGGAAGTTTGTAGCAATAAAGGAGGATTATGTTGGTGGAAGTATCTAAGGAGAAGGCTAAAGGTTGGGAGATTGTGAAAAAAGATTGTGGATTTATGTCATAAGTATGATAAGGTGATGGCTTAGACATATGATGACTTGTATGGCTACAACAAAGATATCATCCAACACACCATCGACCTCGAAGAAGGGACTAATCTTGTGCATTAGAAATAGAGGCTGTAAACCCAAAAATAGAAGCCCTCATGGCCGAGGAACTGAGAAAACTTTTGGAAGCCCATATAATCTTCCCGATCAAGCATACAAATGTGGGTCTCTAACCTAGTCCTAGTAAGGAATAAAAATGGTGAGATCAGGCTCTACGTAGATTTTAGATTTAAATAGGGCATCCCTAAAAGGACCACTACCCTTTTCCCTCCATGGAGAAAATATTACAAATGGTCAGAGCTCAGAGATGTTTTCTCTGCTTGGATGGTTTTTGGGCTACAATCAGATATGGCTCAGAAGGGGACCAACACAAGACTATGTTCATGACCAAATGGGGAACTTTTGCATATGAAAAAATTCCATTTGGACTCACAAACACCAGAGCTACCTTCAAAGGGCCATGGACAATGCATTTGGAGCATTGATCAACAAGGTGATTCTTATATACCTGATGACCTCACAGTATTCACCAAGACAATAGAGGAGCACACTGACCTTGGATGGAAGAAGCTATGTTCAAAAATGCCAAGAGTTTGGAATCTCTCTGAACCCAAAAAATGTGTCTTAGAGTGCCCCAAGGTAAAATTCTTGGGACATATTATGTCAAAGGAAGGGATCTCCATCGACCCCGAGAGAATTAAATCCATTCTAGAGCTCCCCTTTGCCAATTAATAAGAAAGCGGTCTAATCTTTCTTAGGAAAGATCAACTTTTTAGCAAGTTCATTTTGGAATTTTCGGGAAAATCCACCTAATCACTCTCATGCTAAGAAAGGACCTTAATTTCAAGTGGAATGTTGAAGGTTCATCAAGGCCTTTGAAGCCATAAAAGAAGCTATTGCATCTGCCCCGGTGTTGCACAACCCTGACTTCTCAAAAGACTTCATTATGTATGTATACAGAGGTAAACATAGCATAACATCCATACTAATGTAGAAAGGAGAGTCACAGGGAGAGGAACATTTGATCGCCTTCTTTTCAAAAACTCTCCATGACTATGAGACAAGGTACAACTTTGTAGAGAGATAGGCTTATGCCATAGTTAAGGTTCTGAAGAAATTCAGGCACCTGGTCACTCATAATAGGATCTAGGTCATGGTGGCTCACTCTAACATCAAAGAATATATAATGGAGGGTGAGATAACTAAGAAAAGAGTGAATTGGATCACTAAGATCCTTGAGTATGACATTGAGGTAAAACCCACAAAGCTTGTATGGGGTAGGGGCCTATGTCAATACCTAACACAAGACTCCATGCCCCTGATTTGACGATGAGCCCAAAGAGATATTTTATCTTCAAGAAAGTGACTCAGGTAGCTGGGTCTTAAATAGGGTCCATTTCATGCAGATGGGAAATACCTAGACCATCTCCCCTTTAAAAAGAGGAGATACTATCAGCAACAAGGATCTAATTTCACCATCATTGACAATTTCCTTTTAAGAGGAATTTTAATGGAATCCTACTCAAGTGCTTGGAAGACAATGAGGTTAAAAGAGTCTTACATGAATTACATCATGGGAGCTCGGGAGGTCATTTTTGGCCCAAACCACAACCATAAAAATCTTGCAAGTAGGATACTTTTGTTCAAGCCCTTTCACCAACAATTAAACAGAGATAAACAGATGTAAGGTTTGCCAAGTTTACATAGGTTTGAAGGAACACAACATTTCCTCTCAACCCCATCTTGATTGAGGAGCCATTTGCACAATGGGGTTTGGACTTCATTGGAATGGTTAACCCAACTTTGAGCACTAGCCACAAATGGATCCTCACAACAACTGATTACTTCACCCGATGGGTGGAAGCGGTCCCACTTAAAGAGTCCACAGAGAATGTGATCTTGGGACTCCTACAGGATATAACTACACTTCACCCCCACACTATTATATTGGATAATGCTAAGGCCTTTTGGGGGCCAAAGTATCCAAATTATTGGTAAAGCATGGGATATACCTAAAGACATCCTCAATTATTACCCATAGGGAAATGGTTTGGCGGAATCTACTAATAAAAACTTGATCAGGCTCATAAAGAGAATGGGGCATGAACATAAGAGATTGTGGCATGAACACATCAAAACAGCCCTATGGGCTGATTGGATCACTCCAAAGCAGATCCTAAAAATTCTTCATATGAAATAGTCTATGGGAAAAGCATTGTAATGCCAATTTCCATGGAAATCCCTACATTGCAACTATTGAAACAGATGAGATAGAGGAGAATGGAGTGATGCAAGTAATACTTTCCAAGCTAGTAGAGCTTCAAGAGAAGAGGAATTTGCTCATGAAGCCATGATCAATCACCAACAAGTGGTCAAGACTTGGTTTGATCAGAAGACATCGAAACTAGAATTCCAAGTTAGAACTATGGTTCTGAAATGGGATGCAAGGGCTGCCAAGCCAAGAAATCATGGAAAGTTTGACCCATTATGGATGGGACCCTTCAGAATCAGCGCATGTAAGAAGCACAATGCATTTGAGATTGAAACTATGGAAGGTGATTCCTTGGTGATTCCGGTAAAAGAATTCACTTAAAACCTTTCCTATGAGTCCCTTCGTAAAATATTGTATCATATGTATATTTTTCTTTTCTTTTCCTTTTCACTTTGTCTTTTTGTCTCTTTTAATAAGTGTCTCGGACATGTGTCCTTCATGAATTCCCCTTGCCACTTTTTTTGAATTCTTGGAGGGAGTGTACCTTCCTAATTTTCCCCAAAATTAATGATCCAACAACTTCAAAGTACACTTGAGAGGAGAATATTTGGAATTGATACGAGATCTCTCGAAAAGCATAGAATTCGGCACTTTGGGTCATTAATTAGAAATGGGTTGTTATGTGAAATGAATCTAAATGCACATGATCCATTACTCTCCAAGTCAAGGAAATTATTTAAGAAATCCATGAGCATTCAATGGGATCATTTCAAAATAGAGTCTCCTGAATCATTCATCCAGAGCCAAAGAAAAAGAACTAGATTGTCTTCAAAGTTCAAAAGCACCATGGCCACTTCCATCTCTTGTGCCACTAGTGAAGTCTTATGCAGGGCATCCTACACCACCTCACACTCTTCAATAAAATTTAAGATTCCTAGAAGAGGTGTCTCAATCTAGCGACCCTACTACAGTTTCAGACTTTTCTGATGACATCTTCTATCCCATCCTCACCAAGAATCTAAAAGCCTTAAGAGAGGAAACCTACGCCAGGTTTATTAACCTAGAAAATTTTGAATCTTTTGGGTCAAGGACATAGAGCATGACCCTCACCCAATATATGGTGCCTCTTTTCACCCATTCCCCAGAGCTCATATAGATGTGTGTGGGATATTTCAATTTAGGAACCCATACCATCGTAGGCAAGAACCTAATGGTGGTGATTACACCATAAGCTATCAGGGACATGTTGGCTCTGACCCATGACCCAATGACCAGTTTCTACAATATGGCCAAAATCCAAAATGTCTTGGCCCAATGCTAGAACAAATATTCATTCCTTAATAGGGAGTTGAGGTAGGAATACTTAGGTGGTTCTAGGCTATGACCTTCCCCATTCCATTAAAGTCACTAATGGAAGATTCTTAGGATGCCTGTTCCATGTTGACATTCATTTTTAGACAAGATTCAGATAGGAATGTCAAGGATTGGCAAATGGCAGCCTTGTTTAGAATGAGGTCTATCATGAAAGAGCATACATACCGCTTTGACTTCACATAAGTAATTGCGGAGTCTATTTGTTAGCAGCTCCACCGGTTCTTAGTAACCTCCACTTTCATGTATTCTTCATACCTGTTCCACCTGATTCTATATCATAATGCCCAATATTTTGGTCAGTTCATGACTCTGACCTTATGGGACATGGATATTTATCCCCAAAAGGTCATTTTTATTTCCACATGGACCCATGTATTGTACCATTCATCGGACGTATATGAATTATTTAATTATTTTTTAGAGCCCCTCCTTCCGGAATTCAATCGAGGGGATCAACAACAAAATAGAGATGCGGTCATTATAATACCATCAATAGAGATCCTTAACTATCACCTGAATCATTCCCCTAGTATCCAAGACCATGGATAAAATGCATCTTGATGACTACTCTATCGGTGTTATCGCAATTAACCTTTACGAGTTCCTGCATGGACAAGGTTGAATTAATGAATGAAACTATGGTAGTAGTCACTACTGACTACCTAAAGCTCAACAATTATCTAAAAAAGGCACAAGCTAGCCTAAGTAAGGAGGAAGCCACTTGTATCAAATATCGAAAGTGAGTTAAAGATCTAGAGAAAAGAAATAAATCATCTCCATAAGGAATTAAAGGAGGCTTCGTCAAAATAATCCCTTATGGCTTCTCAAGTGGAAGCAAAGACTCTAGTGGCCAAACTTCTACATTCAAGGCCTCTACCCATTCACTTACACAAGAGAAGAGGGCCATATAATAGGAGGTTGATTCAAGAAAGGTGGCAGTGGAAACAATACAAGCCAGGTTACACACTTTGTCGAGGTAGAAAGGGGCAACCTCCAAACAAAACTAAAATCATCTAAGGACATGGTCAAGGACTTGACCTGAAAGATAGGACAATAATACCAAAAGGGGGAATCGTAATGTTAGTGTAGGAACTGTATGCTTCTTGTTGTGACCAAATTGCCACAATGGCAATGAGATCTAGCCCCCACACTTGGATTCACATCCGATGCATAAGGATTATGCTCAAATATAGAAACCTCTACCTCCACCATCAATAGACAATGTCTACCAAGGTCCATGAATCAAATATTTTGATTCAAAAACTTTATGATGCTTCAGACTCTACCCTTGATTGCCACAAAGATCATTGAGATTCGAGTTGTAACAATGTGTCTATCAAGTGCTAAAATCTCTTGGCTTAGCTTCACCAGGGAATCAGAGAAAGGAAGTAGAGCATCAATGAACTAGTCTAGTTAGGCTTTCCTTCCCCTTCCCTGATGACTCTATAGTCCTTTCAAAGGACCAAATTCAACAGCTCCTGATCACCAAATGCCAGGACAAGACTGTCTTTTAGTCTTTAAAGGAGAGCTCCAGTGTTACCAAGGTGGAGGCTATTTTAAACCCCATTGTGTAGTTATATTTTCACTTGCACGTAGTAGTGTAGAACCTCCAAAACTTCTCACATAAGGAGATAATCAAACTAGACCAAGCCTTCCACATCTTACGAGAGAAGGGAATACCCAATGGAGGAGGAATGGCTCGGATATGCGAGCTACTTTGTAGAATCTACGAGTGGTTTTTGTACAAGCCATATTTTTTTAGGCTAGGAGATTATCGTGTCCTTCCACAAATGACACAAATTCCCTTGGTGAGTCTTCATAACTATAGATTCCTTTTTGTATAAGATTCTTTTATCAATCACCTCCTTTTGTTTCCCCCAAATCTTCTTCTTTTTCCCACTTAAGCCTAAAATTGAATAAGTATGGAGATGCAAGCGAAAGGTGTCCACGTGTCTCTTTGGTGAACTTAGGGCATGAATCAAATAAAGGAAGGCCCCAAACAAGGGTCATCCCTCCACATGTCCCAAGCTCAAGAAATTTGCCTTGATGGGTCAAAAAGTCGAAATATAATAGAACACAAAAGTGTTCCACGTTTCACCCAAAGGCGGAAATTCAAATAGAGAGAAGGAGAGGAAGCCCCCAAACGAGCACATGCTCCCCACATTCCGTAAAGGGAACATCACGACTCAAGGAGCTCTAGGTGGATGAATTAATGACAATCACAAATATCCCAATAGGTAGTTGGGATATTGACCCAGAAAGGAGGAGATCATGAAAGAAAATTAAATGTTATTAGTAGAATCTCTAATTCCAAACCATCTAAGTAAGAGCTAGGATATCTATAAAGGGGCGTCTGATCTAGTGTGAAACATGGAGACAAAATAGACAATAGCTGAAGTTACGAACTCTAGTTTATAATATCTAGCCTTAGTAAGACTCTATTATAGGAGGAAGTTATAGTTTGTGTCTGTTAGTGTAAATTCACAGCACCCCCAAAATGACCTATGGATATGCTTTTCTAAGGCAATGTCATTTGGTGTGAATGCACAACATTGAGCTTTCCCAAAGTGTGGGACCTTTGCAAATGGGGAAAGCTCTCCAGAGAAGGTTGGTTCCTCTTCCTAAACTACCTACCACAAGCTATTCCAGTGCAGGAAAGCTAATATAATCCTAATCTAACTATGCCAAGGAGACAGAGAGAGAAAAAGGGGAAAATAGATCCTATAGTAAAATGGTGATACACCAGAGAAGGAAAATGTTGAACATCTATCAAAACTGCCATGGAAATAAAGAGAGGTGAGCAATGGAAAGGATGGACAAGTGCATCACAAAACCAAGGATGGATTTCACACAAAAATGTTCCAAAACTCCATGAACACAGCCCTAAAACCTGTAATAGACATTCAAACATGCACAAATACCTGCAATGAAGAGAGGCAAGAAGAAAACAAGAAAAAATGAGCAAGGATGGACAAATGCATCACAAAACATGTTTTTTATTGTTCTAGAATTTTTCAAAAACCATAATTTCACTGGTAAGAGGCAAAAATGCCATTATAAAGCAAGGGAGGAGGTTGAAACTCCATTTTCAACCCTGGGGAAGAAAAGAAGGGAGAGGCAAAGAAGAATGATGAACAACTTGTTACAAATGAGCCAAAATTGGCTTTTAACCATGAAGAAGAATGGAAGAAAGGAGAAAATGTAGGAAAATATTATTATGGACTTTAACCATTGACAAGATTCATTAAAATAGCAAGGGAACCTCTGCAAATCCACTTCCCAATGCATTCAAGCCCACAGGACAAGAAATTTCCCATACCTCATTAAATCTGGTAGATGAAAATCTGATTTTTTGTCTTTTCCAGTGCTAGGAAGATTTTCCAAATTTCTCCCATGAATCTTCACCAAAATCCAAAATTGAGGGGTCCAACGTGTAGAGAATTTCACCAGCTTTCCAATGACATAAAGAACACGAAAATCTGAGCTATGGATCAAAAGATATGGCCCTATGAAGATTTAGGGAAAAAATGGCGAAAACAGAATCAAAATTCGGTTGTGAGGTCAAACATTAAAAAATTTCCTTTTGAAAATTTTTCCCAAAACCTTCGCACCTCTACCACTACATGGCACCATTTCATTGGCCATGGGCCTACCTAGGAAATTTTCCCCAAAAAAACTCCATCGGGCCATAACTTGCAAAATACAAGGAGTTAGGAGGACTTCTTTCCCTTTCTAGAAATGGAAGAGGATCCTCTATCGATGAAGTAATACCCAAAAAAATTTAGTGCCTGAAAAGTGAAAAAAAAATGAATGAGGTACAAGGAAGGAAGGAATGAAGGAAAGTTAGCCAAAATAAGCACGAGGCTTATTTTGGATAACAATTTGGCAACTCTCAGGGGTCATATGCCTACTAGATGAATGATTAGTGGCCTTTGAAGCATCCATTGGGCATGGAGTCAAGCCTGATAATCAATTCTGATCTGAAATATGAAAATATGACCTCTGAGCCACTTGGAAACCCACTGAACTTGGAGCTGATCTTCACCAAAATGCCACTGAAATGAACTGTGCAAGAGCAAAACCAGCACCACAAAAACTATGTACAAAACTGAAAATCATACATACCCCAAGTGGGATATGTAGAGTGTGCATAAGCACTTCTTCTATTGAAATAAAACCTACCTATTCTACTCTAACTAGAAGAAAAGATGGGCTAAACAAACCCAACAACTAGTTGTGCAAAATAGCTTCCTTTCTTCAAAATGGGCAGCCATGCAATTGATTTGGAGCTGATCATGGCTGTTAGGATGAGTGGAAAATCAACAAGAAGCTGGTCTTCTACCCATATTAGCAAGGTGTCAACTGAAAACAAGTTAGATACCTCTTTTAGTTGCTCTGCATTTGGATTGAAGAGGTATGGCAGCTGATCCTTGGTACTTTGTAGCTCATCCTCATGCTTAGAAGCAAGCATGACTAGTTGTGGCTTCTCCTTTGGCTCCAATGAAGCCAAATACCTTATTGGGCAAGGTCTGATCCATTTTATATGCCCATAGCTCTGATTTTCAACTCCAAAAATGGAGTCTTCTTGTAGACCTTCTTGGGTGGATGATGTGGAAGAAATGATGAAGTTCTCCTGTTGTTTTCCTTCTTCCTCCAATGAAGAACATGGAAGATTAATACCTTCCAATCTTGGTTCCAATGAGCTGTCACAAAACACAGGCTGTTGTTTTTGAATGTTCTCCTTTGTGGCAGCAGGCTCTTGATGTTGGAGAATGAATGGTGGAGAAGAGAATGTTGTAATTTCAGTTGGCTCCTCCTCAAGACATTCCTCTAAGTCTGATAAACCATCAAACTCTTCGTTGTCCCGCTGCAACAAAGCTTTTCCCTCTTGCATGGTGACCTTCAAATCTGCATTTTCTTCACCATGTGCAACTTCATTTTCAAACATGCAACTTGCCAATTCGAATTCATCCAAGAAATCAGATTTTTGGAGAGATGAAGTGGGAGAGAAACATGGAAATTCTTGTGCCTTTTGCTCATAATTTGGACCTGTTTTGTTCACCTCCATAATAGTTTCATTAATCAAATCAGCCCCTTCAAATGAAAGCAAAAATTCATCAATAATGCTTCCTTCATCCAATGGCTTCAAACATGATTTAATCTCTTCCATTTTCTCCTCTTCAATGGGGTTTGGAGCTGGTTTTTCTTCCTCCACAATGACTGATTTTGCAAGTGCAAATTGGATCAGCATTTTCTTTAGGCAAAGTGCCAACATGGACACCCAACTCATCACCAACAAACTACTGATTATTTTCCTCTTGTTCTTTTTCTTGTTCTATTGCAAACTCAGCCTCAACCACCACTGTTGCTTCAACTCCAACTTCCTCTTTTGGCTTCACCATCAAGGGGATTTTTGTAATCCTGAATTTGAGAGCCAAGTTCAACAAACTTTTGATCTTTTCATCCTTGTTTGGCTCTTCTTCTTGTTGTTGTTTTCCTTGACTGGCATTTTGATTTTTATCTTCCCAACATGGATTTGGGAATGCAAGAGGAGGGGTGGGTTGTGACTCAATTGATTTTGCAATTTTTTGTGGTGTTGGAGGAGGTAGAAACTCTTGTTTCTTTAGAGGGAATGGCTGTTTGGAAGGGAAAAGGATAGAAGAATTGAGATGGGGTGGAAGACTAGGGGATGGAGAAATGGAATCAACTTTTGGGACAGTAGATGGAGAGTTTAAAACTTGACACTGCTGAGATAAAACAGATTGGGAAAGAGGGAAAGAAAAGGCATGAGATGGTGTGCTTACCCATTGACAAGGTTGTTAAATACTCCTCTCATACACCTCTATTCCTTTAGTCCACTTTGCAAGCAATGGTAGTGTTGCAACAATGAATTCAAGTTTCTCTTGAGGGTTGTAATGCCTTGGAAAAGGTCCCACCCATGGACAAGGTGCTCCACAACCAATTCCAAATGCTTTCATTTGTGCTTGAGCCCTAGATTACACCATGCTTGCCTCCATCTTTTGGATCTTCTCCAGTAGATCTGCATTTTCTTCTTGACTTCCCTCACAAACTGATTTTGGCATTGCTCATATGGGTATGCATACTAGTTTTGAATATGATCAAAATACTGATATGGAGGATTTGAGAAACATGTTGGAGGTGGAATATATTGTTGTTGTTGTGAATGCAAATTCCATGGGGGAAATGAAGTCATGATTGTACAACTTCATGGAATGAAAGAAGATGGAAGAGATGGAAAGAAGAATGAATGGAAATGAATGGAAAATAGGTCTGCAACTCAGAGAATGAGTTATTAACTAGATGGAGATGCCAGATGTGTTTGCAATTGCCTCCAAAGGCTAAAATTTTATTAGGAACACATCAACTTGCAAAAGATAAAGTGGAAAACCTCTAAGGTCCCACAGTGCATGCCAAAACTATTAGTGAAAATTCACAGTACCCCCAAAATGACCTATGGATCTAATTTTCTAAGGTAATTTCATTTGGTGTGAATGCACAACATTCAACTTTCCCAAAGTGTGGGACCTTTGCAAATGGGGAAAGCTCTCCAGAGAAGGCTAGTTCCCCTTCCTAAAATACCTGCCACAAGCTATTCCAGTGCAGGCAAGCTAATCTAATCCTAATCTAACTATGCCAAGGAGATAGAGAGAGAGAAAAGAGGGAAAAATAGAGCCTACACTAAAATGGTGATACACCAGAGAAGGAAAATGTTGAACATCTATCAAAATTGCCATGGAAACAAAGAGAGGTGAGCAATGGAAAGGATGGACAAGTGCATCACAAAACCACTAATGTATTTCACACAAAAAATGTTCCAAAACTCCATGAACACAGTCTTAAAAGCTATAATATACATTCAAAAATGCACAAATACCTGCAATGAAGAGAGGCAAGAAGAAAACAAGCAAAAACGAGCAAGGATGGACAAATGCATCACAAAACACGTTTTTAATTGCTCCATAAGTTTGCAAAAACATCATTTCACTGGTAAGAGGTAAAAATTTCCATTACAGAGCAAGGGAGGAGGTTCAAACTCTATTTTCTACCCTAAGGAATAAAAGAAGAGAGAGGCGAGAGAAGCATGATGAACAAACTTGTTACAAATGAGCCAAAATCGGCTTTTAACCATGAAGCAGAATGGAAGAAAGGAGAAAATGTGGGAAAATATGATTTTGGACTTCAACCATTGACAAGATTCATTAAAACAGCAAGGGCACCTTTGCAAATCCACTTCCCAATGCATTCGAGCCCACAAGACAAGAAATTTCCCATACCTCATTAAATCTGGTAGATGAAAATCTGATTTTTTTGTCTTTTACAGTGCCAGGGAAACTTTTCCAAATTTCTCCCATGAATATTCACCAAAAGCCAAAGGCGGGGGTCAAATATGTAGATAATTTCACCATCTTTCCAATGACATAAAGAACGCAAAAATCCAAGCTCTGGATCAAAAGATATGGCCCTCTGAAGATTTAGGGAAAAAATGGTGAAAATAGAGTCAAAATTCGGTCGGCAGGGTCAAACTTTAAAATTTTCCCTTTCAAAATTTTTTCCCAAGAACCTCTATGCCTCCACCACTACGTGGCTCCATTTCATTGGCCTGAGACCTTCCTAGGAAATTTTCCCCAAAAAAACTCCGTCGGGCCATAACTTGCAAAATACAAGGAGTTAGGAGGACTTCTTTACCTTTTCGGAAAGGGAGAATATCCTCTATCTAATGAAGCAATACCTAGAAAATTTTGAGTGCCTGAAAAGTGAAATTTTTTTTTACCGAGGCACTGAGGAAGGAAGGAATGAAGGAAAGCCAAAATAAGCGGGGGACTTATTTTGGATAATGATGCCCTAAGCGGCCTTATGTATCATTTTCTCCATAAATAAGAGTTCTTTTTCTATGCACTTTGGCTTTCATAATCTGTGTTTCTCTTCTTTCATTTATAATTAGTTCTAGTTAAAGTAGATCTATCATGTTATATGCCCTTATATTTCCTTTATTCATTTCTTATGTCTACATATCATTGTGTTTTACGTCTCCTTTGACTCGATTCTCTAAGATGGTTTTGAAAATAGTGGATCATGCTAAAATTATCTTCAAAATATTCCAGATAGACTCTTAGATATTTCTATATATTTTTAGGATCTATTACGGTGCATCACCTTAGTTAGTTTTACAATTCCTTCAAGCTTTATTCTAACCTTATCTCACCCCGAGAGAAGAGTCATATTCTTGTAAATGTGGAGGTTACTTTAGGGCACACGTCCCACTAACCTAAGGTATCCAACAACTTTAATGGTTCATTTGCAAGGATAATCATCAAAAAGTACCATATAGATACATGATGATCATTGTATTGATGGTCGAGTGTATTGTTCATTTTTACAAGAATACATTCTACAATCATTTTGTGAGACCTAGGAGTAAAGTGGAAGTGTTGGGTAAAAGTTGTAAATTAAATTATATATACATGAATTGCTTTATTTTGAGTGGGGATTTTTCCTTCAGGTTTCCCCACTATAAATCTGGTGTTCTATGTCTTTCATATTTTACTCATTTACTCTTTGTTCATGTTATGTAATCTACTATATAAACATCTTAATCTATAATCTTTGGAAATTATATTATGGATTTATAATTAGTTTATTATACATTCCTTATGAGTCATGATATAGAATCGGAAAGGAGTGATTATGCTTGTGTAGAGATAGATTTGGATGTTTTCTAGTTTCCATAAGTAAAGAACTTGATTTTTTTGGATCGAGAAACCCTAGATATTTCCCTATCAACTTCAATCTAGTTAGGTTCAAAACTCCAATATCTACTCAAATATTATGACTATTTATTGATTTAGATCTTGTTTGATAATTTGCATGCATAGGTATGTGTTTACGCGACTTGTTCTTGGTCTTTCATAGTTTAAATCCATTATCTAAAAGTACCTTTTTAGTTTTTCACATTATTTATAAGCTGGTGTATCTATTTTTAGTTTTGGATCTGAAATGTTTCTTTACATCCAGTTAGTTTGGAGCTTTTAAGTATGTTTTGATAGTAAATAACATTATTTTTTGCTAGATCTATTTTTGTGAAACACGAGCCAATAAGGCATTCCACATTTTTGCATTGTCGGACTTTTGTTACCTTTCCTCTGTCACTTGTGAAGTTCAAGACAATAATAAAGCTCCATATAGCTTCACCGTGTCATATTTTAATTGTTTCTTTCTGTCAGTTGTGAAGTACGAACCAATAATGTTGTTCTAAACTCTTCACACATTCAATCTTTTATTTTGTTTTTGACCCATGCGAAATCTGATCCAATAGAAAATCCCCAAGTATTTTCATATTTAATTTTTTTAGTCTATTGTTAAACGTGTCAGTGGTTAACCAATAATATTAAGCCATCATGTTTTCCTTTTTAAGTCTTTATCAGAATTTTTGAGTTGTGAACAAATAGAACATGTCCATGTTCTTTCACATTTTTTTCCTTTTTATATCTGTGTTAGAATGCGAAAAAAAAAATCCAATAAATTAACGACATGTATGTACGATTTATTCATCTATTTTTTGTATTAATTTTTCTTAGACGTCTTTTTTGCACTACAAAGTGTGATCTAATAGTAAAGAACCATGTGTATTTTACTTTTCATAGTGTCAAAGTTTTTATATTTTTTTGTGTGTTATTTGTTCACCACTTCTTTCTATTGACTTTTCAACCTTGTTGCATACCCAATAAACTATTCATCTTAGTTTATTCCATGGACTTCACATCCTCGAGGATCATCAACTTATAAAGTTTTGAAAGGATGACATATGCCCTCTTGTGTTTGTTTATTTTCAATGTGTGTCACCTCTTGTTTTGTTCACATTTTATCTCTTTGTTTTAATATTTTCCAAGTTTCTTCTTCTACTTTGGTCGCATGTTCTACTTCACATATTCGGACCCAAAAGCTTTTTTTTTTGTTTAATTTTTGGGACCTCACGTCTATTGGTCTAATCTTCTAGGAAATTTTCCGAGAAAGCTGACACGTTCCTCATTTATTTGTTTTGATCTTCGACATATGTCATATCTTGCTTCATCTGTGGGTTTCAATTTTTCTTATACTAAGGGTTTTGAATTACTTTGTTATGTGGGTATCAACTTTTCCTTATTTTGTGGGTTCAAATAATTTATTTTATACCATAGGTTTTCAAATTTCTTTATTAGTACCGTAGATGTTTATTTTGTTGTACCATGCAGGGTATATATTTCTTTTACATCGTAGATTTAAAAAAAAAATTGAAGTGCAAGTTTCAAAATTTTAAATCTTTATAAATTTTTCTCCTCGGTCTTGTAGTCTTCCGTGACTTGTTTTTTTTGTTTTATAGGCCTCCTCCCATGTTCTTAAATCTTGTTTAGATATTTAGTCATCAATTTTAAGATATTTCATTTAAATTTTTAAATTTGTTTTACTTTTTTCTTATAACTTTGCTATTTTTTCTATGGATAAATCTCAGCTATTAAATGGAACTAATTACAATATCTAGAGAGTTAGGTTAAAATCATGTTTCATGGCTAGAAAATTATGGGATCTTGTAACTGGTGTGGAGACACGACCCACTGGAAGACAAGAAAATCCTGAAAACCTTAGCTCCTTCTCCCAAAGATCTCAGGAATCCCTATCTATCCTATTACAGAGCATAAAGGATGAATTTCTACTACATATAGGTCATATGGATTCTCCTGCAGATGCATGGAAATAATTAGAAACCATGCATGAAGGTAGTCACCTGTCAAAAATAATTAAGCTAATTATGGAATTGTTTACAACTCCCATAAAGGGGATGAGAAAATTGTTAATTATCTGGCTAAAATTAAAAACATTAAAGCTCAGTTAGATGGATGTAATTGTGAATTGTTTCAGGATAAGCTTCTGTATTTTATCATTTAGATAAATATTCATGAAAAGTTTAGAAATTATATCTCCATAATGATCAACCTAATTTAGATACTTTGTCTTCTCGTTAATTCAAGAAGAATGTGTTATGGAAAATTTTGATTCAAAATATATACTACTCCTCGGGAATTGTTCTCTCGTAATCATAAACCCTCACACAAGAGAAATAAAATCAATCCTAATTAGAAATCTAATATCAAACTAAGATTTAAACCCAATCCTAAATCTAAATCTCTTAAGAAAAGTCATAGTTCCTCAATGGCACATGTAACAAATGTGTTGCACTGTTAAGATTCCTAAATGGGCTCAAAATCTTGTTAAGGACTCTAATCATGTTAACCTAAAAAGGTTACTCCTAGTCAAAATTATTATAATGCCTTGATGACCCTATATGAGGTTGAACCAAAATATTTTAAATAATCCTATCAAGATGATAGATGGATCAAGGCTATGAAATATGAATACAATTCTTTAATTAAAAATAACACTTGGGAACTAGTCCCTCCTCCTTCTAAACGAAGCATTGTAGGATCTAGGTGGTTGTATAAAATTAATTATAAATCTATAGGAGAAATATATAAATTTAAGGAAAGGTTAGTAGCTCGTGGTTTCACTTAGAAACCTGGTCTTGACTATGTTGAAACTTTTTCTCATGTAGCTAAAATGAGCACCTTTGTGAGAATTTTTCTTGCATTAGCTGCCCAATATGGTTGGTAGATTCACAAAATGGATGTTAAAAATGCATTCCTAAATGGTGACCTAAAATAATAAATCTACATGCGTCAACTTAAAGGTTTGAAGAACCTGATAAGGAACTATATGTATGTAAACTGAAGAAATCTTTGTATGGTCTTAAACAAGCTCCTAGAGCTTGGTATGCTAAAATTAATAGTTTCTTTCAGGATCTTGGATTCAAAAACTGTTTTTCGATAATGTTTTATTTTTAAAATTGAAAATAATCATATTATAATTATTTTCTTATATGTTGATGATATTTTAATTACTATCGGTGACAAAAATTTAATTTCTATAATCAAGGAAAAATTAAAACAACATTTTGAAATTATTGCTTTAGGTTTGCTAAATCATTTTTAGGCATGGTTATATTTCAGGATCATAAAGCTATTATTGCATCTCAATCTCAGTATGTTGTGAACTTACTTAGAAGACTAAACATGATTGATTGTAAGCCCATTACCATTCCTATTGAAGTTTGTGTTAAATTAGATCCTAAACCTATATGTCCTAAATTTGATCCTACTCTATATATACAACTAGTTGGTAGTCTAATTTATTTGACTATTACTAGACTTGATATTTCATATGTAGTAGGTGTTGTTTCTATATTCATGCAAGATCCTTATGAGGATCATTGGAAAATGGAAAAATAATTCTAAAGTATGTTAAAGGAACAATTAATTATGGTTTATATTATTCTTCTTGTAATGATGCAAAATTATTTGGATATTGTGATTCTGACCATGTTGACGATGTTACGAGATAGAAAATATACTTCGTATATGTTTTCAATTTGGATACAAAAGTGCCATCACTTGGAGTAGCAAGAAGCAACCAACAGTTTCTATCTCTTCTCTATTGAAGTAGAGTATAGAAGTGTTATGGAAGTAGTAAAGGAAGTTATGTGGCTGAAAAGACTGTTGGATGAACTACATATGGGTGTCAAAGGAATAAATAATCTTCTATGTGATTGCCAAAGTTGCATTGCTTTTGCAAAAATCTAGTTTAGCATCAAAGGAAAAAGCATATCGAAGTTCATATGCACTTTATTCGAGAGAAAGTCTTGAATGGTGATATTGATCTCAAGTTCTATTTGACTTGAAGATCAAGTTGCATATATCTTCACAAATCCATTGTGTTCTATTAAATTCTAAAAATTTCATGCCTTGTTGGGCCTATCATAGTTTCCATTGAGGGGGAGTGTGCATGACAATGCCACCTCTTAACGGTTTGTTGTAAACTTCCAATACTTCCTCCATTTTTTGATAAGTAAATGTTCACATTATGTGAATTCACTAGTAAATCCAAGAAAAGAATTAGTTATCGAATGCCTTGTTGTAGAAAAGGATCCATAATTTGATATAAGTCTTCAAACGTAAAGAACTTGTCCTTAGAATGTTTTTGTATATGTTTCTTTGTATTGTGGATTTTATGGGATCCTTGGAACACTGTTTTGAACTGTGGAAAAACAGTGTATCATGGTCTTCCTAAAATTTGCAATGCCTTTTTCACAACTTGTATAATTCCATGGGACACCATAATAGTGTACTACAAAGTTGAAAAACCCGTAGGAATTTACTTTAGTGCACCACAGAACTAAAAACCCACTGAACAAGTTTTTTGGTTGCCATCTTAAATGATGAAGTTGATTTATGGATTTTAATTGGCATAAATAACTAATGTTAACATGTTTTAAAAAAAATTCCCACCTAACATTAAAGGGGAGTGTTGGGGTAATAATTTCATGTGGGGATACCACCCACACCCCATATTATTTTAAAGTTTATATATTAAAATTTATTATAATGGTCTACATTTAAGAGTGGAACGATGTGACCGATTCACTACAATCCCTCTTGGGATAAATAATGGACCAACGTATACATTGGTATCATATAGATACATGAAGATTATTGTATTGATGGTCGAGTGTATTTTTCATTTTGAAAGAAACCATTCGTAATCATTTTTTGAGACCGAGGAGTGAAGTGGAAGTGATGGGTAAAATTTTTACATGAAATTCTTAATACAAGTAGTGCTTTATTCTGAGTGGGGTTTTTTCCTTTGGGTTTCCCCACTATAAATTTGGTGTTTTGTGTCTTTCATATTTCATTCATTTTATCTTTATTCATGTTTTTAATCTGTTATATAAACATCTTAATCTATGGTTATTCATTGCACTTCATAATCTATAATCTTCAAAAATTATATTATGGATTTATAATCAATTTATTATACATTCCTTATAAATCGACATGTATTTCCTTGTGGTTTATTCCATCGACCATGGGAGATGATTTCATATATATACCCTCACCTTTTTGACACTCAAAGAAAAAGGAATTAAAAATCATTTGAACTGACATTATCTCTACTCTTTTGCATCATCTTCACATCTACTCACCTAGATCTTGGTTCATCTTGTATCTTGCTTGGAGTGGATTGGATACTCTTCTTCTCGAGATGGTTTCTACACTATTAGGTCACCTATAGTGATTCTAGGATAGGAACAATGTTATCCTTATCCACCTAATAACATCTATCTCTTGGCATATTGCTTCTCTAGAGAAATATATGAATCAGTGAGCACCCCACTAGTTCAAGGTGAGTGCTCTATCTCTTGTCATTTTACATAGTTAAGTTCATTTCCTTCTTCATTTTTTATATTAGCTTAGTATTTAATATGTTTGGATGATAGTTATCATATTAATTTTATCCAATATCATCTACTTAGTTACCGTTACTTTCATTTCAGTTATTTCAAGTATGCTTATGTCATTTATTATTGATCCATATCTTTCCACATCCAACCACTAATATCTCAAGTAGGGTTCCTTCCTCCATCTTGATTTTAGGCCTTGGAAAGCCTAGGTTTACCTAGGGTAGGGATTATTTACCTCTAGATATGTGACCCTTATGTTCATTATAGCCCCTTTAAGTATAACCCTTTGCAGGTTGATACATGTGTGTTTCCTAATCATTTCCTTGATACCCTTGTAGAAAGACTTATTTAGGAGTGCATGTTATCGAGACACATTTTGGCCCACATGTAAATAAGTGCCCCCAAACTCTCCCCATATTCTAAATAGTTGAGTATGAGCTAAAAAAATGTTGAATTTTTTTAATAAATTTGAAATAGGAAGGAGATCCATGCCCCCAAGATTTCTAAAACCAAGCATGAAGCTAAGTGTTGGTGTGAAGAAGGAATGAAAATTTTCATGTCCCATGTATTGATATGATACGAGTAGTCTGGATGTGAACATTAGCATTAAACTTATGTACATAGGTGAAAATATGAAAAATGTTTTGAAAAACTTCTAAAATTACCCTTGGTTAAAAACATGTGGGGTTTAGGACCATACCATATAGTTATGACCAAAGTGTATGCTATTGACCTTGTGCTAAATTTTTCAAAATTTTGTGTATGACTACATTTCTAGGTGCTTGTATCCTTTCTATACCTGTACATATTTTTAGATAATTACATATGTATCTTCTAAAATGTAGAATAAACCTAGATAGATGTTGTTTATTTTGAGGCATGTGCAAAAACCATGTTGAGCATGTGGCTCAATATAAATAGGTGTGTATTTTTAAGGAGATGTCTAAGAAAGCGAGTAGAGTTCTAAAGAGGTGGACATCTTGGAGAGCCTATACCTATAAAATGAAAAATGTTTATGCATGGTGGAAACCATTGCATTCAAAAATAATAATGCTAGCAATAGATAAGAATCACATAGTAGTTTAAATTCATGTAAATATAACAATAGTATAATCAAATGTAATTATGAAAACAATGGCACACAACAGGTGTAAAGCCTAAAAAAATTGGAAACCCATGGTGTTACAAGACAATCAAGGCCCATAGGAATTCAAATATGAGTAATTTATTGTAAACAAGGTATTCATGATGCCGCAAACATCAGACACCCACAATGTCACAAGAAAATCAAGGTGCATAGGCCACAATCATAAAAAGAAAGAAAGCAATAACATGCACACACAAATAAGAATACATTATACAAAAGTGTAAAAACATGATAATATGGTGTCATAGCCAACATGAGTGAAATATGTGAAACAATATATTTCAATGTTGCATAAGACATATATGTTAGTCATGTTAGTTTAAAAATTAGCAAGTACACAATGTATATAATTAAGCATAAATGAGAAAGTGAAAATCAACTATAATATAATGACACCTACAAATTTGGAGGCATTTTCCCCAATAACAAGAATGTAAAGAAACATGAGTACTTTGATAAGTGTGTGTTGATATGTGTGTTTTGCATCTAACTCAATATTCCCAGTGAATGCATGTGTGTAAAGAAATAAATCATGTTATCTATCAAACCAGAGTGATGAACAACATGTGTAATGTAAAGTGTTAATAATGCAAGTAAGATGCACATGTTCAATTGTTTTATTTTTGTAAATGTTTGAATGTTTTTAATTATATTACAACATATTTATGTACGAAAATTATGAAGTTTTTTCATATTATCCAATGAGATCCTCGTAAAGAGGTTGAGAAGCTTCCAAGGAAGATGGAGGCTTAGGGATCAATTGTGATCTGAATTTAAATGGTATCGTAATTGTTATGTATGCCAAGAAAGACCTATGATATGAAGTAGCTCTAGGAATAGTGTATGGAATAGAAAATTTTGATTTTATATTTTTGATTGTGTTGTAATGTATTGAAAATATTTCAATTGTTTAATATCGATTTAGAGTGATGTACAATATTCATTGTGATTTCAAAAATAACACTTAGTGACTAGGGATAGTATTAGGTGTTTTAGAAAACATATAGGCAATGTGACCCCAGAAAAAGAACAAAGGGACATGAAAAGAAACCTATTCTTGGAAAAGAAGGCAGGGAGATATGCATATTCCCCTCATCATTTGAGAGGGGATGAGCTATAACTATATTTCATGATGTATAAGTGAACTGGATAGAAGAAGTGTGATCACTATATGAAGGTGCATTTTTACTAACTGATTTTATTGTATGCTCAATGGAGTATTGCATGTAGCATTATGAATAATTTTAAGAAGCATACTTATAATTTAGCCTATGTTTTCCTATGCCTATAGAAATTAATAGATCATCAAGATAATCATCGATACTAGTTTTGTGATAATTTATAATAGATTTCATCATGCTAGTAACAAGTGTCGAATAAGTTGTATTGTTTTTGCGATTAGTATTGATAAGTGGATTATAATATATCTAAATTTATTATGAAAGAGTAGAGATATTTATAGAATCCATTGTCATGTTTTCCCTGGGATTGGGTTTGTGGTGGATCCAAGTGTTGTGAGGTGGTGTGCAATTGTTTGTACTCAACTAATGTTGATGTCATTGTGATTTTCATTATAATAGGAGATAAATCATCTACCAAGGATGGCTCTACCAAAGTGGAAATTGCATTGATATCCCATTCTTTATTAGATGATACTTTTATAATAGTGTATCATTTAATATCATAATATACTCATTAGATATAGTTGTTATGAATTTTGATTTACATTGATATTTTGAACTTAGGATGATTGATAGAGGATGTTGTGAATCAAAGGATATAAATCCCTTACGCTTGAGTTGTTGGATGTGTCATTGTAAAGCATAGAAATCATTGTCATGATGTTTGTTAATTCCATGATAATTACAAAATGGTTGACCTTTGAGTTTTGTAAGCCGATAGTGAGGGTAGTAATGAGTAGGTAACAAAGTGATTAATTGATTATTGAGTAGCTCATATAGAATATCATTTCATTGAAAATGCTTTACAAACCAAAGAGGTATTTTCGGTTGTAATATTTTTACTTCTCTTATATATGCACAAGTATCATGCATGATATGTATATCACATTGTTTCTCAATGGCCTTAGAACTAGAATAATTATGATGATGGTTATGGGCATTGGAAGAAACATTTAGATGCGATATCCCAGGACTTGAAAGATTCTCTGTATTCATAGCTTTAAATTTATCTTGAAAATCATTGCGTAAATCTTAAATAGACTCTAATGTATCCTTATGAAACATGTCATCATTGGAAATATGGCTCAAAATTGAGTTCACATGGGAAGGTGTCACATTATTAGGAAGCTTAATTTTGTGAACTAGTTTTGTGAGAGTATCTCTACATGTTGGATGATGTTGAAGTATATGACACAAAAATACTTTAGAAAATGTGGAATGGTCCATCATGGTGGAAAAAATGATATAAGAAACTCCAATTTGGTGGTAAAAATGATAAGCAATGTGTGGAGTTCCAACACTTGAAAGATCATAGGAGATAGAACCCAAAAGTGAGTTTTAGAAAAAAGTGATCATCGTCAAATTATTAACACAAACCATATATAAAAATAAAAAAATGAATTTAATGAAACAAAAAGAGGTATTACTGAATTTTATTATGTGGAATAAAAATATCCAAGGAAGTTTTCCAAAAGTGTTAATTTTTATGATTATCCCCTAATTACTTAAAGTAACAATTTAGATTTTTGAAATGTGTGCTAAGCATTAGGGAAAATAAAATAGGTTTTTGTTAAATATATAAAAATGGAGAATAACCTCAAAGTAATGTTAATATGCAGTCATTATGCTCAAAATATGTAAAAAAGGTGAATTGGAAATTATGATCCATAGAAAGAGACCCAAAGGGTAGGACCAACCATGAAACCCTAGGAAAATTTTTGCAAATTAGATTTATGGTAGATGATAGATGAAAATTAGGTTTGGATCTAAAGATAAAATATTAGTACTAACCCTAAGCAAACTAGGGTTTGGATATCAGCATGGAACTAAGAATATCCTAGATTAGGTGAAGGGTTTGATCAAAATTGGGTTAACAAAATGTTTAACCCTTAATTAAATTTTAGGTTAATTTAATTAGGTTTTGGATTTGATTAAGTTTGATAACAGATCTTACAAAGATGTTACAAGATAAATACTATCTTATATTTGTAACTCAAATCAAATAGAAATAATTACTATACACCAATCAACCTAACATGTAATTGAAAACTCAAAACTGAAGTATGAAGGAACTTAAATGATTACAGATGACTTCTAAATAAATATGTCTCTTTTATAGTGGATCGAGGAAAATATGAACCTAATCGACCTTCGAACTAGAATTGTGACTATAAATCCACTTGGGATAGAATTGTACCACACTACCGGGACCTTACCATATGGTCTTGACCCCTTATAGGGTCTTAGATCTTTTCTTAATCAGCTTCTACATATTTTTGGGGTCATCTTCTTGGATTTGTTTGTCAGTGTCAAACCCTAGTTGTCACACATGTGGTGAGGCTTTCGAATAGACATATCATCATCTCAAACCTTATCCATGAATGAAGAGTCTTGAAAAACAAACATTATAAGGGTTATGGGAACCCTCACACACCACTAACATTAGCACTCCTTTGAAAAGGCCTCAAATAGCACGCCATTCTCCACCTAGCATATGATTTGTAGATAGATCAACAAGATTTGGCATTTTATTTTACCATGGTTTTTTTTACTTGATTCTTCCTAAAAGATTAGGAAAGTGGATGTTTGATTGTTTGTGGATAAGATATGTGGCTACCTTGACTTGGATTACAACTTCATGCCTAATGTGGGTATTTCCCTAATGACTTCAGATGTGCTATTGCTATATTTAAGGAGATTTAGATGCCTTTTGTAATTGTATGAAGTGAGTTCTTTAGTGTAATGTCTTAGAAGTTCCATGTTAGAAAATGAAATAGTGTTTACTTTCCTATATATGGCTTTGTATATGACTTATCTAAGAAACATTGACCCAAATGAATTATAAGACCCAAAGAAAGATATCAATTTGAAATTATAGTTGGAGCACGTGTCAGTCTTAGATTGTATAGGTTGGTTAGGATCATATACAAGTTCTTGACCAAATTGTATGATCCCGAATAGGATAGGAAATATGCCAAATGAAGTTTGGAGATGATATGAAGAAGTTTCTCTATTTATTTTTTTCATTGTATTCTCATAATGTGTCGAGATGTCAGTGTGAAAGGATAAAAAAGATAAATAATGGACCTCGAAAAGTTATAAATAGGAATGGAGAATTTTTATTTATCATAACAAGAATACATAGTCAAATCAAGGTTTTCTAAAGTGTAAATTACCAAATTTTGGGTCTCAAAATATTGGCTAAGTGCCAAAGGACATGTGCACATGTGGGGAAAATAAGAAGAAGGGCACATGGGGGAAAAGTGTGCAGGACAAGGGTTTAAGAAGGGTTTATAAGGAACCAAGGCACGCACACAAGGCGGGAAAAAGATCTAAGGACTTAGTCATATTTGGCATTCTGGAGGAACTTGAGGAAAAATGTGACCCAAATATGCGTGTTGAGTGGATAAGGTTCCAGCTTGGAGACTTGGTGATAAAAAAATATTCCATGTATGGAAGGTTCCTAAAGACATCATGTAGGAAGCGAAGAGCTTAGAATGAATAAGCGTGCTCCATTGGAGGACCACCTAGACACTTGGCATCTAATTTTCTCCTTGGGGAAGGTATGGTGGTGGGTGCTAAACCTATTTATAGAGATTCTCTAGAGAAAGGAAGATGGACTTGAATAGAGAAGAATCGATAGAAAACAGTGTGATATCATAAGGGAATGCATCAAGAGTATGATGTTACAGTAAGGCTAGGATTTAGAGAATTAGGGCTAAGGGGTATAATGGATGTAATAGGCCTCTGTATGGCATTAAAATCTATAGTAAGGGATGAATTGGGAGGGCATAGTTAGAATGTCATGCCAGGGAAGATCTGCAAGAGATAAGTCTAAAGTATTTTGTTGTGTATGGTCTATTATGACCCCTCTTTTAATGTAATTTGGTTACGAGATAATGTGATCAATATGATTATATGTCTCTATTCTGAATATATAGTTCATGGGTGCAAACCCTAGTGTCTCTTCTTCATGTTATGAATTAGATATGTTCTTTATATAATGTTTCTCTTGTTATTTACATGGGTATATAGATGTAATAGCTCATCGATGCTTTCAGAATGAGTGCATGAACATTTACTTTTCTACATCTAATTTTCTATCAATGGCAATATCTTATCACAATTCTCAAATAAAGGAGGGTCTCGGTGCTCGCGTGTGCCTCAAGTGAGTGCCTAGTGCCTGCTAGGTGATAGGTCAGCGCACATGGGATTAGAAAGTTGTATTGAGAGTACATAAAAATGACTACATCTTGGTTCTATTACAGGGACCTCTTTTTGAAGATGTTCTAAGAATGATGTGTGATGATGGAGCGCTTTAACTTGGACAATGTTGAATCATGGTTTAAGAGGACAGAGGATGTGTTTTCTCGAGAGATTTATTATTGGACCTGAGTTTGATGCACGAAAATGGATAGAAGAACACCTGTATCATAAGTTATATCGAACTTAATTTTCTGCTTTCCAAGAGAGTTGTATGAATGAATTTTTGTGTATCCATCATGTAACACCCTTGACTATTGTTATTTTCCTCCTTTGCATTCAAGTGTTGATTTGTGATTTTTCCTATGAGGATATGTTCTCTTGATTATGGGAAATCATGCTTGATATGGTTAAGTCTTTTCTGCTCTTCAGATCTTTTGATTGAACTGGAATGTTTCCTAGATTCATTTTTCACTTCTTATAGATGTGTGTGCATTCTGATTTAAGGAAAAATTGTAAACTTATCTGTTTATATGACTCACCCTTGGATCAATTTCAGTGATCCAAGGAATGTTTTAAATCTATTCGGAATGAACAACTGATGAATTGGCATTCCATGAACTAAGAGCATATGGACTAAACTTAGTAGACGTAAGCTCTTTAATTCTCTTTTTGTGTGAAAATATTTCCATTCAAGGGAAAGTTTCATTGGATCTTTGGAAATCGGCCCTGGTAGGTCATTACTGGTGTAATTGGGATTTCAACCTATTCATGGCATTGGAGAAAACCAGAACCCTAAACTAGGTGAAAGTATCTCCTACCTAAGCTATGATTACTTGATGTAATTCTGATTCTGACCTAAACTCGGTACTAAGGAGTTGGAAGGGGTTGCTATGTATTAAAACTGGAACCTAATACAACAAGGCTATATGATGATCTAACTTAGTGCTTTAACTATGGAATTTTTGTTACTTACCTATGTGGAATTATCTAACCTAATTGCTAGGACCTATGTTAGGGGTTAGTGGTTAGTGTTATATCCTAAGGTATAAAATTTAAGTTACCTAAGATCTAACCTAAGCCATTTATCTATCCTAAGTTATTGGCATGAAAGGGGAACTAAGGGTCGCAAGTGTTGGGCGATGGTTCCTAGGGCATTTAAGATGTTGATAAGGATGGAAGGACTGGTGGTACTGCCAACTTTGGTAGGGGAAAATTAGGTTGGTAGAAGCCTAGGTGGCAGTGTCACTAAAGTTGAAATGCTTGTTGAATGCAACTTGGAAATAAAGACTTGGTGGGTAGTGGTGGATAGGATTGAGTGGGAGATTCGAGGTTAATGAAATTAATTGTGTTTGGTTTTCAAGCCCAAACTACTTTGGTAGGCATGCCAGTGGATTTTGCAAGGGTTGTTTCATTATGCATGGTCTCCGATTTTTACTCTGCATGAACTCTGGTTTTTCGAACCAACAGCTTAAACTGCACTTCATGACTATTTTTGAGGTTTCCAATCTATTTTTGTTTCTTGGAATTTATAAAAGGCATTGTGGAAGAAGAATATGGTTGTTGGATATTTCGTGGAGAAGAGGAGAAGAAACGAGTTCGGCTCGTGGTCTTCTTCAATTTTACAGTGACACTATTAGGCATGATAGGCTCTGAATTTTAAAATATTTTGCTCACTTCTAAATGATTTCATTGAAACAACTCTACTCTGTTAGTTTAGAACATTGCATGTTGCCTGGTTATTTGTTATTGGGTTTATAAATCTTGCTCTTCTTGGTTTGAAATCCTTTACAAAGAATAATCTTGATTAGAATTTTCATTATGTTAGTATTAGCACATGAAAATCTATGTAAAAAGGGAACTCTATAAGTTACTTAGCGTAATGTGACTTGGTACTCATTGGTACTAGTTTTCTTGTTTAAAACATATTGTTGTTTCTCGTTGAGTTTTCTTAGAAGAATTGTGGGTTACTCGTTTCTATTTAAACAAATGATAAATGATTGCACAACATTAGATATTTTCACACAAGTGTGGGAATTATAGGACTGGAAAAGATCCTCCAAATTAGAGGTTGGTTCCTCAACTCCTTTGTTCAAGTGTGCATAACATTCTGCAGAGGGTTTACCTATATATTTAATCAAACTTTCCAAGGGGACAGGGTTGAGAAGATACAAAAATAAACCTAGTCTAATTAAGGTGATGCACCAAAGGAGTAGTAGACACTACTACTACAAAAATACACAATCCACAAGAAAATACAACACAAAACATGCACAAATTGCCAAAATGTAATGAAATATCAGGAAACAATGATAAACATATATGAAAGGATTGAGAAATTTTTAATCACAGAGCATACATTATCATTCCAGGTCCAATACAATGCATTACAATGACCAAGAGGCAAAAAAGAGATGTTGTATTTGCATGAAAAGGTAAAAATTCCACAAATCTACCTAATGAGGAAGAAAAGAGAAGTTGCAGAGCAGAAAAAAAATGTCTAACTCTTTTAAAAATGAGCTCATTCTGGCTTTTACAATGCCCATTCAAACTCAGAGAGAGAAACGTAGGAAAACATGAAAGATGCTTCAACCACTAACCAAATGGTATTAAAATAGCATGGGCACCCTCAAAAGTCCATTCCTAACATTTTTAACCATGCTAGGAGAGAATGCGTGCCATACTTCATTAAAAATGGTGGTTGAAATGTCAGTTTTGTTGATTTCCACGTGCAGAGGTGTTTTCCATTTTTCCCCCAAACTCCACTAAAACACAAAATTGAGCCCTGGAATCATGTAGAGAATTTCACCATCTTTCCATTGATATAAAGAACACAAAAAACCAAGCTCTAGATCAAAAGTTATGCCCCTTTGAAAATTTAGGGCAAACAAGGCCAAAATGGGTTGGCGGGCCGAAAATTTGAAATTTTCCCACTTTTTGCATTTGGGAAAATTTCCCCAAAAATCTCCATGCCCCACTACTCTGGTGCCACGTGGCATGATTTGATTGGTTGTGGGCCTTTCCTACTTCATTTTCCATCATTTCGGCCTTTGGAAAATTTTCCAAAATTCTCCGCCGACTGGATGACCCGAGGACATGTGTCATGCTGTGATTCGCCGCGGGCATTTGCTCTCAACTTTTCCATCACTATTGACCATCTTCCTTGGGCTGGACACGTGGCAGAACCTTATTGGATGCGGGCCTTTCATGTTCATTTTTCCTCTGGGCTTGCCTTGTGTTTTTTACCGCCACGTGGACACGTGGCATGACCTTATTGGACTTGGGCCTTTCATGCTTTTCCTTTTTCCCTTTGATTTTCCTTGGAAAAAATTCCTAACCTTCCCCCGCGCTCCACCGACCCGAGGACACGTGGCTTGTTTCAATTGGTTGGCAGGCCTTGGGGCCAAGAATTTTCTTTGTGCTAAAATTTGGGAAATTTTTATGACTTCTTCCTACCTTGGTTCAAACCCCGATGCCCCGTGGGACATGTGGCCTCCTCGTATTGGCTCGGGTTTTGGGGGCGGGCCTTCCTTTTCAAATTTTCCAAACTTGGGCGAAAAAGAAAAAAAAATTCCCTTCGCACCTCCGACCCCTGACGCCCGGTGACACGTGGTGCCATGCTATTGGATGTGGGCCTTGGGGCTGAAAATTTGTTTGTGCCAACCCTTGGGAAATTTTCCCAACTTCTCCCCACCTGGACACGTGGCCGCATCTTATTCACCGGCTGGCCCTCGGCCTGAAAAATTTTCTCTTTGAACCCCACAAACACTTGGTAAAAATTTCAAGTTTACCTCCGCCTCTGCCCTCGCGAGGACATGTGGCCTCCTCTCATTGGTTTAGGTTTTCCATGGGAAAATTTCCCACAAAAACTCCACCGAGCCATAACTTCAAAAATACATGGAGTTAGGAGGAAAACTTTACCTTTCTGGAAAGCAAAGACGGAGCTCTATCCAATGGTGCCATTTCCAGGACATTTTGAGAGCCTAAAAAATAAAAATTCTGACTGAGGCACAAGGGAGGAAGGAATGAAAGGAGTTAGCCAAAAATAAGCAAGGGGCTTATTTTGGATAACAATTTTGGTGACTCAAAGGGGGCATCTGCCTGCTAGATGAAGTTACCAGTTGCCTGAAGCAATCCATTGGGCATGGAGTCATCAAATTCTTTTCTTGGTACCCCAACTGATTAGAACAATGCAAGGAGGAAGATGGAGGAAGAAAGAACACCCTGATTGGAGCAAGGCCTACAAAACACATTTCCTGGAATAGCAAGCTTGTGCCAAAGCACTTAGGGAAAGAAAAGTTAAACTACAACAAAAAATGTGCATAAGCACTTGGAGGAATGAAAACCTAAGCTAATATGTACAAGGTGGAGAATTTCCTTTAGTAGAAATGCTTCAGATGGATTCCATTGACTGGAATCTACAATTCTTCACCATCCAATGTAGACAATTGGAAGGCATTTTGTCCTTACACTTTGTGACCATGTAGGGGCCACTCCAAATGGCATCAAATTTTGAATGCCTCCCGGTTTTGCTCTGTCTGCATCCCATTTTAACACTAGATCCCCAACTTGGAAAGATCTATCCTTGGCCTTTCTATCAAAGGTCTTCTTGATCAAAGCTTGATCCTTCTCCATTGCTTGGGATGCCTGATTTCTAATTTCTTGGAGCTCCATCAATTCTGCATACCTAACCTCCATGGGTCCAAACTCCTAATAACTCCAACTGCTTCATGAGTTCCAATGTTGGCAACTCAAGTGACATGGGAAAAATTGCCTCTCTTCCATAAACAAGCTTGAATGGAGAGTTACCTGTAGATCTCTTGGGGGTTATCCTATCAGCCCACAAGGCTGATTTCAACTTAGTATGCCAAGACCTCTGATTTTCATCAAGAGTCCTCTTGATGATCCTTAACAAGTTCTTGTTTGTAGATTCAGCTTGGCCATTACCCTGAGGATAATAATTTGATGAAGTGCTTAGGTAGATCCCATTCTTGACAGCCCATTAGTTACCTTGGACCTAATGAATGCCAATGCATTATCTGATATTATTGTAGCAGGTATGCCAAATCTGGTTGTTATCCCTTCATAGAAGTCTAGGATGCTAGATTCATTTACTTCCTTGAGTGCCACTGCCTCAGTCCACTTGGTGAAGTAATATGTTGCTATTAGAATCCATTTGTGTCCTTGGCTTGAATTTGGGTTAATGACTCTAATGAAGTCCAAACCCCATTGCATGAATGGCTGGTCAACTAAAATTGGATGCAATGGAAGGGTGGCTAGTCTCTCCTTACCTGTGAAGAATGCACAATTCTTGCACCTCTTGATCCATGCATAATAGTCACTAAAAATCTTGGGCCAATAATAGCCATCCCTCATGATCTTGAGAGCTGTTACTCTTGGTAAAAAATTACCCCCAGCTGATCTGCCATAGAACTCTTCCAACACTCTATAAATTTGATTTGTACCAATCCATCTCAATAGCACTCCATTCACATCCCTTTTGAACAAAACATCATCAACAAGGGCATATGGGACACCTGCAATCTGAAGTGTCTCCTTTTGGTTTTATTCATCTCTGGAGGGCATAGGCTTGTGTGTAGAAAGTGCATTATGTCTTGGGTCCAACAAGGAGTGAGGACACCATCATTTTCTTCTTGAGTGCTTCCTTGTTCATGGTTGTCTTGCAATGCCAAAACAACCTTCTTTCATCATTGTATGCTTATGTTTGTTTGCTCAAGACCAATTGCTCACACAATCCTTTTCCTCTGACCAACTTGGTGACTTTGATCTCAATGTCATATTCCATGACATGAGTAATCCACCCTACTCTCTTTTCATTTAGGTCTTTATTGAGGAGGAAGTCTTTAACTCCCACATGAGAAACCAAGTTGAACCTTGTTGTTTGAAACTAGATGTTTAAATTTCTTCAAGCTCCTAATCACTACAAGAACATGTTTCTCAATGAAGGAATATCTCACCTCATAGTCCTCTAGGCTTTGGCTGAAGAAAGCAATTGGCTGCTCATCATTGTCTTTGTTCTATTGTACCAAAATTGTAGAAATAGTATCATCACCTCCAAATGCATAGAGGATGAAATCCTTGGAGAAATATGGGTTAATGAGGTTGGAGCTTGTGAGATAGCTTCTTTGATTACTTCAAAACTTTCCTTGCCTTCTGCTATCCATTTGAAAGCTATGATTTTCTTTAACATCTTGGTGATAGGCTTGACTAGGGCTGTAAAATTTGGGACAAACCTCCGAAAAAAATTTATCCTTCCCAAGAAACTTTGGAGGGATTTCTTGTGGCTTGGAAATGGTAGTGCTCTTATGGCTTCAACTCTTTCTGGATCAATTACTAACCCTTATTTGGAGACAATGTGGCCAAGGAGCTTTCCTTCATGAGCTAGAAAAATACACTTTTGGGATTCAACGATACCCCAAATCTTCTACACCTTTGGAACACTTGTCTCAAATGAAAGAGATGGTCTGCTGCATTTTTGAAAAAATAGTGATATCATCTAGATATATCAGCACCATTTTGTTAATCAAATCCTTGAACGCCATGTCCATTGCCCTTTGGAATGTAGCTCCAATGTTAGACAACCCAAATGGCATTTTTCTATATGCATAAGTCCCCCATTTGGTTGTGAAGGCTATCTTGAACTGATCCTCTTCCTTCACCATAATCTGATTATACCCTGAATAGCCATCAAGCAATGAAAACCTTTCAGAGCCAGCAACAACTTGTAAAATCTACTCCATAGAAGGAAGTGGGTAATGATCCTTGAGAGATGCTCTATTCAAATCTCTGAAGTCAACACACAATCTGATTTCTCCACTCTTCTTTCTAATTGGAACCAAGTTGGCTACCCAACTAGAATGCTTGATAGGAAATATGATACTTGCCTCTATCAACTTATTCAATTCTTTTCTCATGAGAGGCTCCATGTGTGGATTGATTGGCCTTTGTTTTTTCCTGATGGGTTTAGCACTTGGGTCCAATTCAATAGTGTGTTGAGCTAACTTGGGATTGAAACCTTTCAAATATTCATAGCTCCAAGAAAACACATCAGGGAATTCTTGACAAAGTTGTATGAACTCATACCTTTCTTGCTTAGTTGTCACTTTACCAATTTGGAGTGACTTGCCTTCTTCCACCAAGATGGGCACTGAATCTTCTCCCTTGACTTGGATGTTTGCTTTCTCCTTCCTAAACTAATCATTAGGATTGAAAATGGACTCCAAAGTGACAAGTCCCTTTGGTAGTTTGTTGGTTCTTAGCTGTACCACTTGATCACCATACTGTTGTTCTAACTTTTCCTAATTTTTAGCTGAGAACTCAGCCTCTTCTTGCAAGAAATGGATGATTTGTTGATCATTTTCAAACACTTGCCAACTTACATTGTTGTCTGGCACTGAAGGCCTTACAATCACATGAATGTTTGGTTGTACTTTGTCTTTCTTGATGCTTTCAACAACATCAAAGGCTGCTCCAACTGCTGCAAGCCTGTCAGCAGCTTGGTTCTCTTTTCTAGGGATGGATTTGATGCTAAAGCCCTCAAAATCTTCAATGAGGTCCCACACCCTATTTTTGTAGCACTTGAGTAGATCATTCTTGGCAGCATGCTGCCCTTTAACTTGGTTGACAATCAGCTCACTATCACCAAAGACTTACAAGTTCTTTATTCCTCTCTTGATTGACCAATGCAATCCTTGTATCAAAGCTTCATATTCAACAGTGTTATTAGAACATGCAAACTGAAATCTAAAAGTTAAATAGTACTTAACTCCTTGAGGTGAAACAAGCATAGCTCCCCCTCCTGCACCTTGTCTACTTCTTGATCCATCAAAGAACAACTGCCATACCTCATTATCATCCTTGTGGTCTGGCTTGGTGATGCTAGGAATAGGCTGATTTTCTTCATGCATGCAATAGACTCCTAGCTTAGATTCTTCTATTTCTTGATAAGGATCAAAAGCATGCACCTTGCTTGCCCATTCATCAAGAGTCAAATTTAGATGCTTCCAACCTTGGTGTCAGCTTCATCAGTGCTTGGATAATCCTCTTGATCAAACGCTAAACAATTGGTATTGATTTGGCTTGGAGTGTGAGGCTCAATGTGAAATTTTGCAATAGGCTCATATCTGATTGTGGCCTTGGTTCCATATCTTGTTCTAAACAACATGTGTGACCAATCAGTAGATAAGTAACCTCCAATCTTAGCTGTGAAATCCCTTGACAAACATAGGGCAAAGAGTGGTGGAAGATCTATCACTGAGACATCTTGCAAAACAACAACATTGGGGCATGCATGCAAAGTAAGACTCAAGTTTTTAATCACTCCTACTATTATCACTGCTGTCCCATCCAATTGCACTACCCCTTTGGATATGATTTCATATTGGAGCCCCAACTGATCAGCTATTTGCTTGGGCATTACTGAACTACTTGCCCCGGAATCAATCATGCATTGTGTACTAATTGGTCCCCAATGATCAATGAAACATAGAATGGAGGGGGCTTCAACATTTTACCTTGCTGTCCTCCATGATTCCCTTCAAGCTGGGTAGCATTTGTGAGTACCTTCTCTTGCATTTGGACTTGTTGATTTGAAGTTGACCAGTCCTTCATGGCAGCTTGTAGCAAATCTCTTTGGCCTAGGATGGATAGTGATTCCCACATTGATATGTTTACATTTGTCTTCTTCATATGATCAATGATGTTGAATGGAGATGAAGCATCTCTCTGCTGCCCTTTGGCCTGCACATTCATTCCTTGCACATGGGCAGTAACAACTAGCATCTGAGTTGGTCTAGGAGCTGGTTTGGGTGGTCCTTGCATGTTTGAAACTGCATTTTGTTTGCCAACAGTCTGTGGAGTGATAGAAGGTTGTGGATTACTTGGAGCCAATGGCTGTCCTTCACCCAAATTTCTCCTTTTTGACCTTGTGTTGGCTACAACACTTTGAGAGATTGGTTGATTCATGCCACAAAAGTCTTCTTGCCTGCTAGTTTACAAGTGTGGTATCATTTGGAGCTGATTGTTGCTGGGATGTTTCTTGTTGTTGGTTATTTCCTTGACTCCCTTCACCCTCCACACCAGTTGTTGTTACCATTAATGCTTGATTTAGAGCACCATTGAAGCACATAGACTAGTTGTGAGGTTCATTGCATGGGAAACACCAATCATACTCTTGAGCTATGTTGTTTTGTACTGGCACTAGTGCTTTAGAGGCAGATGTAACATTGGGATTATAGGGCTGAAATGGTCTAGTTGGCAGGAGGCCTTGCTTGATTTTGATTTGTAGCTGGATTGGGTGGTCTTTGAGGCTGATATGGCTACTGTTAGGCTGAGCTTGAGGCTGATAAGAAGGCCTAAAACTTTGGGCTTGCTGCCTCTTGAGTGTAACTAGCTCATTACCTAAATTTTGCAATTGCTTCATGACTTCTTGAAGTTCATTTGAGGCACTAGAAGATGAAGTAGAAGCTTCATTTGAACTCTGATTTCTAGGAGTGGGAATAGGAGCTAAATTAGGTGCTTGACTAGTGCTTGGACTTTCTAAATTTGGATACAATGGCATTGGAGGCCTAGGAGCTAGCTTACCAGCTTGAATCAGACAATTTTCAGCCCTAATGGCAATGCTATAAGCAGCAGGGATAGTTGTGCCTCCCATGGATTGAATTAACATAGAAATATCAAAATTTAAAGCTTTAAGGTAATATAGAAAAGCACCTTCTGTTGTTGGCCTTACTACCATTGGAATTCTCTCCCAAGTCCTTTGAAATCTGAAGTTGAAGTCAGCCAGCTACTCATTGGGAGCTCTCTTGATAGTTGTCAATTGTTCCAAAAGGGACAAGTTATCTCCCTTTTCTCCAAACTGCTCATGGAGGGCTATACATAACTAGTTCTAATTTTGGATAGATCCTAAAGCAAGGATCTTGAACCATTACAAAGCTTTCCCTTTGAATGAAGATGCCAACAGTTTGACAGAAAATTACATCTCATCAATCTCATGGATTACACAAATATTAGCAATATCCTTGACATGATCACCAAGAGTGGTCTGATTCTCTCCAGTAAAGTATGGAATGTTTTTCAATGCTGCAACTGGGATTGGATTTTGTGCATTGAGAGCAAGTGGGCTGCTACCAGTGAAATTGACATATGGGTTGTGTTGTGCCATTCTGATTGGCCTTAGAACCCTTGTTGATTGGATGAAAGGTCTACTAGGTGGAGGAGTTGATAGAGTTCTGTTTGGTGGAGATGGAGACCTTTGAATTCTCCTCCCTCTTTGTCTTCTTCTTGGAGATAATTACAGATACTCAAACAAAACTTCTTCTTCTCCAACTCTTGACCTTGTGGAGATTCTTCTCATGAGTTTTTCAAGTCTGGACTGCTAAAACTAGTTGATTCTTCTTCCTTAGAGTCGCCAGATGTGCAATTCAGGGATATTTTAAGCAAGAAACTTGCAAAAAATGCACATAAATTTTGTTGCAATGAAGATGAAGACCTCTAAGGTCCCACCGGGCATGCCAAAACTATTAGTGCAAATCAGCAGCACCCTCTAGATGTTCTATCAGATTTCTAGTTTGACATTTAGCATCCAGTGTGATTGCACAACATTGGATCTTTTCACACAAGTGTGGGAATTGTAGGGACTGGAAAAGATCCTCTAGATTAGAGGCTGGTTCCTCAACTCCTTTGTTTAAGTGTGCATAACATTCTGCAGAGGGTTTACCTATATTTTAATCAAACTTTGCCAAGGGACAGGGTTGAGAAGATACAAAAATAAACCTAGTCTAATTAAGGTGATGCACCAAAGGAGTAGTAGACACTTGCTACTACAAAAATACACAATCCACAAGAAAATATAGCACAAAACATGCAAAAATTTCCAAAATGTAATGAAAGATCAGGAAACAATGATAAACATATGAAAGGATTGAGAAAATTTTAATCACAGAGCATACATTATCATTCCAGGTCCAATATAGTGCATTACAATGACCAAGAGGCAAAAAAGAGATGTTGTATTTGCATGAAAAGGTAAAAATTCCACAAATATACCTGATGAGGAAGAAAAGAGAAGTTGCAGAGCAAGAAAAATGTCTAACTCCTTTTAAAAATGAGCCCATTCTGGCTTTTTACAATGCCCATTGAACTCAGAGAGAGAAACATGGGAAAACATGAAAGATGCTTCAACCACTAACCAAATGGTATTAAAACAGCATGGGCACCCTCAAAAGTCCATTCCCTAACATTTTTAACCATGCTGGGAGAGAATGCGTGCCATACTTCATTAAAAATGGTGGTTGAAATGTCAGTTTTGTTGATTTCCATGTGCTGAGGATTTTCCAATTTTCTCCCTCCAAACTCCACCAAAACACAAAATTGAGCCCAGAATCATGTAGATAATTTCACCAGCTTTCCATTGATATAAAGAACACAAGAAACTAAGCTCTGGATCGAAATTTATGCCCCTCTGAAAATTTAGGGCAAAACAGGGCCAAAATGGGTTGGCGGGCTGAAAATTTGAAATTTTCCCACTTTTGCATTTGGGAAAATTTCCCCAAAAATCTTTGCGCCCCACTGCTCTGGTGCCATGTGGCATGATTTGATTGGTTTTGGGTCTTTCCTACTTCATTTTCCATCATTTTGGCCTTTGGAAAATTTTCCAAAAATTCTCCGCCGACTGGATGACCCGAGGACACATGTCATGCTGTGATTCACCACGGGCATTCGCTCTCAACTTTTTCTATCATCCCGTTGACATGGCATAATCTTCTGGGCGTGGGAACATGTGGCAGAACCCTATTAGATGCGGGCCTTTCATGTTCATTTTTCACTTTGATTTCCCTTGGGAAAAATTCCCAACTTTCCCTCGCACTCTGTCGACCGAGGACACGTGGCTTCTTTCAATTGGTTGGCGGGCCTTAGGGCCAAGAATTTTCTTTGCACTAACATTTGGGAAATTTTCCCAACTTCTTCCCACCGGTTCGACCCCCGATGCCCCGTGGGACACGTGGCCTCCTCGTATTGGCTCAAGTTTTTGGGGGCGGGCCTTCCTTTTAAAATTTTCCAAACTTGGGAAAAAGGAAAATTCCTTTCGCACCTCCAACCCCCGATGCCCCGGTGACATGCAGCACCTAGCTATTGGGTGCAAGCCTTGGGGCTGAAAAATTTGTTTGTGCCAACCCTTGGCAAATTTTACCAACTTCTCCTCACCTAGACACGTGGCCTCATCTTATTTGTCTTCTTACTGGCCCTTGGGCCGAAAAATTTCCTCTTTGAACCTCACCAAACACTTGGTAAAAATTTCAAGTTTACCTCCGCATTCACCCCTCCCGAGGACACGTGACCTCCTCCCATTGGTTTGGGATTTTCCATGGGAAAATTTCCCACAAAAACTCCGCCGAGCCATAACTTCAAAAATACATGGAGTTAGGAGGAAAACTTTACCTTTCTGGAAAGCTGAGAAGGAGCTCTATCCAATGGTGCCATTTCTAGGACATTTTGAGAGCCTAAAAAATAAAAATTCTGACTGAGGCACAAGGGAGGAAGGAATGAAGGGAGTTAGCCAAAAAAGCAAGGGGATTATTTTGGATAACATAAATGTTTTATGAGACCCTATGAGTTTTGAAGGGTGTTCTTAATGAAACAGTTTGATAGTTATGGAGTATAGACTGGACTCTCTGTTATAATCTTTCAATTCATCCTTGTTGTTAACTAAGGGTTGAAAGATGATTATGTAAACCTTTCTTTAACTAAGGAATTTTTTTATGTTTTCTCACTACTCCATTCTTGTTCTTCAATGCGGAAGTTTTTATTAGTTCAATGTGGGTATATATATTGAAAGGCTATTCAAAGAACTTGTTTCATATTGTTTGTAAAGATGACTAGGCATGGTGTCAGCCTAGTCGGGAAACCATTTGGTTTTCTTTGTATAATTGTTAATTGTTAAGGGATTTAACTACCTGTACTGGATGCATTCGGTTGAATGTTTGAATTGATGAGAACACGTGCTGAACAAGATGCTCGGGTTATAATTCGAGCCTGGAACATGAAGGAATTAGTTAAAAATATTGCAAGATCTTCATTGAATATAGCCTGTTTTGAATGAACTTCGGTAAACACTGAACCCAAAATGATATAGTTGCATGTTTGGATAATTGCATGTGTATTAAGGAAACTGGAAATGATAGTCTACAAATTGTTTGGTAAACTTTTAAATGTTGACCTTAGATTGTTTAGTAGTTATCATACTCGTCGCATGCTAAAGGATTAGTTGAATGTATTTGGGATGAAACTGGAAATGATAATTTTTCCTAAATTTCCAGGTAACCGTGAAATTTTTGACTTGAAATCATTTTGTAGTTTCTAATCCTGTTAGGAATTCAATCTTTTACTTCAAGAGTGACAAGTTGAGAAGTAATTATTTAATTCTGTCTTGACTAAACACCTGGGTAAATTCTGAGTACGAGTTCTTACTCGGGTTTCAATTCTTGATTGGGTTCATTGAATTAATATAGAGTTTATATGGAATTATTAGAACTCTTATGGCTATGTATAGCCTTCAATTTTAATGAATGAATAAAAGGGAATACTTGTTTGATTGGGAGATCTGGTTTTGAACAAGATTCTAAGTTTCTCATTTTTACTTTAAGAGTGTTTGGGACTCTTCCTTGGAACCCTTTTATTCATCTGTAAAATTGTCTTTGGTTTGAAAAAGGAACTATTATTAACGATAGCAAAATAGATTATAGTTGTGGTAGGTACACTCATGCTTTGCTTCTTTTTTACACATAGTTGGAATGAATTCAACTGTAAGGACTTACGATGGAATGTTCTTAGGATAAATTTGATCATTGTTGGTTAGCCTTATTTTACTTATTTTGCATAGTAATAGAAAAGAAGGTGAATGATGACTAGTTATTGAATGGGAAATACAAACCTGGGGACTGGGTATTCTTATTTTATCCTGTTGCGATGAACATCTTAATTAATGTTAGATGAATCATCCTAATTTATATCATGATGTTAGAAACCTTTTTATCCTAAGATAAATAACTTAGTATTCTATTCTATTGTGGTGAAGTTGGAATATAAGGTGATAGTATGATCTGTTGTATTTAAAGGGAATCAATGGAATAAATATCATGTTAAAATGTTAGGATTGATAATATTTAACATATTCCACTCTTCCCCTTTTGAAGTGATTCAGGATGTTATTGCTCTTCTTAACTGATTGTAATTACTTACGCCTACTGTATGAGATACTAACTAATCCTTAAAGCAGGGTTGTTTTATGGAAACAATTATTTGAGTGCATCTCGTTTTAAGGTTTAGTTCTTGTCATGCTCGGTTCTATCAATCTGACTTGTGTTAGTAATTTTTTCAGATGATAAACGTAAGTGATAAGAGAAGGCACAAACTTATATGATGCATTTGCTGTTCTAAATCTGATTCTTTTAAAAATCCGATTGGCATAGATTGCATGACCGAAAAGAAAAGTTATATTCTTTTGAGGAAAGGTCATGTTGTTATGTTGTGTGTCTAAGATGCATAGATTTTGTAAATGTATAAGTTTGATTATGAATTGAAAGTTGAGAATTTTCTGGCATTGTTTGTATAAATTCTCTTGTACCTTTGTTGGTAGGATGGTATCTTGTCTTGAGGATATTCTACTTATTATCTATATGGTTGGATGTGAATTTTGATAAATAAATTGTAAAAGGGATTTAGAGGAATTCCCTAAGTAAGCTGCAGTTAAATAAGAGGCAGAATGCAACATTCTTATTTAAGTATTTCATTATATCATGTGATGTGAAGTAAAACTTTAATGAAAATTATCGAGATTATAAAGGACATAAATGGGGTGTATTATACCCTAGCATTTTACTATAGGAGGAAGACTCTTCCTCTCTAACAAAGATATACTTAAAAGAGGAAGATATGATTGTAAAACATTAAGAAGTAATTGTAATAAGTTTGATAAGTTTCAGCCTATTACGCTGTTACAACTCCTTAAGTGGTCAAATCATTTTATAAGAAAGGAAATGGCATTGTTGCTGTCCTATTTTTGGACAACGAGATATTATGCCAAAACTAACCAATCTGGAAGCAACCTTTAGTTAATTAAGTTCTTAGGATTAAATAAAATCGACTCTTAATAAGGACGTAAAGAGGGTTGCACTTGAGTTAGTTGGGCTTCCGAACATGATGTCTATTGACCCAATTTAACTTAACATAAGTAAACTCTTGGAGGTATATACATCCTAATGAGGTCATTTGTAGATGATCTTTGGCACATGTCAATTCTGAGGGTTGTACCTTCGAGAAGATTAGTATCTTCTCGAGGATACAACAAAGACAGCTTAACATGTGGTAACACCCTTCTACATTGATCGTCAGGACCTACACACCGTTGAACTTGAACAAGTTTTCCTTCTAGGTTTGGATAGTAACATAGTTAGGATATGAAGTAGCCCTCTCAGACTCGGGGTACCTTGGCAATGTGGGGTTAACCTAGGTTAACCTAGTATGCCAATTTATCCTAAGTCTTTGTGAGCCTCTTCATATCATGACCTATGTTGTTACCCTAAACTAGAGTAAACCTTGGGCAAGGGGGGACCTGATGTAAGTCAAGTATAAGAAATTCTAGATAACAATGGAAGCTGGGGTGAAGGACATATTCCAAATTGACAAGTATCTCATCAAGGAATAAGATATATGAACAAGTATGTTAGAAATATTTGGCCAAAGTATCGCAATCTATTGATTATGTTGTCCTATGTCACCTAGGCTAAGGATCATGATGCCGATGAATATTGGTAACAAATATTCAGTTAGGTTCCTTAGATAGATCACTCAATACCTAGAGTAGGGTAAGAAAACCAAGTATACAGAGTATTCAGGAGAATGCTCAAAAACTCAATGTTACACATGAATAGATCGGTAGTTCACCGAGTCATGAAATGAATAGATCGGTTACTCACCGAGTCATTACAGATGCATATGGTTATCTGTTATAAGAATGGTTGTTACGGAATGTGTGTTCTAAATTATGTATTTAGAACAGAGAAAAAAAATTCCTTGTTTCTAAAATCTTTAAATGGGATTGTTACATCTTAGTATCAGAGCTGAAGGTTATAGCTCTTGGACCTATTGTTTTCATAATCTGATAAAAACTTAGATTTTCTTGTAACAGAAAATGGTTAGGACAAGGGAAAACATTGTGAACAATGCTCCACCTGAGGAAGGAGTAGCAACAACCCAAAAAATTGATGAGATCCTTGCTGCCCTATTGGACACAAGAGATCGATTAACTGTGCTCAAGCAACAAGTGATGGGTAATAAGGAGGAAGAAGAAGCTGGTAATAATAATCATCCACCTCCTGAAGACAACCCCAATATGGGTGTTGATAATAACAATGTTAATGTGCCTGACCAACCAGAAAACAAAAAGGTTAGGTTGGCTACTGAACTCACTAATGATATAAAAAGGATAAGTCCACCTAAGTTTGATGGCACCACATTAGGTGATTGAGCTGAGAATTGGCTCGTTGAGATGGAGAAGTACTTTGTAATAAGGAACTTCTCAAGAGACCAAAGCTATTTGCATGGAGAAAATCAACTTTCCCATGAAGCATCTTCATGGTGGGATAGCCGGAAGGTGAGCTAAACATTGATGAAACTAACATCACCCGGGATCAATTTAAAGGTTATTTTAGGAAACGATGGCTACCACAACTTTATTATGATAAGAAAATGACTGAATTTCAGAACTTAGCTCAAGGGAAGTTAATTGTAACTAAGTATTGGGAACGGTTTACGAAACTTCTCAAGTATGTACCTCAAGATCAAACCCGACAAGAAGTTTAGGATATCAAAATTCATCACGGGATTGAATCCCATTATTGGAGGAGAGGTTGATGTTCATATCCTAACCACTATGGAAGGGGTTGTTGAAAAATCCATAAGACAAGAACAAAAATTAAAAGTTATTTCTCGCTCACAAGGAAGAGGTACGGAAGAAAGTTCCAAACTCTTCTTCTTCTCTTGCACCTAAGAAAGGGCCATGGAAAAATTTTGGTAACAAAATTAATTTTCCAATGGATATGAATAAGAAGACATTAATGAATAAGACTGCTAGTAATACACGGAACAATTTTTCCAAGAATAATTATAATGGGCTTAAAACCCTATGGAGGTCAGAATTATAACTACAAGGTGGGAATAATTTCGAGCCCAAAAAGGGACCAGTATGAGGCTGTTATAACTATGGCAAAGATCATTATGTGAATCAATGTCCTTTGAAGAAGGATGATCGTAATCAATAGCACAAGATACATTCTCGCAAAGAGCCGACAAGAAAGCTAAAAAGTAAGTTACACCTATGAAGTTCTGGTAAGTTATTTGGCATACCCAGTAACTATTCTTTTTGATACAGAGCTACCGAATGTTTTATTTCTAGTAAACTCACTTCAAAACTTAAAAGAAAAGCTGGAAAATGGATAAATCATGGACTGTAAATTATGGTAATAATTTTGTTCATACAAATTAGCATGTGTCTTTTTGGGGCACTCCTTAACTTACCTATCTTTTCCACTCGAAGTTTATATCTATGTAGCACCTTTGGGATCTTATGATATAGTCATAGGCATTAATTGGTTAGCTGAGCATAAAGCAAAAGTGGACTATTTTTAAAAACATATTAGTTGTGTGGATGATCTGTAGAAAACAAGAGATTCAAGGTGTAAAACGAGGAATTTCGTTAGGAAATTGTTAGCTATGCAACTTAAAATGGCCAAAAATAAGGGTTGACTTATATGCAGAAAATTTCTGAATCTATGGAAGAAAAAGTGATTTCATGGAACATTATCCACCTGTTACAAAACTACAAAGTGATGTGTTTCAGGTAAGAATTACCAGATTACTACCCAAAAGGGAGTTTGACTTCATGATAGAAATCAAACCGTGTACTCGAACCTATTTCTAAAGTACCTTATCGAATGACTACCATAGAGTTAGTAGAGCTTAAGGCTGTAACACCCTTAACTATTGTTATTTTCCTCCTTTGTATTCAAGTGTTGTTATGTGATTTTCCTTATGAGGATATGTCCTTTTAATTTTGGGAAATCCTGTTTGATATGGTTATGTCTTTTCTACTCTTGAGATCTTTAATTGAACTCGGAATATGCCTAGATTCATTTTTTTTCATTTCTTGTGGATGAGTGTAATCTGATTTTAGGAGGATTGTAAGCTTATCTATCTCTATGACTCATCCTTAGATCAATTACAGTGATCCAAGGAATGTTTTAAATATATTTAGGATGAATAACCATGAATTGGCATTCTATGAATTATTAGTTCTGGACTAAACTTAGAATATATATATTCTTTAATTCTCCTTCATATGAGAATATTTCTTTTCGTGGAAAGTTTCATTGGATTCTGGAAATTGACCCCGGTAGGTCATTACAGTCACAATTTGGTTTTCAGCCATTTATGGCATCAGAGAGAACCTAGACCTTAAGCTAGGTAAGATATGTGAGTTTTCCTATCTAAGCTTTTATACTTAATGCGAATTCAGAATCCATCCTGAAATGTCTTTATATGATTGATTTTTCGAAATGTGATTTCAATCTAACCTAGTTCCTAAACTATGTATTTTTGGATATTACCTAAGGGTTTATCTAACCTATTGCTAAGGTAAGTGACTAGTGTTATATCCTAAGGTGTTAAATTTAAATTACCTAAGATCTAACCTAAGTCATTAACCTATCCTAAACTAATTGCTATGAATGGGAACCTAAGGGTCACAAGTGTTGGGTAGTGGTTTCTATGGAATTTAATATGGTGATAAGGTTGTAAGGACATTGGGTACTGCCAACTTTGGCGGAGGTTAATTTGGCTAGCAAAGGCCTAGGTGGCAGTACCTCTAGAAATGGAAACACTTGTTTATTTTGATTTAGAACTTACCAGATTTGCCGGGCAGTGGCAAGGAAGATTGGGCAGAGATATGGAATTAATGTAATTAATGTGCATGGTTTCGTGAGCCCGGATCGCTTAGGGAGGCATGCAAGCGGATTTTTGTTTGGTTGTTTCATTTTTCATGCACTCTATTTTCTCTCTGCATGCACACTGGTCTTTCAAACCAACAGTTTATACTTCATTACATGGCTATTTTGAGGGTTTCAAATCTATTTCTATTTCATGGAGAATATATGAGGCATGGTGGAAGTAGTATTTTGTTGTTTGACCTTTCGTGGAGAAGAAGAGAAAGAGCGGGCTCAGCCAGAGGTCTTCTTTGATTTTACAGTGACACTATCAGGCATGATAGGCCCTAACTATTAAAATCTTTTCTTTCCTCTAAGTGTTTTAATAAAAAGAGCTATGTTCGATGAGCTCAGATATTTATGCTTGTCGGTAAAAAAATTGATTCTATGGGTTTTTGAAAACTTTGTTTGGGTCAATCGGGAGTTTGCGTGATTATTTTGGAACTTGTTTGCATTACTTTTCTTTCACAGTGGATTTGTGAACATATGAGTAATACTGTGTAACTGTAAAGGGCTCTCAGTGGTTGAAATTGTTTATTGATTTTGACTCCTTTAGAAGTCTTTATTGTTGCAATAGATCCACCTGTACTCATTAAGTTTGGAGTTGCGAACTATTGTGATTTTTAACCTCTAGAAACACTTAAACTGGGTTGAATCTCATTAGTTAAAAAATTGTTTCGGTGGATAGAACAATGTTGTTTTTATGTTTACTTGCTTATGATATTCACATTTTATCTCGTGGTTATTTGGTCTGTGAATAACTCGTGGAAGGTTTGTTTGGTATCACCCTGTGAAACTTTGACTGTTATAAAGTTGTGTATTCTAGAAACATTATATATGGCTTAGTCTACACTTCTCTTGTGAAAGGGGATTGACTGTTTTTAAGTTTGTGGGCACTGTGGATAAGTCAATATATAGTTAGTTTCTTTATTCTTGTGTGAAACCTTGAATGATAGTAACACTGGCATGCACAGGAGGAATAGTATATGGATGAGTTTGTGTTCTACCTGCGAAATCTTGGTTGTTTTGGAAAAAGTATTAAAAGAAAATTGTGTCTATTATTTTGGGCAAACAAGACTGTAACTTGTAGTCTTTTCGACATGGTTTGTGAAATCTAGTTCTTATGACCATGTTAACGGTGGTGGAAACTCTTTCAAACCCGACTTTAAAGTCGACAAGTTTTAACGATGTCCAGTTCAATACATTTTGTTTGAAGTTAGAAATAGGGTTGAATTGTTTTGGATGCAAATGGAAGACCTATTTTTATTCTGGACTGTTAATGTGAAATTCATTACAATGGTTTGAATATTACGGCTTTTGGGTATTTTTGAAATTATGATTTGAATACGGTAAATCAATTCTGTATATTCAATTTGGCTTTAGTGTTTCATATTAAAATAGCAACCGAACGATGTATCGGTTCAACTAATTCAGTCTCTGATTACTTTGTCATTAAGGGAAACGTGAAGTTACCCTAACTTGATTTTAAACTCGAATGGTTTGAGTATTTGAGGAAATGTAGTCTATTTCATTTGGATCAGATTATATTGAGTCTTGATCAGTTCGTAATGATTATGTTAAATATTGATATTGACTTTTATTTGATGCACAGTTTGTAGATTTTGTAGGGATGTAATGGTAAACCAATGAGATGGCTCTACCTTGCTTGAACTATTGGGTGAACTTAAGTGCTAGAACTACTCATCTTCTCATTCCTGGTTGGTCTAATGAATGTTTATTATGTCTTAGAAGCTTGATTTCGTTCTAAACTTGATTGCAATAGTGTTTAGATCATCATAGTTCTCGTAGAGATAAAAGGTGAAGAATTAAAAGGGTTTAAAAAGGGAAGTCTGTTATTTTAATACTCTTTTCCTTGATTGGTTATTGTGCTCATTCCTTAGAACTTGTAATGAACTCAAATTGAATGGTTATGAGAAGGCAGAACTATCTTAGTAGTTGAAAGAAATAATTGGGATGGGGGAACCTAATCTGGTAAGACTCCTTCGTCGTATAGCTGGGATAAGGTCTTTGTTTTAAACCTCCTTATTGTTATTCTTATTGTAAAAAGGAAATCAGTGTTTATTTGTCTTGTATACTTTTCATTGATTGAAAATTAAGAAGACTAAGGTAGAAGATAGGTTGGCAGAAGAAATTGAAGGTGGCAGTTAATCCATCACTTCTGTTTGAATTTCTTTTGTATGATCCTGTTTTGGATGAATACCTTAAATGGTTTAGTTTTTAAATAGAAGATATTTTAAGAATCTGTTTAAATCATGATATAAATTTTTCAACTTTTTGGATGGATAAGTACTTGGTAAATGGAATGTTTCTTCCTTCCTTACATAAAAGTGAGATGAATCATCTAAAAATATTATGTTGAAATTACTTCTGTAACTTAGGTTATGATGTGAGTGGTGTTATAATTGTTAGGAAGAAAAATCAGTGTTATATTATGTTATTGATCGTGAATGTAATTGTTGGAATCAATTATACTTTAAAATTTTAGGGCAAGTAATATAGAATATATCCTATCCACTTTGTTTAAACAATGTATTATGACTCTTCTTATATTGATATTACTTAAAGCTTAGAGAGTATGAAGTAATTGTTGTCATTATAACAGGGTTGTTTTATTGAAACAATTATTGGAATGCACTTGTTTTAAGGATTAGTGCTTATCATGCTCGGCCATCAGATCGACTGCTGCTAGCAATTTTTGCAGATGGACTTTGTAAGTGGTAAAAGAAGGCAAAAACTTAAATGATGCATCGATGCTCTAAGTTAATTCTAGTGAAGAATTCTAAGTTGATTTCTAAATTTTATTGTAAACAAAAAGTTTGTCTCTTTTGAAGGAAGGTGATGTCTTAAAGCATGCCTAAAAGCATAAGTTTAATTGTATAAGTTTGGAAATGAATTGAAGAGTGAGAATTTTCTTATGTAGATTGTGTAAATTATCTTGTTGAGTATAAATTTCTTATTATCTATAAGATTGGATGTGTATTCTTAAAGGGTGATTTAAAAAGGGAACTTAGATAAATTCCCTAAGGAAAAATTGAAATTAAATAGGTGGTGAATACTACATTCTTATCTAAGTTTTTCATTATACCTTGTGAGGTGAAATAAAACTATAATAAAGATTACTATAACTTTAAATGACATGGTAGGGTGTGGTAAGCCCTAAAAATGCAACTATGAAGAGGAAGACCCTTCCTCTCTAGTAAGGCACTAAATAAAATTTAAAAAAAGATATGATTGTGAATCATTAAGACTTAATTACAATAAATCTGATATGTTTCAGCCTAATGGGTTGTGTTACACTTCCTTAAATGGTTAAGTTATTTAATTTAAGGGAATATAAGTTGTTGCTATCCTACTCTTGGGGAACGAGGTGATAGGTCAAAACTATCAATTCAGAAGAAATCCTAAGTTAATTAAGTTCTTGAATTTAATGAATCTCAACTTTAAAAAGGGAACTTAAAGGAATGTTGGACTCAGAGTTTGGTGGGCTGCCGAATAGGGTAGTCTTTAAAACCAAATTTAACTTAACGTAAGTAAACCCTTGGAGGTATGTACATCTTTATGAGGTTGTGCCGTAGGATGTTAACACACGTCAACTACAAGGTTGTACCTTCAAGAAGATTAGGATCTTCTCAAGGATACAACAAAGTGCAGATGACATGTGACAACACCCTTCCGCATTGATCATTGAGATCTACACACTTTTGAACTTGTTCAAGATTCCTCTCAGACTCGGTTTGTACTATAATTAGGATATGAAGTAGCCCTTTAGGACTCAGGGTACCTTGGCACACGGGGTTAACCTAGGTTGACCCAGTATGCCAATTTACCCTAAGTTTTCAATAGCCTCGTCATATCATGACCTATGTTGTTAACGTGAGCTAGAGTTAAACCTTGGGCAAGGGGACTGACAAGAGTCAGTGTAAGAAATTCGAGATAACAATGGAGTGGGGTGAAGGACGTATTCTAGATTGATGAGTATGTCGTCAAGGAATAAGTAATACGAAAAGATGTTATAAATCTTTGGCCAAAGTATCGCAAGTTGCTAATTGCATTGTCCTATGTCACCAGTCTAAGGTTCATGATGCCGATGAATATTGGTAACAATTATTCAGTTAGGTTCCTTGGACAGATCACTCAGAACCCAGTATAGGGTGAGAGAACCAAGAATATGAAGTATTCAGTAGAATACTCCAAACTCAATGTTACACATGAATGGATCGGTAGTTAACCGAGTCATGGAATGAATAGATCGGTTGTACACCGAGTCATTATAGCTGCATATGGTTATCTGTTATAAGAATGATTGTTATGAAATGTGTGTTCTGAATTAAGTATTTAGAACAAAGAACATTACTCATGCAAAAAAAAAAATCCTTGTTTCTAAAGTCTTAATATGGGAATGTTACAAAGGCTCAGCTTATAAGAACTCTTGTCTAAGGGTTTGATTAGGCTAAGTGTTTCACCTTGGGAGCACCAATTATCTTTGTGAAAAAGAAAGATGAAACACTCAAATTGTGCATTGATTACAGGATGTTGAACAAAGCAAAAATCAAGAATATATACCCACTTCCTAGAATCGATGATCTATTTGATCAGATGCGTGGGGCATTAGTATATTCTAAGATAGACCTTTGGTCTGGATATCATCAATTACAAATTCAGGAAGAGGACATTCATAAAAATGCTTTTAGGACAAGGTATGGACATTATGAATTCATGATTTTACCCTTTGGATTAACTAATGCACCTGTAGCTTTTATGAACTTAATGAATAATATATTTCAAGAATACTTGGACAAGTTTGTTCTTGTATTCTTGGATGACATTCTCATATATCCTAAAATTATTGAGGAGCACCATGAACACTTGAAAATAGTCTTAGAAATTATAAGAAAGATACGGTTATATGGTAAACTGTCCAAATGTTATTTTTATGACGCTAAAGTTCACTATTTGGGGCATATTATAAGTAAAGATGTGATTGTAGTAGATCCTTCTAAAATTGTAGCTATAATCGAGTGGCCCACACCCAAGAATGTACATGAAGTTAGAAGCTTCATGGGCCTTGCAGGTTATTATAGAAAATTCGTTAAGGATTTTTACAAGGTGGCTGCACCAATAAATTCATTACAGAAGAAGGATAAGAAATTTGTTTGGGATGATAAATGTGAATCTACCTTTAAAATTTTGAAAATTCAATTGACTTCAGCACCTATTTTAGCTATACCAGATCCTAATGGAGACTTCACGGTTGTAATGGATGCATCTGGGGAAGGTCTTAGAGGTATTTTGTTACAAAATGATCATGTCATAGCTTATGAAAGTAGAAAACTTAAGTTACATGAGTTGAATTATGCTCCACATGATTTAGAGCTTGCTACCATAGTTCATGCACTTCAAGTTTGGAGGCATTATCTACTTGGTAAACCATTTGAGTTGAAAACTAATCATCTTGGACTAAAGTACATTTTCACTCGCCTAAACCTAAATGTTAGACAACGAAGGTGGTTAGAGTTTTTGTCTCAGTATGATTTTGACATAAGTTATATCAAAGGAAAAGATAATAGAGTGGCTAACACTCTACGTCGTAGGAAGCACATTTATGCTCTTATAACACTAAGAACTCAGTTTAAGGATGAAGTAAGAAGTGCTATGGAATCTGATTCTTACTTTCAAGTAAGTAAAAACAACGCTTTTGTAGATCCAAAAGATGAAAGTTATAAAGGTTTTTGCTTTGATAATGAGGGAATCTTATGATATGGAAACAGAGTATACATACCCTTACCTACCTAATAATTTTAGAAAGAAATTGTTGATCGAGTTTCACAATTCACCTTTTTATGGACACCCTGGCATTACAAAAATGTTTATGACATAAAACAACAATACTTCGGAAGGAAATGAAAAAGGATGTTATAGATTTTATGACTCATTTCCTAGAATGTCAACGGGTAAAAGCAAAACATATGCATCCAAATGGTTTATTGTATCCTCACAACATACCATAAGATACAAATGGTAGGTAATAAGCATGGATTTTGTACAAGGATTTCCTACATCAAGAAATAAACATGATGTTATTTTGGTAGTAGTTGAAAAACTAATGAAAGTAGCTCATTTCATTACTATAAATCTATAGGATGATTCTCCTGTTTTGGCTAAAAGATTTGTACACAAAATTTTTAGATTACATGGGGTACCCTGAATTAATCATATCCGATAGAGACCCTAGAATGACATCAAGGTTTTGGCAAACACTTAACACAAACTCTTGGCACTAAACTAAATTTTAGTTTATGTACTCATCCAGAAATGGATGGACAGATCAAAGAGTAAATTAGGTTATGGAGGATATGTATGGATGTACTATATGGGTCAGCAAAGATAAGTGGGAGGAGTACCTTCCATTAGTTGAATTTACATACAATAATACATATCATGCTTCTCTTAAGATGGCACCTTTCGAGGAACTTTATGGAAGGAAATGCAGTAACCCCGTTAGTTGGGATAGAGTTAAGGATAGAGAAGTAATAGGACCTGAAATCCTAACGGAAATGGAACAACAAGTTAAAATGATTCATGAACGCTTGAAAGAAGCAAAGCAGATAGGAAAAACAGCTTATGCTGATTTAAAATGGGTTAACAAGAGATTTGATCTTGGTGAGAAGGTTTTTCTTTGTGTTAAACCGAAAAAGAGTTCTATAACTTTTGGCAAGGCTGCCAAGTTATCCCCTCGTTATGTGGGACCTTTCGAAATAGTTGAAGTTATAAGTCCTGTAGCTTATCATTTAGCACTACTACTTACTTTGTCACGAATGCATGATGTTTTCCATATTTCTTTTCTTAAGAAATACATTTATGATTTATCACATGAGTTAAATTAGAATTCCTCGCAGTCCAAGACCCGTGAATAATCATGGTTAAGCCCATTCAAGTGCTGGAAACTTGTCAATCGTGCATTTAATAAATAGATAAATAAGTCAATGTAAGGTCCAAAGGGGACCGGTTTAACAAGGAGAGTGCAAACAGGAAAACCTAGAAGATATGAAAACTACTTTTCCATATCTCGTTTGAACAAAATCGAATCGTTGATGATAAATTTTTATGAATTTATCCTTTATGAAATTAAGTAATCCATTTTGGGCAAATATATACTTGATTTGAATAATAGTTATTTAATACCGATTTCTGAACTATATGGTTATGAAATAATTGACTAGACAAGTGAAAAGAATGAATTCGATTGTCCTTGATATAAATCATTAAAAGAGATAATCATTAAAACAATGATTATTTTTAGGAGGGGAGCATGTACCACCCTTGACTATTGTTATTTTCCTCCTTTGCATTCAAGTGTTGATATGTGATTTTTCCTATGAGAATATGTTCTCTTCATTATGGGAAATCATGCTTAATATGGTTAAGTCTTTTCTGCTCTTCAGATCTTTTTATTGAATTGGAATGTTTCCTAGATTCATTTTTCACTTCTTATAGATGTGTGTGCATTCTGATTTAAGGAAAATTGTAAACTTATCTATTTATATGGCTCACCCTTGGATCAATTTTAGTGATCCAAGGAATTTTTAAATGCTCGGAATGAACAACTGATGAATTGGAATTCCATGAACTAAGAGCATATGGAATGAACTTAGTAGACGTAAGCTCTTTAATTCTCTTTTTGTGTGAATATATTTCCATTCAGGGGAAAGTTTCATTGGATCTTTGGAAATTGGCCCTGAAGGTCATTACTGGCGTAATTGGGATTTTAACCTATTCATGGCATTTTAGAAAACCAGAACCCTAAACTAGGTGAGAGTATCTCCTAACTAAGCTATGATTACTTGATGTAATTTTGATTCTAACCTAAACTCGGTACTAAGGATTTGGAAGGGGTTGTTATGTATTAAAATTGGAACCTAATAAAACAAGGCTATATGATGATCTAACTTAGTGCTTTAACTATGAAATTTTTGTTACTTACCTATGTGGAATTATCTAACCTAATTGCTAGTACCTATGTTAGGGGTTAGTGGTTAGTGTTATATCCTAAGGTATAAAATTTAAGTTACCTAAGATCTAACCTGAGTCATTTATCCATCCTAAATTATTGGCATGAAAAGGGAACTAAGGGTCGCAAGTGTTAGGCGACGGTTCCTAGGGAATTTATGATGTTGATAAGGATGGAAGGATCTGGTGGTACTACCAACTTTGGTGGGAAAATTAGGGTCGGAAGCCTAGATGGCAATGTCACTAAATTTTGAAATGCTTGTTGAATGTGACTTGGTAATAGCTAGACTTGGCGAGCAGTGGCAAATAGGATTGAGTGGGAGATTTGGGATTAATGAAATTAATTGCGTTTGGTTTTTGAGCCCGAACCACTTTGGTAGGCATGCCAACGGATTTTGCAAGGGTTGTTTCATTGTGCATGGTCTCCGATTTTTACTCTGCATGAACTCTGGTTTTTCGAACCAACAGCTTAAACTGCACTTCATGACTATTTTTGAGGTTTCCAATCTATTTTCATTTCTTGGAATTTATAAAAGGCATTGTGGAAGAAGCATATGGTTGTTGGATATTTCATGGAGAAGAGGAGAAGAAATGAGTTTGGCTCACGGTCTTCTTCGATTTTACAGCGACACTATCAGGCATGATAGGCTCTGACTTTTAAAATATTTTTCTCACTTCTAAATGATTTCATTGAAACAACTCTGCTCTGTTAGTTTAGAACATTGCATGTTGCCTAGTTATTTGTTATTGGGTTTATAAATCTTGCTCTTCTTGGTTTGAAATCCTTTACAAAGAATAATCTTGATTAGAATTTTTCGTTATGTTAGTATTAGCACATGAAAATCTATGCAAAAAGGGAACTCTGTAAGTTGCTTAGCGTAATGTGACCTGGTACTCATTGGTACTGGTTTTCTTGTTTAAAACATACTGTTGTTTCTCACTAAGTTTTCTTGGAAGAATTGTGGGTTCCTCTGTTCTATTTAAACGAATGATAAAACTGGATAGACCCATGTTTTTGTTTAAGGAACCTTACCTGCAACTGGAGTTTAGTTGATACTTGTTGTCTTATGAGCTCTGTAGATTGGGTTTCAATTCTATGACTTTGTGACTTGTTTCTTAGTTGTAATAATCAGGATGTGTTGTAGATGGGTTGTTCTTGTTTCCAACTTGTCAAAATTCTGTTTGTTGTGTGTTATACACAAGAAAACTTGGGCCTGTAGTGAACCCGTATTTGGTGGGAGTAAATGTTTTATGAGACCCTATAAGTTTTGAAGGGAGTTCTTAATGAAACAGTTTGATAGTTATGGAGTATAGACTGGACTCTCTGTTATAATCTTTCAATTCATCCTTGTTGTTAACTAAGGGTTGAAAGATGATTATGTAAACCTTTCTTTAATTAAGGAATTTTTTTATGTTTTCTCACTACTCCATTCTTGTTCTTCGATGCGGAATTTTTATTAGTTCAATGTGGGTATATATATTGAAAGGCTATTCAAAGAACTTGTTTCATATTGTTTGTAAAGATGACTAGGCATGGTGTCAGCCCAACTGGGAAACCATCTAGTTTTCTTTGTATAATTGTTAATTGTTAAGGGATTTAACTACCCGTACTGGATGCATTCGGTTGAATGTTTGAATTGATGAGAACACGTGCTGAACAAGATGCTTGGGTTATAATTCGAGCCTAGAACACGAAGGAATTGGTTAAAAATATTGCAAGATCTTCATTGAATATAGCCTGTTTTGAATGAACTTTGGTAAACAATGAACCCGAAATGATATAGTTGCATGTTTGGATAATTGCATGTGTATTAAGGAAACTGGAAATGATAGTCTACAAATTGTTTGGTAAACTTTTAAGTGTTGACCTTAGATTTTTAGTAGTTATCATACTCCATCGCATGCTAAAGGATTAGTTGAATGTATTTGGGATGAAACTAGAAATGATAGTTTTGCCTAAATTTCTAGGTAACCATGAAAGGTTTGACTTGAAATCATTTTGTAGTTTCTAATCCTGTTAGGAATTCAATATTTTACTTCAAGAGTGACAAGTTGAGAAGTAATTATTTAATTCTGTCTTGACTAAACACCTAGGTAAACTCTGAATATGAGATCTTACTCGGGTTACAATTCTTGATTGAGTTCATTGAATTAATATAGAGTTTATATGGAATTATTAGAACTCTTATGGCTGTGTATAGCCTTCACTATTTTAATGAATGAATGAAAGGGAATACTTGTTTGATTGGGAGATCTAGTTTTGAACAGGGTTGTAAGTTTCTCCTTTTTGCTTTAAAAGTGTTTGGAACTCTTCCTTGGAACCCTTTTATTCATCTATAAAATTGTCATTGGTTTGAAAAAGGAACTATTGTTAATGATAGCAAAATAGATGATTGTTGTGGTAGGTACACTATGCTGCTTTGCTTCTTTTACAAACAGTTGGAATGAATTCAACTGTAAGGACTTATGATGGAATGTTCTTAGGATAAAGTTGAACATTGTTGGTTAGCCTTATTTTACTTATTCTGCATTGTAATAGAAAAGAAGGTGAATGATGACTAGTTGTTGAATGGGAAATACAAACTGGGGACTGGGTGATATTCTCTTTCTCCTTACTGGGTATTCTTATTTTATCCTTTTGCGATGAACATCTTAATTAATGTTAGATGAATCATCCTAATTTATATCATGATGTTAGAAATCTTTTTATCCTAAGATAAATAACTCAAAGTATTCTATTCTATTGTGGTGAAGTTGGAATATAAGGTGATAGTATGATCTATTGTATTTAAAGGAAATCAATGGAATAAATATCATGTTAAAATGTTAGGATTGATAATATTTAACATATTCCACTCTTTCCCTTTTAAGTGATTCAGGATGTTATTGCTCTTCTTAACTGATTGTAATTACTTACGCCTATTATATGAGATACTAACTGATCCTTAAAGTAGGGTTGTTTTATGGAAACAATTAGTTGAGTGCATCTCGTTTTAAGGTTTAGTGCTTGTCATGCTCAGTTCATTGAACTGACTCGTGCTAGTAATTTTTATAGATGGACAACGTAAGTGATAAGAGAAGGCACAAACTTATATGATGCATTGGCTGTTCTAAATCTGATTCTTTTAAAGAAATATGATTGGCATAGATTGCGGAAAAGAAAAGTTATATTCTTTTGAGGAAAGGCTGTTGTTATGTTGTGTGTCTATGATGCATAGATTTTTTAAATGTATAAATTTTATTATGAATTGTTCAAGTTGATAATTTTCGGCATTGTTTGTATAAATTCTCTTGTACCTTTGTTGGTAGGATGATATCTTGTCTTGAGGATATTCTAATTATTATCTATATGGTTGGATGTGAATTTTGATAAATAAATTGTAAAAGGGATTTAGAGGAATTCCCTAAGTAAGCTGCAGTTAAATAAGAGGTAGAATGCAACATTCTTATTTAAGTATTTCATTATATCATGTGATGCGAAGTAAAACTTTAATGAAAATTTTCGAGATTATAAAGGACATAAATGGGGTGTATTATACCCTAGCATTTTACTATAGGAAGAAGACTCTTCCTCTATAACAAATATATACTTAAAAGAGGAAGATATGTTTCCAAAACATTAAGAAGTAATTGTAATAAGTCTGATAAGTTTCAGCCTATTAGGCTGTTATAACTCCTTAAGTGGTCATTTTATAAGAAAGGAATTGGTGTTGTTATTTTTAATTGCTATTTTTGGACAACGGGTTATTATGTTAATTAAGTTCTTAGGATTAAATAAAATCTGACTCTTAATAAGGATGTAAAGAGGGTTAGACTCGGGGTTAGTTGGGCTGCCAAACATGACGTCTATTAACCCAATTTAGCTTAACATAGGTAAACTCGAGGTACGTAAATCCTAATGAGTTCATTCTCAGAGGATGCTTTGGCACATGTCAACTATAGGGTTGTACCTTCAAGAAGATTAGGATCTTGTCAAGGATACAATAGTACAGTTAACATGTGGCAACACCCTTCTGCATTGATCGTCAGGACCTACACACCTTTGAACTTGAACAAGTTTTCCTTCTAGGTTTGGATAGTAACATAGTTAGGATATGAAGTAGCCCTCTAGGACTCAGGGTACCTTGGCACACGGGGTTAACCCAGGTTGACCCAGTATGCCAATTTATCCTAAGTCTTTGTGAGCCTCTTCATATCATGACCTATGTTGTTACCCTAAACTAGAGTAAACCTTGGGCAAGGGGACTGACAGAAGTCAGTATAAGACATTCTAGATAACAATGGAGTGGGGTGAAGGACATATTCTAGATTGATGAGTATGCCATCAAGGAATAAGATATATGAACAGTATGTTAGAAATCTTTGGCCAAAGTATCGCAAGCTGCTGATTGCGTTGTCCTATGTCACCTAGGCTAAGGATCGTGATGCCAATGAATATTGGTAACAAATATTTAGTTAGGTTCCTTAGACAGATCACTCAATACCCAAAGTAGGGTAAGAAAACCAGGTATACAGATTATTCAGGGGAATGCTCAAAAACTCAATGTTACGCATGAATAGATCGGTAGTTCACCGAGTCATTAAATGAATAGATCTATTGCTCACCAAGTCATTACAGATGCATATGGTTATCTATTATAAGATGGTTGTTATGGAATGTGTGTTCTAAATTATGTATTTAGAAAAGAGAAATTTTTTTCCTTGTTTCTAAAATCTTAAAATGGGATTGTTACACATCAAGATCAAGTTGGTACTATATATCTCGTGTTTGGACACAAGATGAATATCAAATACTACATGATGTTGATTTGACTTGGATGTGTGTTATTGCTCATTTGTGGAAGAGAATGCTGACCAGTTATACCCTGGAATATGTTATTTCTACAAATTCTTGTATTGAGGTTCACGACTTTGAGTTCTTAAAGGAACCTAGAAGATAATTTTTGCATGTTATCCTAGTATCCATAAAGATCCTAATAATTTCACTAAGTTTGGAAGCATTCCCTATGGCCGGCTAAGCTTCTCTCGAGCACTTGGCATTGGGGGAAGATAGGGTGGAGGAAGATGGAAAAAATTGTGGCTGAAAAGAAAAGAGAGGAGAGACAAATCAAGTATAGAGAAGTGCGTGAAAGGGAGCTAACTAGACAACTTGAGGTTGTGGGAGTGATGGATTTATGGACGCAGATGTCACGGGAAGGAATTAAGGTTCATGTCAAGGATGTGGAGCCTAAGCAGTCTGTGTTACCCCATCTCGAAAATCACGGAAGAGAGATCCCTTCAGCTTCTGATGAGAGTTCATCACTTGGAGAAAGGAGAGCCATCAAGCACGCATCTGAATCCACTTGGTGACCAACCCCTGGTGCTTAGTATTCCAAATCAAGAGATAAGTATTACTAACATATTTGGTATTGGTGGGAGTGACTGATCTGCACCTAGGAGATATAATTTTTCATTTGGTACATCTATGGTTGCATAATCATTTCCTGTGTTTGGAGGAATATTGTTTGGAACAATGTTTGGGAAAATTGCAAGTATGCAAAGTTTGGGTATCATGTCTGGGAGAGGCATGGGACACACATCTTGTAGTGATGTAATATCACAAACAAATGGTTCGTAGTTTAGTGGGACATTGGGAATGTTAGGCGCGACCACTTTGGCCCTTTACCAGCTACAAGAGGTGGATCTGGTGGTATAGAAGCTGGAGGACCTAGAGGACCTAGAAGATCTGGAGGATCTAGTGGATCAAGAGGAACATGACCTAGTGGATTTAGTGGATCTCATGGTGGAGGTAACACTGGAGGAAATAAAGGTTCTTGGACAAGTGGATAAGGGCCTCAACCACCTCAGCAAGTGTTTTTTGAGATTTCTTTGCACCTACCAGACTACAAAGGTTTTGAGGATGCTATAGAGCATGTACATAAGTGTGAAATGATATGGCGCACAAAGGGGATCACTACCCCATAGTGGATGCAATTCAATTTGCAACAACATTGCAAGAACACGTGCATAGTTGGTACCGAAAGTATGACCCCCATAAGACAATGGTAGATTACACCGCACTGCGGAATGCTTTCTTGGCTGAATTTCATATCCTTGAATTTGAATAGAATAACATCAACGCACTTAATGAGATTCAACAAGGAATGGAAGAGAGTGTGTGAGAATACAACGTGTGTTTTAAGACTCTCTTATCAAAGCTATCCTATGATATTCACCCCTCTAGCATGCTCATTGGTTTTTTGGAGGATTGATAACATCGTTTAGGAGAGAACTTTCACACAAGACTTTCACATACCCACATGAGGCCTTGGAGGTTTCCCTACATGTTAAGGCTATTGGAAGCATGGATACCGGTGTTAGCCCCTTCCTTGAGGCTCAGATTTTGCAATGGAGAAGCATTTGGAGAAGTTATCTATGAATTTAGTGCATGAGATTCATAGTGGTCTATGGTGCATGAGATTGTGAGGTAGAGGGGCATATAAAGGATAGTTTCCCTAGAATATTAGTACACGCCATGACAATGGACTATGAAATTTTCCATAGAGATCATGATGCAAGTAGATGCCCACTACTGCAACGCGTGATCCGTAAGAATGTGTCTTGCTATTACAAGATTTACACCTCTACTACTCATGACACCAAGGATTGTAGATTGATTAACTAGATACATGATGCCATTGCATTGTGTGTGTCAAACTAGCCTCACAATAAATTCCAAGGATGATGGTCATCACTATGAAGGGCACGTGGATGGAGGGGTGCATGGAAGAGGTTTCAAGGAGGATTTCGTGGTCATGGTAACCAGAGGAGGAAGAAGTGAGTTCCCATGGGATGTGTTACAAATATGGATCCATGTAGAGCACTCTACAAGTGTGAGTGCCTTAATCTATTATAATGTTCATGGTGTGGAAAGAAGCACAAGTATGAGGAGTGTCCCGAGTTATTTGAGCACATGAGCTAGCAGCACGGAAATAAAAAGGTGTCAAGATGGTAAGCGTGAGGAAGGTTGATTCACAATGGATGCCAAGTGGTGGCATGAGTCGAACTAGAACCGGTACTAGTTATAATGCAAGTTGAGGCTGCATGTGTGAGGGAAGTACCAAGGAAAATACTGCTAGTTATTAGAGAAGAGGTGGTGCATGGAAAGTATTCGGACCCTACTCATTAGAAGGAGGTATATCAAGAAACCATGGATGTGATTTGAGCCTACAAGGAGAGATCCAATGCTTGAAAGAGTAGTCAAGGTAATTAGAGAAAAGGAAGAATGTTGAGGCTCCACAAAAGGATCTAGATGAGGTTAGAGAAGTATGCAAGATGTTGAGGAAAGAGAATATCATTCCCTTGCTAGGAGAATGGTTATGGGAGAAGGTACCACACACTAGAGGAGGGCGCAAGAGGTAGGTTCTGCATGCCAACCTTCCTCCCCATAGCCTTGATTATGACAAGGAGATTACCTTGAATGTTGTTGTAGATGGGTGGCTTTTGAGCAATATTTTTGATTGACATGGGTGCGGAAGTCAATGTTCTCACTCTAGATGCATGGCATCAAATGGGAAGGCCCCCATTACAACCATCTTCAAATGTGTTGTATATGGCTAACAAGACAAAGGAAATGCCCATTGGTGTCTTGAAGGATGTTATTATCACTATCCAAGGGGAAAAGTTCACTGGGGATTTTGAAGTCTTGGTGCTAGCCGAGGCAGAAAAATTTCCAGCATTACTTGGGTGCCCCTTAGTGTTACAAGAATAATGTTGACCTAAGGTTCAATAAGGGATACATAAGTTTTGAAAAACAAGGAGGAGATAAGGTCATCATCCCCTTAACCGATGGAAAATCAACACCATATACTGAGCCCTTGGGAGAATAATTTCTCGACAGGATATATATGTGCACTCTATTAGGGACCCTTGAGGTGATTCACCCTACGAGGGAGTTATTCAATTTGAAGATGCTCATTCCATGAGTGATACAACTAGTGTGGCATGTGACAATTGGGTGCATGAGACTTATGAGTTAATTGGGTGACAACTAAGAGGATCTGTGACAAGGGTAATGAAGGCACGCTTAGTCAAGCACTGGGAGGGAAGAAGTTACCAAGTTATTCTGGAGGGGCCAACCTGATGATTTCTTATGGAAATGGAGGCTCAATGGAAAATGAGGTCAAAAGAAGAAGGATGCTCAGCTATAACTTGCTTGGGACCACAACATGTTGGTGGGAGACACATCATGATAGCCTTCTAGAGTGGCGTGAGGTGAGAATCACGTTCTCTATAAGGTTCTAAATCAATGCACCCACTTGCAATACAAGACTACCATGGGAAGGAACCCACCTCATTTCACGTCCAAGCATGTGAGAAAGCATGGATGGGAGGCATGAGAGGCCTTACCACCTTTTATGGGTACATAAGTTATATTCCACCTTACAAGGTTGTGCACATGCATGGTATATTCACTCTGAGATGTGTCATTAGATAGGAAATTGGAAGGAGTTGATGGACTGACCTCCTTCAAGATTTTGAGTATTGAGTACTAAACCATCGGTGGATAGGCATTGTAGGTTGTTAAGTGCCTAATGATGGGAGATAGTTCCATGGAAGAAGATAGAATACTGGAGTTATTGGGTGAACCTAGTTTGGAACACACTTTGATGAAGAAGAGTTAGAAGAGATGCAGCTTGAGCATGCATGCATGGAGAAAGAAAAGGGAAAGATGGTCTACGTGATAGATGGTGAAGAGATGGAGAGTTTGGATGTTAACCATACTAAAGGTATGCATGAAGTTATTGATATAGTGTTGATGAGAAAACATGTGCATACCATGAGCCCCCCTAAAAAAAAAGAAGGTTAACATTGGTTCGGAGGCTGAACCTAAGGAGGCCACTATTAGAGACTATTGGTCGAGAAGGAAGTCTCAAAGATCATTGATCTATTACATGAGTTTCAGGATTTATTTCCACATGGGTACCATGAGCTTAAAGGCATTCACCACTCCTTGGGGGAGATGAAGATCAAGTTGAAAGAAGGTGTGTGCACCCAATCCGAAAGAGGCCTTATCGAATGAATCTGAATCTTCACATCAAGGTTAAGGAGGAGATAGAAAAAATGATCAGCATTGGGCATCATTGAAGTTGTGGAGGAATCAGAATGGGTAAGCCCCATGGTCATCAATATTAAAAAGGATGGAAGGATAAGGATTTGTGTTGACTATAGGGACTTAAATGTGGTATGTGTAATTGATCCTTTTCCAACCCCTTTTACCGAGGAGATTAGAAGGAGTGGTCGGGTGTGAAATCTATTCCTTCGGATGGATTCTTAGGATACCATCAAGTTAGAATTGCTAAAGAAGACCAAGAGAAGACAAATTTTCACCACTTGAATGGGAATTTTTTCCTATATGGTCATGCCTTTTGGACTAAAGAATGCACCGCTTGTTTTTCATGCATAGTGGTCCAAGCATTTTAGGATTTTATCCATAAGTTTTGCAAGTCTACCTTGATGACTGGATGATGTATGGACTAGTGAAAGACCATTGTGATAATTTGAGGCTGATGTTTGAGAGATGTCAATAGTTGAGGATATCCCTCAACATTAAGAAATGTGTTTTTCTACTCCATTTGGGACTCTGTTGGGGCACATTATATGTAAGGAAGGTTTGTTAGTGGATCCCACCAAAGTTTTGTTATTGTGGGGTTGGGGAGCCTACCAATCAAAGTGTAGTGTGTGGATTCCTTGGGCATATGGGATACTACCGGAAGTTTATCAAGGGGTATGCCAAGATCTCACACCATTGGAGAAGTTACTAAAACACAAGAGTGCATTTCATTGGGGAGAGGTGCACACAGACAGATGACATTTGACACTTTGAAGGATAGACTTGTCACTGCACCCATATTATGGTTTCCCTCTTGGGATAAACCTTTCCATGCATGTTGATGCCTCAGGGACAACCATTGGAGTAGTCCTAGCACAACCTAGAGAAGGGATTGTTGATCACCCCCTTTGCTTTGCAAGTAGGAAGTTGACACCAGCAGAAAAAAACTACACCACTATTGAGTGCAAAGCACTTTCGATGATCTACGCACTACATAAGTTTACAGTAGTATCTATTGGTGAAACACCCTTCATATTTTACATAGATCACATGGCCTTGAAGTACTTGGTGAACAAGCCCATTTTGCAAGGGTGCATATGTTGGTGGGTCTTATTGTTTCAGGAATTTGAGTTTATAGTTGTTGTGAAACTAGGAAAGAGTAACTCAAGGCCGACCATTTGTCAAGAATTGACTCAGGGGAGGACGTGCAGAGCATTGAGGATGTTATGTCAAATGCACAACTATTTAGGTTATGGCACACGCCCTCTGACTTAGAAGATATTGTTGTGTTTCTCAAAATGGGTGTGGTGCCAAGGAAGGAATGAAAACTTTGGAAAGGAAATAGTTAGCTATACGTGTCATGCCCTACATGCTAATTAGTGGAGACTTATACAAGTTAGGTCATGATGAGGTTCTACGTTGCCGATGCGTGTTAGAACATGAGTGCATTGCAATCATGGAAGAAGCACATGGTGGGATTACAGGAGGGCACTATGCAGGGAATGCCCACATGGAAGATTCTACTTACGTAGGATTTGGTGGGAAAGTATATACCAAGATTGCATTGAATTTTGTAAGGCATGTGACCATTTCAATGCCTTGGCAAGCTAGAAAAAGGGATGAGATGCCCTTGAGACCTATAGCCAATGCAAAACCATTTGAAAAATGGGAAATTGATTTTGTAGGACCAATTTCACCCACGTGAAGGAAGGATTGGTTCACGCTATA